>SZWC01000307.1:90793-121690 GCA_023375785.1 Penium margaritaceum | reverse complement strand
AGAGAGAGAGAGAGAGAGAGAGATAGAGAGAGAGAGAGAGAGAGAGAGTACAGGAGAAGGAGCAAGAGAAAGGGAATAGAGAAGATAGAAAGAGCATTTATGACCTGTCACTCATGAAACGTACACACTTAATACTGTGTACATGGCAAGTGTATAGTCAAAGGAATATGCTAAGAAACATCCATGGGATTTTTCTGTATATATTTCTTGCGAAGCCCTTGAAACATTCAAGCACTTCAGAGTGTATTCCTAGAATCTTGAGAAGGTTCATAAATCTTTCTTACAGAAAGGCTTAATACAAAAGCGTTTCCAAATAATTTTGTGAAACAATCAGGAAAAAACTACATGCGTATTGATGTGAAGGAGAAGAGGGAATCTAAGCTCATTTTGCACAGGACGTGAAAATGTTTTGGATATTGAACAGCTCAACAATAAACTCTCAGGCACAAAATAATGCAGATAACATTGTTTCTTTATGCGTTATTTTCTCGGGTAACCAACACTGTGAACGCTTTTGCTGACCGTTGCAATCTTGACTTTCCAGTTTTCTGAATGACGGTCTGTGCACAATGGTGATCTTTGGTCTGGAAATCTTATCTTTATTTTCTGCAGTGCTGTCCAAAGGAAAGAAAAGATCACGTCCTTCAATAACATTGCTTTGATGGAAGCAGAGGTATGAAGAAGTGATTTCAGGTGCTATTAACCAGTGTCCTTGTTTCGTCTATCTCATTGTTTGCATTGCTTGCATGCATTCACCCAGTACACAGTCCGATTGTGGTGGAGGGGGGATGTAGGGGGAGAGCATCAGAGATCATGTCCAATTGATAAAGAGGCATTCCCGTCCCCCTCCACCTTCCACCCTCCCCCAAATGGCCCAATTGAGTTTATCTGATTGTATATGGGAGAAGGGGATTCAGTGAATTTTCACTACTGGATCATCTTGTGAGAAACTGTTGAACATTTTCCCCTCCGCATGCCCAAGTGCGGCGCCGGGAGGTGCCACAGAGAGGAAATTCCGTGCAGTTGGATCTATTGCTTTTGAAAGCTGATGAGTCGCTGAATCTGGTGGAAGTTGTTTCACCGGAATTGGAAAAGTATCAAGGGAGATATGGGCTTCCAAAGTTGTGTTGTGCGCGACAGCTCTGGGAGCCGGCCGCGACTCAACTTCCGGTGAATAATCGACTGGACCGAGTAACAAAAGTTGCATGTGGAGATTTTACTCCGGAAGGTCTGCCGAGGCGTCCGGTGGATAATCCACCGACTTGGTGCAGGACACTGATCCTGCAGTGCAGGTTGTTACTGACAGACTTAGCCAAAATCCTGGCTCGGTGTCCGAAACTCAGTATTACGTTTTGTTAGTCGGGGACTTAGACAAACTTCTGAGTGCAGGTCCACGGACAGGTTATAAACCACATCACACCCCATCACCAAACTCGACCCAAAAGTGGGGGAGGTGCATGGAAACATCACAGGGGACCCATCTATCATGTGCAATGGGATTGGCGCCTCGGGAAAGGCGCTTCGCACGTGAAGGAAGTCACCATGGTGTGTGTGCGCCATGGAGGCGCTAGGCGTTCCTGTGGTGGGTGAGACCTGTGTTTTGGCAAGCGTACCTTGGGCTACGCTTGGCCGAATTGCGCACAAGTTGGTGCGTTGGAGAGCTCATGACTAGCCCTTTAAAGTTTCTGATCATGTCCATGTACAATAAAAAATGCAAAATCACGTTATTCCCTTCATAAACTGACTGCTCACATAGCGTGAGGCGACCAGAAAGCTCACGCTCAGTCTCAGATTCACCCATAACGAAAGACGTGAACCACTAGAGAAGATCACACCAACGTCGGGACGGCACTGTGTGGATTACCCAACAAAGGGTTACGGGCCCACAGGTTTGATCGTCTCCAACGTTCACGTCTTCCGCAGCGCACGTGATTGTCATCTTGGACGTTGCCATGATGTTCTCAGAACCTGTTGGAATAGAAGTTGCGCAAATGGCATTGAAGGAGACGCAACCCATTCAAAAATATGCAGGCGGCCCAGGCTTTAAACTATGGATGTGGAAGTTTGAGCTGCACCTCGCGCTGGACGTCATGTTGGGAAAGGAGGTGCTCGTAGAGGCAACTGCTGCGGACGCGGAGAAGCAAGCCTTTGAAAGAAGAACACGGAGGTGCTCATGCTCCTGGTGTCTAGGACAGCCGAGTCGCAATGGGGCTACTTCCAAGGCTGCAAGCTGGCAGCCGAAGCTTGGCAAAAACTCTGCACCATCCATCAATCCAAGTCACTTGATGAAGCGGCTCCTCATGGTGAGAATCGAGGAAGGAGATGATGTCATCTTCGTCATGCAACAGATTGAGTCGCTTTCCTCAAAACGCAATGACGTGGGATGGAAGATCGACACGCAGCTGCAGGCGATGGCCCTCCCCATGGCCCTACCTGACATTTGGGGCCCCCTCATCACCGTCCTTGGAGGATGGCTGGAGGACAAGCTCACCTATGGCACGGTCCTAGGGGATATCTGCAACAAAGTACAGAGCTGGAGCTGTGGGGAGTCCTCGTCTTCCTCATCGGCCCTCGTCACCAAAATGCGTGGAGGCAGAAGCGGGGGCAGAGGAAGCGACGGTAAGGGTGGCGATAAGAAGGGCGCCAAGAAAGGTGCGTGCCGCACCTGCGGCAAGGAGGGCCATTGGGCCCGTGAGTGCCCAGAGGAGGCGAAGGCCGGCGGTAAGAAAACCAAAGGCAAGGCGCTCCTCAATGGCAACAAGAACCACTTCTTCAAGAAGGCCAACAGGCGGTGCCTGGATTCCCGGGCCGAGGAGCACACCCAGGTCGAGACGGTGAGGCTCGTCACCTACGAGAAGTCCACCAAGTCAATGGTGGTGGCGAACGACAAAGTTGAGCTGGCGGCCGGCCAAGGCGACGTGCAGGTGGAAGTCATGATGGGTGGTAAGAAGGAGCTGTGCACAATCCGTGATGTGCAGCAAGTTCCTGGCCTGGCTGACATTCTAAGTGTCAGCCGCTTGACGTACAAGGGGTATGAGATGCTCTTCCGCAGGAAAGGCGCAGTGGTGTGCATGGACGGCGACGGTGAGCTCGTGCTGGATGCAAAGCGAGAGGGCGGACACTACATCGTGGAGACCAAGGTGATACCTCCGGCATTGGACGTAGTAGACTCGCAGGAGCGCGTTGGCAACATGGCCAAGGGGGGAAGGTTGAATTTGTGCATCATGCGCAAGATTGAGAGGCTATGGTTAACTGCAAGAGGATGTGAGATACCTGCCCCTGTGCTAATGCATTTGTGGACGGCATCAGAGGCACCATTGCTGCAAGGAGGGAAGATGGTCACTGGGTGACGAGAAGAATGGGCTGAGAATGCCGTTCCAACAAAAACGAGGAAAATGGCACTTCATATCATGGAGTGTGGAGCAAGCTAGCTCCAAAACCCTAGGGTGAACAAATTTGTTTTGCTGCAAGTCCTTGGGTAACAGAGAAACCCCCTGTTACAGGTGACACTCGCTACTCGATTCTCACCTGTCAACTGGTGACCGACGCTTGCAGGCGATTGACAGGGTGCATGGGCGAACTCAACCTATGCCCACACAAAGGTGCGGAAGTACCTGCGAGGTCTCAGATTTGGCCGAATTAGGCCAGAGGTCAGAGAATCTACGTTGAATCTAAGAAACTAGCAAGTCATGGTCTTATCTAGGTCTTGCAAAACAGCAAGCAAATTATGCTGCATTGTTCTCAAGGACACAAATAAGTTTTCCACCGGGAGCAGGCAAGGGTCGGTGGCCGGCAGAGTGCGTGAGACAAGAGGGTGGCGCCACCACGTGATGGTCTCCACGATCAACGTGGATCACCACTGACTGCCGAGTTCTCATGCACTGCACACCCAAGGACACATACGGAAGATTACATACACAGAGGGTTTTCATGCCCCCTTGGCCAAGGGTGTCGCATGCGTGCTTCCGAGCAGATGGAGCTGAGAGGGGAGGGAGGAGGATGGAAGTGCTTTGGTGAGAAAGATCTGCAAGTTGCTTACTTCCAGGCACATCACAAACTTGGACAACAACTGCTTCCACTGCTTCACAGACAAAGTGATGCGATGTGCAGCAGAGCTGTCACTGTAGGGTGATACAACCCCAATGATCATGTCCAATTTCCCAACAGCCATCACCGCCAATCTGCTTCGCACGCAGCGTCTCCCAAGGCCATATATTTGCTTCAGCCACACAACGTGCCACACATGCTTGTTTGGCACTACGCCATGACACAGTGGTGACGCATAGACAAAATACATATCCCCCCTCCCCGACTGCATGCATTTCTGTCCTGTGCATGGTCACTGTCACCATACCTATCGAGGAAGGGACCAGTACTAGGGGGGGAAGACGAGGTCCATGGATGCAGTGTGAAGAACATAGTACAGACATTTAATCAAAGCCTTTTCATGTGCACTGCGTGGTTTCTGGCTGAATTGAGCAAGAGTGTTCACCACAAATGAAATATCTGGTTGGGTAATGGAGGTTTGGTAGGTCAGGATGTACGATGTGGGATCCGTGTCAGGTCCGTAGTCAGTGGTCTGATAGTCAAAATGGTGTTCGTACATGTCTGGGCTCATCGGTGAATGCTGTGTTGGGAGATGTTGCACGAGGTGAGCGAACCATTCTTAACGACATGCTATGGACCGTCCCTGGTATGGTGGCAAGGTGCGTGCAGCTCTGTTGCAAGTGATGGTCATTCCTAGGAAATGGTGTGCCTCTCCTAGGTTGGTTGTGCGGTAGTGTCCAGTGAGCAGTGATTTCATGTCTTGGACAAGTGGGAGAGAGGGTGAAAGAATCAGTACGTCATCCACGTACACCAGAAGATCAACTGGAACGTGGTTCACCCAGCAGATGAACAGAAAGGGGCCAAAGAGACTGTACAAAAATCCTCCAATTTCCAATGTTTGGCTCATCTCCTTGTTCCAACACCATGGTGCTTGTTTCATTTCATACAGTGCCTATTAGAAGAAGCAAGACTCTGTCTGTCCCATCTGTGAACCCTGGTGTTTGTTCCACATAAATTTCCTCTTCAAGTGGTGCATTCAGAAAATCATTCTTGATGTCCATTTTGTGTATTTCCCAGTCCTTGTGTGCTGCAACTTCTAACAGCATGTGACCTGACGTGTACTTGTGTCAGAATAAACGAAGATGATCACGATATAATCAAAACACCACATCCATCTCTCGGACATTCCGAGCACTCTCAATAACAGTCAAGCTCTGGCATGAGCCACCTTGATCAAAGCTACCACTAGCCATTGTGATCACCAACCGACCAACGGATATCCTACGGAGTTATCCCCTAATAAGCAACAACATTACAAGCGCGTTTGGCTAGCACACAAGAAGTCATTGCTCGTCTTCTTGTCCTGTTCTGCTACATACATGGATGATGTTCATTCCCTCCAAGTTTAACCCAGAACAGTCTATTTATCTTTTTCACCTTTGGTTCCACGGATTCACTGCCATGTCTCTGCTCTGCTTGTTTTCTGCCCACTTATCCCTCACCATCCAATCTCTTCTCTCCTATTCACACCTCTTCGATCCATCACTCTCGCTCCTCCACTGAGCACTGTGCACTTTTTCAATAACTTCTTCTCGGCCCGTGCATTCTCTCAGTGTGCCTGTCTCTGCTCAGCACCTCATTCTCGCTCCTATAACGATCGCAGTTATGTTTCCAAATATATCCTCACATCACCTCACGACTACCTGTTTCTTTCATACCTTTCCCATGCCTCCACACCCTGCACTAGAACTCCCTGCTTCTGCCGCCACTCGCTCCGTAGCCTCTATTCTTCTAACATGAAATAAGAGCCTCAGGCAACATCGCCAGGTTCCTCCTGAACAAGTCATTGATTCACCACACTCCTTGGTATCCTCTAACATCAACGTTCTTCTTCCGTCATCTGCTGTCGCCTACACCATCTCTGCTTCATTTGTAGCTGATGTCAAAAGCATCGCCTCATCTGCTCCTCAAGCTTCGGTGGCTCGCCCTGCGTCAGGCCCCGAGTCGCCTTTTGCCGCCATCTTCTCACCGCTCTCGCTCCTTGCTACTATCATCCTGCATTGTCCCTCTCTATTCCTCCTTCTGCACACTCCACACTTCTTCCATTCCCCTACTGCTCTTGACAACTGGCATGATCATGTGGCACGATCATCTCCTTGTCGCCTCCGCATCTTGTATCATTCACACTTCCGACTATCACATCCTCCTCAGCCTACTTCAATCTGCTTCATCATCATCATCATCATCATCATCATCATCATCATCATCATCATCATCATCATCATCATCATCATCATTCTATACAGCTTCCTCCTTCGCCATCTCTTCCATCTACATCATCTTCATCCTTAGCCACTCTGTGTCATCCTCTCAAGCCATCTCCTCGCGCCGGCTCTTTCCTTATCCTCAGCAATAGAATAAAGCCACTTGGAGTAAGGAAATCGGACACCACCAATCTTCCTACTCGTTAGTCTTGAGCCAATTGTGGAAGAAGACGACACTCTCCTGACACAAGTGAACATCTCTACTCCTCTTGGACCGCGTTTGCCACATCCAAGCTCATTTGGGAGTCAGGATATCGAACACCACCAGTCTTTGTGGTCGTCGGTCTCGAGCCAATAGTGGAACAGGCCGTCACTCTCCTGACATTGGAACAAACGTTCTACCCTCATCTGCCGCATCTGCCACTTTATCAGCTCCTTCCCATCTTTAGCCGCTGCCTTCCTCTTCATCCTCATCAGCTTTATCCGCTTTCTTTGCCTCCTCATCATCTCCATCAACCTCATCTTCATCATCTTCAATCATCATTCTACAACGTATGTGGTTTCACCCCTGCATCCAAATCCTCTTCAATCCACCGCTCTATGATCCGCTATCATCATCCTCTGCTCGGAATTAGGATCTGACTGGTTGCACCACCAATCTTGCGGTGACCTGCACCCACGCCAAAGTCTTCATCAGTGCACGTGGTCTCGCTCCAGCGTCCAGCTCATTACTCATCCACCACTTTCTCCTCGTCGTCTTCTGCTCGGCACCGGAAGTTGTCCGGTCAAACCACCCATATTGTGGATACTTGCACCCTTGCCGTCCCTTCAGCTTCATACGCGGTTTGCCCGTGCGCCCACTTCGATAAAGAAATCATCCTCCTTCACTTTCATCAGCATCTGTGGCCAGCAAAAGGACCTACACGAGCCAGCTGTCAATCTTGCAGCGGCCTGCACCCACGCCGGTAGCAAATTTCTCACGGCACGTTAGCTCCCACCTTCCCCTTGCCGCATCTCTATTCCTCTACTTACACAAGCGCAAGTGGATTTGCTTCTGCACCCAGTTCATTGTCCATCCGCCGTTTCCTTATCATCATCTTCCGCTTGGCACAAGGATCTACCCAGTCGAACTCCCCATTTTGCGGTGACCTACACCCACGCCGTCTCCTCATCAATGTAAGAAACTTGTCCCTGCATTCACCATAATCATTGTCTGATTTCTCTACAACCATCCTGTACCTCTCGGCTCGGCACTAGATATCATCAATAACAACAACTGCTACAACCACAGGTCCCTCCCCCTCTTCGCCAGATCACAACATCGCTCTCCTCCTTCAACAATGACACACCTCCATCCATGGGTTCAGAGCGCTCTCCCAAACTGTCTCCCTTGTACCGCTCCACTCATCCTTCACTTCTACAAATACGGCAAGCATATTCATGCAGCTTGGAGCACTCTTTGGCAACACGTACTCTACAACATCACCAACAGCCCTCGGCAACTCACTCTCGACCAAGTTCCTCCAGTACCACCTCGACCTTCTCTGGCGTCGCCTCCTCTCCCACCGGCCTCCTTGGATCCTTCACCCCCAGGGTCTCACCATGAAAACTGACAGATGGTGGTCATCTTCAGAATAAAATAAGATGACCACAATAAAATCAAAACACCACCTCCATCTCTCAGATATGCCAAGCGCTCTCAACAACGGTTCAGATCCAACACTAGCCACCTCGGTCAAAGCTACTACTAGCCGTTGTGATTACCAACCAACCAGCGCACATAAGGCTGCACACGGATCCTATCCGCGGATCTTGAGGTGGATCCGGATCCTCGGGACGGATCCTAGGCCTGGATCCGGATCCGCGGTGACGGATCCATGGATTCGCGGATCCATGGATTCATGGATCCGGGACCCAGATTCACGGTTCCCGTATACCGGATCCACCCTGATGTACATGGATTAAATTTATTTCTACCCAGGGCACGCTCGACTCCTCACTGGGAGGAGTCACGCATGCCCGCAGTACGCATGATCCCTCCCAGGGAGGAGCCCAGCGCAGCACGCTGTTCTTGGAGTACTCGCGAACCCTGTGTTAGGAGGGTTCGCGAGTCATCCCATAACAGCATACTGTGCTGTTATGGGGGCACACACAATGGGCTACATGGTTCTCGCTCCGGATTTCTGACACAGATGATCCATGCTGTTGGATCATCAGTGCCTGTCAGTCAACCGCCATTCAGTCCGGCCCTCATGTGAGGGTTGGTCACGTGCGTCGGACGTGGACCACCAGAACTTCGCGCCCGAAGGTCTAGTGGTCCACGTCCAACGCACAGTCATGCTCCACGCAAGTGAGGATGTCATGCGCGGCGCGCGGGCATGACTGCACGGGCAAAATTCATTGAACGAGTTTCTCGGATGTGTGACAGACGTGAGCAAGACCTCTCACAGGTTTTTCCTCCCCCCCCCCCCCCCCCCCAGGATCCGGTTAGGACCCGTGAATACTAACCGGATCCAAGATCCTGGATCCGGATCCGTGAATCCGGATCTGGATCCGGTATCCGTGGATAGTTACCACGGATCCTAGGATCCGTGTGCAGCCTTAAGCGCACATCCTACCAAGTTATCACCTAATAAGCAACAACATCACAAGCGTGTTCAGCTAGCACACAAGAAGTCAATGCTTGTCCTTTGTCCTGTTCTGCTACATATATGGAAGATGTTGATTCCCTCCAAGTTTAACCCAGAACAGTCTATTCCAACCTGTTCGCCTTTGGTTCCACGGCTTCACCGCCGTGTCCTCGCTCTGCTCGCCTTCTGCTCACTCATCCCTTGTCATCCAATCTCGTCTCTCCTTCTCGCACCTCTTTGCCCTGTCACTCTCGCTCCTCCGCTCAACTCCGCGCACCCCATCAACATCTTCTTCTCGAACTGTGCATTCTCTCACTGTGTCTCTGTCTACTCAGAACCTCATCCTCACTCCTACAACAATCTCAGCAGTGTTTCCGTCTAAGTTCTTGCATCACCTCACGACTGCCTGTTTCCGTCATACCTTTCCTGTGCCCCCACAACCTGCACTGCTTCTGCCTTATTCTGCCGGCACTCGCTCCGTAGCCTTCATTCTTCAAACAACTTGCCCAGTGGGGCGTGAGTGTCCTTGGAATCTTTCCCTGGAATCTGATGGAAACCCTTGGGCACCAGCCCAGCCTTGTAATTCTGAAACAAGAAATGCACATTCAATTTGACTTTAACGCCCATGTTTTGTCACTGGCTTTGTGGCTTGGGGGAAGTGGCACCCGTTCTTAGACTTCATGCTCAAGAAGTGCGTTTAACTCAGTGATGACAGCCTTTTCCCAATTTGCTGCATCTGAGGACCCCCCTGCCTCCTCGACGTGAGAGGCTCTGGGTGAATAGCTACAGGATGTGTGAGACTGCTTGTGTGATAAAACTGCCTGTTATCCACCCTGGCCACGTTCCATTGTAAGCAATGGACTGGATCAGGCTGAACAGGAGTGCTCTGTATTGGGGTGATGCCAGGTGGGGATTCTGAGGAGTCTGCACTGGTGCTTGGAGCTATGGTTAATCACCCTAAAATCATACAATCAACAATTGGTGGATCAAAAATTGTATTCCTATGTGCATCAACAACAATTCATGTAGCTAGAGCCCGTACATGCATTGATAGTATAAGGTGTTAGTTATTATGGACTATTTGTAATACATACTAGTTTTGTTGGAATTCCATGTTCACTGATATGTTCAGCTCCCAATACACTTGTCAATTCACAGTTTCAGGGATGAGGTGATTGGTGATATATGGGTGCCTGCAAGATCATTCTGTGGGAGTATATCGGTAGGGATCGGTGTGACCTGGGCCGTGATCTTGTGTCCTCTGGATGATGGTGAGGAATTCGGTTGCGTGGTGGGAAACAAAATGGGTATACTGACATGCTCAGGATATCGCTCAGGGATGGTAAGCAATGGTGCATTCTGGAATCCCTTGAACGCCTTGTATGACATGTGTTCTAGGAAGGAAGCATGTTGACTCTAAAAAAACGCATGTTGCACTTGATCCCAAAATCTCCATGCCTTCGAGGCATGGGAGACTCCAACAAAGACACACCACCTACCCCGTGGGCTCAGCTTGTGGCTGCATTGTCGGATAGTAAACCACACACAGACCATTGTGCTCCACATCCGTGCAGGGTGTATGTTTGTCTTTTGCTTGAACCATCTCTTCCAGGGAATGATGGTCCTGGGTAGGGGCCCTTGAGGTACCCTGTTTCATACCCAGGTAATGTATTTGACAGCTTCCTCCCAGGGTCAAACGTTCATACCAGACTTAGCCAGTAGGGTGCATAGAGCATCACCCAACATTCTGTGCCATCTCTCGGCCACCCCATAAGACTGAGGTGTATAGGATGCGGTAATTTGATGGACAAAGAGCCTGCTTTTCAGGTCTGTTCTGAGTGGGCCCCCCATCCCTGTATGTACAAAGGATGTGTATACAGAACCCAGTCTGTTGCTCAGCAAGGGGAATCCATTCCATGATTTCCGGGCTGGGTTAGAAGGGGCACTGGGGATTCTCTTGTTGTGTACAGTGTGCATGAGGTCTGTTGAAACTCAATGCTGCTTGTTGTCAGTGCGTACTTGGATTCCTTGGAACTTTCCTTGGATCGTCTTCCCTAGCTTTACGGCAGATTGTGATCAAACACCTGATCTGATTGCAAATTTGGATTCCTATGAATGTTCCATACAAGAGCGAGCTTTAAATAGTTTCATTTGAGTGAGTACTTTGATAATGAACCCTTTCCAATGTTCAGGTGGTTGGCAGATTGAATATGGGATCCGTTTTGAGGGTGGGATAAGTCTACCACCATTGATCGGAGATCAACTCCAAAAGGCTCCAAAGGCACGTGGGCCATGAAGAAAGGTATGTGGCAGATGTCTTTGACCAGGGCAAGCCTCCAGGATGATGTATGGACAAAAAGAGAGATTGATTGGATCGCCATGAAAGGGTCTCCTGCGGCCTCCTGACATGGCCGGCGGCTCCACCATGGGTTAGTTTGATCGCAGTAGCATGGGCTCTATCGCTTTCTTTTTGACATGCTTGGATGCATTTTCAGGCTCTCATCATATGCCATGATAGTTATTCGTAATCTCACCCAAATGAGCAACACAATGATATCGCATTGAGTGCAACCAGTTTGCGGCTCATTCTTCCCACTCTCTCTCTCTCTCTCTCTCTCTCTCTCTCTGATTGTAAGAATCATCACTCTCTACCCATTCTTCCATTTTCTATCCCCAAACCATGGTAGCGTGCAGCTGTACAGGCTAAAAATCCTTAAGGGTGCATCCACACCCACTAGAGCCAACAGAGGGTTATGGGCCCAGATGCCTGGGAGGACCCTAGGTCTACTACACTTACGCTACTGTCACGTGCAATGAAAACGACTGTGTAAGATAACAACGGTGTCGTTTCCTGGTTCATGGAATAAGCTACTTTCTAAGGAGGTGGCAATGTGGTATCTAACTTGACAACAAGGGACTGCTTGATCTGTTTGAAATCACGGGTCCTCCGGCCCCTTTGATGGAGGAGAAAGAGGAGGCACAAAAGAAGTGCAACAAGAAGGTCTTTGCGCCGATTTCTGTGGTGATCTCTCTGCTGCAGCGTACTTACATTCAAGGATGCACATAGAAAATGGAGGTCTGAAATGAACTTTGCTCTATCTACCAAAAAAGCAACCCTTCACCTTTGAATGGTTTTGTATCCCCCCATCCCACAAAGGTGACAACATCATCGAGGTCTTGCAGCAATCCAAGTTCCGACCTGCCAAGTGCATAGCTACCGGGTGGAAGACCGGCCTTCAGCTCCAAGAAGTGATCCTCCTCCTGGCCTTGCCAGATAGTTTGAGTCCCATGATCACGGTCATCCGCAGCTGGCCCTCCGATGAATTTAAGTAATTGGAACGAGTTGGGTCAGAGCCAGTGCAGATAACCGTTAACATCCTCAATGAATTGATGAATGGGTAGTGGTGAATTGGGTCAGAGCCAATGCGGATAACTGTTATTCCATAAAGGGTTCACCAGGAGGTGCGCCTTATCAGGTGTTTGGAATGAATCTTTGAGAGATGCCTGTGCGTCTATTGCAAAGGGGTTTCATTGTCAGATTCACTTTCCAACATAACCCCTGAATCCTGCAAAGTGATATACTCGCAGGTTGGGGCTGATCAAATAACATACCGCGTGGGTGGAGTGGGCAGTTTTGCCTGTACCTGATGAGTGTAGTTTTGACAAGGAGGCATATATACACCAAGATGTTTAATCAGTGCTCTCTGCATGTTTGTGATGCTTTTGGGCTTGTTTTTGATGAGCTAATACAGGTCACCTCAAGGAGATTATTGAGTCCTTACTTGACCTCTTTGTTGAAGGCCTCGTGCTGTATTTTAAGCTTCTCTGAGCTGGAGAGTTTCCCAAGGCGCTTTAAACCCAAGGAGTCCATTGATGGTGTAGAATCCATGCAGTAGACAGGGTTGTAATTTCTCATACTGCACAGGGTTTTCCCCTGGAGTTCTAGAGTATAGCTTGTTGATTCTGAGTAAGGGAAATGAGGTTACAAGGATAGTGATGCAAGTTATGTGCTCTCTTTCTTAAAGCTGCAGTTTGTGCCAGGGGTCTTTCCCTGGAGTTGTCGGCGGCGTGGTGATGTCAGTGCGTTTGAGAGCATGGATTGCACACCCGGAATCAAATACTTGCTTGATGTATAGTGAATCAGAGGTTGTGAGCAGGGTAATGCGTGTGCCGATTGTCACCACTGCAAAGATGAATACTGGGGTCATGTTGGCAGGTTGCCAGGGCTTGAAGCCAACTGCCCTGATACCATGTCAGAATTTAGAACAACGGTGGAGAGGGTCCAGACGGATATTCTCTGGGAAGGGAAGGTAGTACAAGTGTTGGATAAGTAGCGTGCAGTCACAGGATACCGAGCTGAACGATGCGATATAGAGAGCTCGACTGAGTGAGGGCGAGAGGCGATAAGCGAGGGAGGCGGAATGTAGGAAAATAGACAATAGATAAAATGATGGAATTAAATGTTATACTACTCTAGTCTACCTAAATATGGAAAGGTACAACGGTGTCCTAGTTGCGCTCACTCGCACCCTCCTCGTGCATGCTGGAGCTCCAGAGACATTTTGGACCTGCGCACTCCGCTATGCCAACAGAGTCCACAACTAATACCCAGCCAAGCATCTTCCTGATGTCACCCCAGCCGAACCTGGGGTTCGGCTGGGGTGACATCAGGAAGATGCTTGGGGTACAAACCTGACATCTCCAAACTGCGCGTATGGGGCTCCACAACCTATGTGTTAATGAACAGGGCTAATAGGGCCAATGTGCATGTCTCTAAGGCAAGTCCTTAAGCCACATGCCGCATGTTCATCAGCTTCGTCCTCAACTCCTCTGGCTACCTCTTCTATGAACACAAGATCAAAAGAGAAACCTGCAGCACAGATGTGCACTTTGATAAGATCACAACATTCTTCCAGCACTCCTCCCCTATCTCTACTTCTCCTCTCACCTGGACATTGTTTCTAGAACAGCCTGCAACTGTCTCACTCCCCAAGTCCTCTCCCTCGCGAGTCATATTCTCACCGCCAGCAACACCTCCAAGAGCATTGACCCCGACAACACTCTCCCCTGCACAAACTCCTATTCAACCACTACCAAGACCACTATTACCTCTCACTCCAGAACCTGATTATGACATCATTTCCAAAGATCTACCTTCCCTTGGTCACCCACTTTCCTCAGTAGCAGCAGCATCAGCACCCCCACCGACAACTGTAGTTGTTTCAGAAACACCAGCAGCAGCAGCAGCAGAAGTGCCAACAGCAGAAGAACCAACTACCACAGAGGCACCAGCACCAGGAGTACCAGCAGCAGCTAAACCCGTACTTTGGCTATCAACCAAGATAAAAAAAAACAGCTGCCTCCACTGCTACATTCACCGACACAGATGGGGATCTTAACATCCAAGAAGATCACCGTGTTGAGCTTCATTGTGTCTCCTTCCTTCCCTCCTGGGTTGCTGTCCGGGAAGGTCTCAACTCCCTCCGGCGACCAACTCCTCTCATGAATCCTTGACGACGTCGTTACCCACGTCTTTCCCTTCTCAGCACCAACATCCACACCACTCCTATTACTATTTCAAACACATACAAAGAAGTGGTGAATGGTCCTCAGGTTGATCAATGGTGCACCGCAATTGCTAGTGAACTTGCTTCCTTCAAGGCTACCTCCACCTTTACTGACGCTCCTCGTCCACCAAAAACCAATGTGGTAGCAGAAAAATGGGTTTTCTGAGTAAAACCTCATGTGGATAAATCCAGGGGATCCAAACCTCGCTATGTGGAAAAGGGGTTCTCACAGCGGTACGGATTAGACATCTTTGACACCTTTTCTCCAACTGCCAAGCTCACCATCCTGAGAGCCCTACTTCACATTGCTGCTATCCAAGACATGGAACTACATGCAATGGATGTATCCACAGCCTTCCTATAAGGAGACCTGCATGAGACAATCCACCTGGCATGCCCTCAATGTTACACTCAAGACCATCTTGACACTGTCTAGAAGTTGTACCGACCAGTGTACGGTCTCAAGCAGTCACCTCCGGAATGGCATGCCAAACTACGTGCAACCCTCCTTGATGTGGGCTTCACATTCTCCACTGCAGATACCAGATTGTTCATGTGCACATAGCCAAGTGAAAACGCCTACATTCTGGCCTATGTGGATGATCTGACTCTCGCTTCAACCAATCCCACATCTCTCCAGGAACTGGATCCAACGCTTTTGGGTCGCTTCACCATGAAGGATCTTGGAGAGTTGACTCAATTTTTGGAGATCAACATCCGACGAGATTGGGAGAAGTGCCTTATTACTCTCTCACAGGAACCCTACATTTCTTCCCTGCTGAAGAATTTTGGGCTCGAACACAGTGGGGGGCACCCACTCCCATGACTGTGGATTACAAGCTCAAAGCACCAGCATACACGGTTACATCACCTTCACCAGAGCCCTATCCAGAACTGATGGGATTCGTGATGTATACAATGGTCTGCTCACGCCCGGACCTGGATTTCCCTCCTAGTGTGCTGTCATGTTGCGTAGCCAATGGGAACTTTAGTGACTGGCACTGGAAAGCAGCAAAACAAGTGTTACAATATCTGGAAGAAACCTCGTCCTACTACCTTGAACTTGGAGGAACAAAACCAATCACTCTTGAAGGATACAGTGACGCCTTCTGAGTGGAAGACCTAGCCAATCGCAAATCTTCACAAGGCTATGGTTTCCACCTTGGTTCTAGTCTGATCAGCTGGAGATCAGCCAGATCCTCCTCCGTCTATCTGTCGACCTGTGAGGCTGAACTATATGCAGGAACGATGGCCACCCAAGAAGCCCTTTTGCTGAAGCATCTGCTGCAGGACCTGAATTCCCACAGCCACTCCCAGTCCTATGGTGTGACAATCAAAACACCATTGCCCTCACAAAGAAATGCAGTATTTCATGCATGGAACAAGCACATTGAGCTGTTCTACTTCTTCCTCTCTGAGAAGGTGCAAGCCAAAGAGCTTCAGGTCCAGCACGTGACCTCAAAGGCGAACAGGGGAGATATCTTCAACAAAGCCCTCAACGAGGCAGAACATGCTATCCTGATTTACCTTCTAGGTCCAAGGACCAAGGAAACCTGAACTCTATACGCTGGCTCCCTTCATGAAGGGTCTCAGAAACAAAGAAGAGAAACCAGCGAGAAGAACGGAACACATCCGGGAACACGAAAATAATGAAGCGCACAAAAATCAATAGACACAAACATAAACGATTCATCTACCAACAAAAACCACGATCAACAATCACGGAGCACAGCGACAACCGCACTTCCGTCAGACTGCCAACACACGTCGCTCACCATCAATAAACTATCGCTTCCACTTCACAGGGGTACTAGCGAGCAGCAGATTACTATATTTAGTTAGACTAGGGCAATGTACTCTTCACTTCCGTCAATCTACCAATCATCTAGTTTCCCGCATTCCGCCTCAATCGCATGTTGCCTCTTCACTCGGTCGAGCTCTCTCCGTCGCATCATTCAGCTCGGTATCCTGTGACTGCAAGTTACTCGTCCACCACTTGTACTACCGTCCCTTCCCAGCAAATATTCGTCTGGACCCTCTTAACCGCTGTTCAAAATTCTGACAGATAAGTGGTGTCCAAATCAAGCTGATGGAAGCCTTTATACTTGATCAGCCTTAATATTGAATAGGGGGATAAGTGGTGTCTAACAACAGCTAATTGCGCTCCTCATACTTGCTTTCTGAATGTGAAAATCTGTTTGTGGTTCAACAAAGAGAAAAGAGTGGTTTCAACCATGTACACGAGCAAGGTGAGACGGCGGAAGATGATGACGAGGGGGGGGGGCACAGTGTCAGAACAATTGGGGTGAGTGGCAGAAGAGATGTCAGAAACAGGTAGGAGCAATGAGGTATGTGGAGTCATGTCGGACCAATGATAGCAGCAAGGAGATGCAAGAGTACGCAAGGAGTTAGTCGCAAAAGCTTGAAGCGGAGTGATGTGTCACACGGGGTAGCAAGGTAGACAGGCACCCAGTGACAGAAAGTGGAGGCGGAGCGGGAGAGATGGACTGATGAGTGCTGAGCGAAGGAGCGCTAGGGATCAAGAGTTGAGAGTGGATAGTGAGTAAAGACTGAGCGAAGAGCGAGCAGAGCGAGGACACGGTGGTGAAGCCACGGAACCAAAGGGGAATAGGATAGACAGAACTGTTCTGGTTAAACTCGAGGAAATGAACGTCCTCAATATATATGATCAGAACAGGACAAAAACAGCGAGGCAACGGATTCTTTCCGCTAGCCGGATGCAGGTGATAGATGTCACTATATTAGGGGATATTTGACTTGGTGGGTTCAACGGTCATGGCACCAATTGTTGGATGCCGAGGTGGTTCGGTCTCAGACCTGAACCATTATTGAGAGGTGACTTTCTATCAGGGTGAGTACAGTGAGTGAGTTTCCTTGAAGGTTGTTTTTTTCTGACACCCCCCTTTGAAACACACTCAGGGTGCTGATGTAGGCAGGCAGTCTTGAGGAGCTCTGAGTCTTCTAGTCTACCTCTGTTGAAGGTGTAGCTATAGAAAATGGAGAAAGAGGACTAGGAAGATACTGTAGGGAGGGAACCCTTAGGGGTTCCGGGAGGTTTTGGACTCTGACACGGTGTGGGCGGTCGAGCCACCATGACAGCCCTCTCCTTTCAGTGATTTCTCTCAGTTCTATGAACAGTGCATGGATATCAAATACTCAAACATCATAATGTCTGAAAGGAGACCGAAAGGGTCGCTCTGTAGTGAGCCAGAGGATGAGGAGGACTTGATACTCAATATAGAAGTAGTCGTACCAGTATCGGGTGACATTGCCGTCATCATTGAAATTGTAGCAATCAGAGAGGAAGTAGCCTCTCCTTTAAGAGAAGATGATCCAAAGGTTGATGTTGTAGATGTCGACGATGGCAGTCCTTCGCAAGGAGAAATACCAAGTGTGATAGTTCTGTATCCCTAGAGAGTTAAAGTGAAGTATTGGAATACGTCTGGCAATGGCGAAGGTTTCTGAAGAGATTTGTCGTTGCTCCCACCAGGAAAGAGATCGTCGATCTGCCATTCATGGTTGTTGGTATGACGGCACTTCGCGTGTGCTCGTGCGCTGCTAAGGAATGGAGTAAGATGCGACAAGGGGAAGACGAGGGCCGACGCGCCGTGAAAAAAATCTGATGTTTCCTTGTGTGCAATCAGTTGCGAGTCTGGCAGCTATTTTGTGCGGATCCTGATACTGGCCACCGATGCTGAATGAGGTAGACGACGGCGGGCCATGTGTGCTGCAAGAAGAAAGCGGTGTGAGCACAGATCATCACAGGGTTGGCAATTCGGCAAGGAGGATCCTTCTGCTGGCCGGATAATGAAAGCTGATGATGGTAGGCAACAGCGTGATATTCACGGAGTGGGGTGCACGGGCAAGACCATGTTGAAAGAGAGGGGCAGGATGTGGCAAGGGGGGAGGCAGAGGCCAACGCGCCACAATAAATCTGATGCCGGCTTAGGTGCAGGCTACTACAAAGTGGGCAGTGAGCTAGTGCAGATCCTTGTGCTGGCGACAGACACTGATGAAGCTCACGATGAAGTGTGGACTCAGGGGTGAGCCACATGCGTTGCTGAGAGAAATCAGCTTGACCGTAGGTATTTTGATAGGGAGATGTGACCAGGCGGATCCCTACGCCGAGCGGAAGATGCGAGCTAAGGATTGCGAGCGGCAGTTTGCTGATGACGGAGTCGGCGTAGGGGCAAAACCACGTACGCTGCTGATTTAGAGGGGTAGAATGTGGCAGGGGAAGGCAAAAGCCGACGCGCCGCAAGAAATCTGATGTCGGCTTGGGTGCAAGCTACTGCGAAGTGGGTAGTTAGCTCGTGCAGATCCTTGTGCTGGCAAAAGATGCTGAAGATTGCTCATGATGAAGGAGGAAGTTGCTGATAGCGGATTTTGGATGCAGGGGCGAGCCACGTGCGGTGCGGATGTTTTTTGGCACGGAAGCAGGTTGTTTCGACAATGGCAATGCCACCGGGCGAATCCTTGTGCCGAGCGGATGATCGAAGCAGATGGTAGGCTGCTGATTGATATTGATGGAGTGGGCGCAGGGGTAAGACCACGTGCACTACGAAGCGATGAGGAGGATGAAGAAGTGAACGATGACCAGGATGAAGTTGATGCCGGAATAAAACAAAGGATGTGGAGGATGCTGGGGATGATGAGGTGAATGTGCGGTGCTTATAAAGAGGAGGATGATGAAGAAGATGTTGGCGATGTGAGGAAGGGAACTGAAAGTTGATGGCGCGGCAGCAACAGGAGAGGATGGAAGAGATGGAGAGCGAGCAGCAGTAGACGCGGACGAGGCAACCAACTGCTCTAATTTCAGGAGAGTGACGGCTTGTTCCCTTGTTGGCCCGAGACCGACAGGCAGAAGGACTGGGGTGTCCGATATATTGACAGCAAGAGGAAGTGGACTGTAGTAGAAGAAGGTATAAGGTGACCAGTGACGTTCGCGGATGTCAAGAGAGTGACGGGTTGTTCCCCAGTTGGCTCGAGACATGAGAAGAATGACTAGTGGTGTCCGATGTCCTGACGGCAAGCGGAGTTCTGCGGTGATAGGAGAAGATGGTGGAGAGCAAGGAGGGCGAGGGAAATGGATAGTGAGGACGATCCTGATGTAGAAGGCTGTAACTGATGTGGCGACTGGATGAAGGTAGAAGAATGGGTGCACTGAAGGAAGGCGAAATGGCAGGAAGCTTTGAGGAAGATGGCGACAGGCGGCGGCTCGGGTGCTGTTTGCAGCTGTTGTCGACAAAGCGTCACCAGATGTTTGCCACGGGAGCGGATTGGGCATAGAGCTTGATCACGATGACGAGAAGTCGCTCTAGCTTGAGAGGCACTCAGAGCAGTACTACTGACGTCAGCTGTTAGTGAAGCTAAGAGGTGCCAGACGATGGCAGCGGCAAAAGAATGCTGGGCAGAGGAGTGTGGTCGTTGCGGCAGCGAAGCGACGACTAGGTTAAGGGACACCAGGTGATGTTGCCTGATGGTCTGATACCATTTCAGAAGAATTGGGATGAGCGGCAGAAGCGACGATTGAAGCAGGCAAGAGCAATGAGGTATGTGGAGGCATGTCGAACCGATGACAGTAGCGAGGAGATGCAAGAGTACGTAAGGATTTAGTCGCAGAAGCTTGAAGCGGAGTGATGTGTCGCACGGAGTAGCGAGGCAGACATGCATCCAGCGAGAGAAAGTGAAGGTGGAGCGGGAGAGATGGGCTGATGAGTGCTGAGCAAAGGAGCGAAAGTGAAAGTATGAGAGATCAAGAGCTGAGAGTGGATAGTGAGTGAAGACTGAGCGAAGAGCAAGTAGAGTGAAGACACAGTGGCAAAGCCATGGAACCAAAGGCGAACAGGATTGGTAGAACTGTTTTGGTTAAACTTGAGGGAATGAAGGTCCTCAATATATATGATCAGAATAGGACAAAAATAGCAAAGCAACGACTTCTTTCTGTTTGCCAGACGCGGGTGACAGATGTCACTTTATTAGGGGATATCTCGACTTGGTCAGTTCAACGGTCATGGAACCGATCGTTGGATGCCGAGGTGGTTTGGTCTCAGACCTGAACCATTATTGAGAGGTGATTTTCTATCAGGGTGAGTACACTTAATGAGTTTCCTTGAAGGCATTTATTTCTGACACATAGGGCTAGAGCCACGTTCACAAGCTGATGAGGGGAGAATAATGTGGCAAGAGGAAGGCAGATACCAACACAATGCAAAAGAATTCGTGCTGGCATGGGTACAGGGCACCGTTAAATCTGGCAGAGACTCGTGCACGTCCAAGTTGCCAAGCTGCTGACTGCTCATTGCTGACAAGGGAGTGAACATAGGGACAGAACCGTGCGTGTGAGCAAAGCAAAGTTGTTGATAAAGATGGAGTGTTTGCAGGAGTAGAACCAGGTGTGAAAGTGGAGCAAAGTGGCGGTTAATAAAAAAGGAGTGGGTGCAATGGTGGAATCACGTGCGCTAGCTGATGAAAATGATGAGGATGATGAAGATGATGCTAATTATGTATGAGAAGATTGCAACGAGTCCAATGCACTTTGTTTCATGGAAAATGGTGCTCGTTTGAGTGCGTGAGGGTTGGGTAAGCGACAGCCATGGATCGGCCGTCGCACTAAGTCATGGACAGCGACGAGAAAGAGACCTACGGGGTGGGACTCGCTAATCGA
Organism: Penium margaritaceum; assembly: GCA_023375785.1. NCBI lineage: Eukaryota > Viridiplantae > Streptophyta > Zygnematophyceae > Desmidiales > Peniaceae > Penium > Penium margaritaceum. Next base: position 100,494 of record SZWC01000307.1, on the reverse strand, counting down.
GCCCACCCGTCATCCGGCGAGCGAAGCTCGCCGGCGCTTGCTTTGCAGCACGCGGATATGCCGCGCGTGACCCTAAATCCGGCTCTAGGCCGGTGACGGGTTACAGCAAACAATGTGTCAGTCACACATGCCCGACCTCAACTTAGAGGTGGTTTCTAGTTTTTTCGGGCACTAGCACACACCACAAGAATAAGACTAAACTAGGTCATCCAAGGCAAAGTGTGCAATAGTCAGGTGCTAAAGAGAGTGGAGCTGGGGTACTGCTGCGAGGAGGGAGGCGAGCACTAGTGGAGCAGGCGAGGGTGGTGCAGCTCCACTGATAGCGCGTGAGCTCACGGTGCGCCGCCTCCACTCTCTGCGTCAGCAGGCCCTGCACACTCATGGCCATCACAGAGGGAGAATATATACAGGAGAGAATTAACACGCCCCCTTGGACATGAGTGCTGCAGGTGTGCAGCCAAGGCTCTGGAGTTGCTTTTGGAGAGAGGTGGAGGGGAGAGCTTTGGTAAGGAAGTCGGCAAGTTGCTCTTCACCCTTGATGGAGCGAACTTGCACAGTACCGGCCTCAATCGCTTCACGAACAAAATGATGCTCGACACTTATGTGCTTTGTGCGGGTATGCAACACACCATCATTTGCGCGCTGCTGCGTTGTCACAATGAAGCGGCACCGCGGACACATGCATTCCCAATTCCTCCAGCAGCCGTCCCAACCAAATGCCTTCACAGGCTGCCTCACCCAGTGCCATGTATTCAGCCTCAGCCACACTGCGTGCCACACATGACTGTTTTGCACTAGGCCACGACACAGCCGTCCCCCACACGCAAAACACATACCCTCCCCGACTGCGAGCTGTTCTGTCACGTGCATAGTCGCTGTCACAATACCCATCCAGAAGAGGACTTGACGTTGGGGTAAAGATGAGGCCAGTGCCAGCAGTGTCTAGCACATAGCGGAGCAACTTCAGCAGAGCTTTGTGATGCGTGCTGCGCGGCTGTAGGCCGAATTGAGCCAAGACATGGACAGTGCATGAGATGTCAGGGCGCGTGGTGGATGCAAGGTATGACAAACTGCCAGTGATCTGTCCGTACAGTGTGGGATCGCACTCTGGTCCGTAGTCGGTGGTGTGCGGGTCAAGAAGATGGGCATAGACATCAGGACTCATGGGAGATTGCTGGTGAGGCAGATGCTGCACGAGATGCTGAAAGCGTGTGCTGAGATGTGCGATGAACCGTCCTTGATGCAGAGTGAGTGTACGTGCAGGTCTGTTTCTGGTGATGGTCATGCCCAAGAAGTTGTGTGCCTCACCCAAGTCCGTCATGCTGTAATGCTGAGTGTGCAGTTGCTTCGTCTGTATGATCAGGGAGAGTGATGGGGACAGGATGTGGAGGTCATCGACATAGACAAGTAGTGCAACTGGGACATCGTTCTGCCAGTGCAGAAAGAGTGAAGGATCACACACACTTTGGGTGAACCCGCCCTTTTCAAGTGTGTGACTGATTTCCTTGTTCCAACATCTGGGTGCCTGCTTCAGCCCGTAGAGGGCTTTGAGCAGTAGCCACACACGGTCAGTCCCATCCTCAAACCCTTCAGGCTGTTTGACATACAACTCCTCTTCAAGGGGTCCATTGAGAAAAGCGTTTTTGACATCCATCTGATGAATTTCCCAATCTTCGCAGGTAGCAACGCCAAGCAGAGTGCGGCTTGTTCCATCTTTCCCGACGGGAGCGTAGGTGTCGGTGAAATCCTGGCCTGGCACTTGGTGGAACCCCTTGGCCACCAGTCGCGCTTTGTATTTCTCAATCAGGCCAGCTAGATTCCGCTTCAACTTGAATACCCACTTCACATCTATTGCCTTGCGCCCAGGTGGCAGCGGAACCACTTCGAACACTTTGTGCTCAAGCAGGTCATTGATTTCAGCTGCCATAGCCTTTTCCCATCCCACTGCATCACTGCGCCTCCTAGCTTCAGTGAGGGTGAGTCGTTCCATGAGTGTGGAACCATTCTCGGCAGGACCGACGGTGTGGTAAACGTTTCTGTAGTTCACTCGTGGGAGATCCCGTAGTGAGCGCCGTACGGGTTTGGGTGATGGGGTCACATCCTTCTCAGTGTCATGAGTCTGTTGTTGTGGGGATAGTCCTGGTGGTGATTGCGGTGCACTCGACTCTGTGCTGATGAGATCCGTGGGCGTTAGTAGGTCAGTGGGAATGTGGTCACTCTGCTCCACCCCATGACGGACAGGTTTTGGGGTTGGAGTAACTTCAGCTGGGACAAACACCGGCACGCTCACATAGTGGGGGTAGTGTTCAGGGGCTGGCACTGTGGGAACATGCCGCAGCGTACGAAAGGCCTTGCATGACATGTGCTCCAAGAAGGCCGCATCTCGACTTTCTAGGAAGGAGTGGCTTGTAGGATCCCAAAACCTCCATGCCTTTGAGGCATGTGAGACTCCCACAAACACACACCAGCGTCCCCGCGGGCTGAGTTTGTTTTCGCGCTGCGGCTGTGCAAACCACACACATGCCATTGTGCCCCACACTCTTGCCGGACGGAGGTCCACCCTCTCCTTAAACCACCGTTCCCAGGGTGTGACCGACTTGGGTAATGGACCCTGAGGGACACGGTTCCACACCCAGCTGACATATTTCACCGCTTCCTCCCAGAAGCCAAATGACAGGCCGGATTCAGTCAGCAAGGTGCACAGAGCATCGCCCAGGGTGCGATGCCAACGCTCGGCCATCCCATTCTGTTGGGATGTGTAAGGGGCAGTGGTCTGATGTTCGATGCCTTTTGCTTTAAGGGCTGCAGTCAGTATCCCCATGAATTCACCACCCCGATCTGTGCGCAGTTTCAGCAGTTTGGATTTGGTTTGCCGTTCGGCCAGTGCGATCCATTCGATGATCGCCTGTTGAGCGTCCGCTTTGGTCTTGAGTAGAAAAGCCCAGCGGAACCGACTGTAATCATCAGTCAGAGTTAACACATACTGTGACCCGTACTGGACAGAGGGAATGGGCATGGGCCCTGTCAGATCAGCATGGACCAAGTCAAGAGGGGACTTGCTTTCGGTAGTGGACTTGGGAAATGTTTGTCTGTGAGCTTTGCCCTCTTGAAACTCAAGACAGGTGTCGGACTTCAGTCCATGAGGGCAGTTCTCTGGACGTAGTCCCTGTGCTGGTGTATGCTTGAGCATATCCTCAAACAGGTCCGTGTGAATGTGTGCCAGACGACGGTGCAGCAGTTCAGTGTGCTTTGCATCTGTGGCAGTCACGACATAGGCTTGTGGTCTGTGTGAGTGCGTTGAGACAAGAGGAAAGAGGGACAGGAAATAGAGCATGTCAGCATGCAATGGTCCATCGACCAACAGCGCACCAGTCGCATCATAAAGCATACATTGTTGCTTCTGCATGACTGAGGACACACTGGCCTGACAATCAAGCTGACCACCAGACAACAAGTTCACTCTGAGCTTGGGTACGTACAGGACACCAGTCAACCAGATCACCCCCCCCGGTGCTTGCAGTGCCACAGTCCCCACCCCTTCCACAGGTAGCACCTCCCCAGACCCTGCTTTTGCACCCCATCTACATCAGGTGCAGCATACAGCGAAGCAAAGAGCTGGCGATGCGGCGACATGTGATGCAATGCTGCAGTGTCATACAACCATTCATGCATGGGGAGTGTGTGCGAGGAGGTGACATGTGTGTGACCAAGCCGCTGACCTGGCGGCTGCAAGGCTGCTGTCAACTCTGGTGGCTGCAGCTCCATCGGAGTAGTCCAGCGGATAGGTGGGGCCATCGGCGGCTGCTGCGCCTCAGCCATCGCAGCGTAGACGCGCTGAGCCCATGCCGGCGCTGAGACTGGGACTGTAGAGCTTGGAGGCACGTAGTACGGTCCCTGGTACATTGGCAGTGGCCCCTCCTCCACAGGGTATGCTGCTGGCAGCTGCTGTGGAGACGGTCCAAACGTGGCACCGTCAAAGGGAGAGGGTGCGTGTGCTCCTCCTGCCCCCTGTGTCACCCAAGCTGGCTGCTGCAGCGGCAGACCAAACTGAAGGTGAGGTGGTGGAGTAGACTGCTGCTGCTGTGAAGGCGTCATGATGCGAAGAAGCTCAGGGCATGCGCGCCAGAAGTGCCCATGCTGCCCGCAATAATTGCAGGTGCGCCCCCCTGCACCCTTGCTGCGACCACCACGCCCTCCTCCTGACTGAGCGCCTTTCCCTCCACTGCCACCTCCACCACCACGACCCCCTCCATAGCCGGATCCAGAGGGAGTCGGTGACGCCGCCTGGTGTGCGAAGGCGCTGGCTGCTGGGGTAGCTGTATCGTGTGCCTCACCACGGAGGATGTCCTTGTAGTGACGCAGCTCCTCAAACACCTCCGCCAAATCTGTTGTCTCAATGTCAGTGACGCGAATTCATCGCACCAAACTGCGATGGAAATCCTTGTAGGGCTCTCCCAGGTGGAGAAGCACGGGATCCAACCACTCCAGCACAGAGCAAGGTGCGCCGAGCCCCAAGATCCGGCGGCGCGAATCCATGGCGGCATTCCAATACTCCGCTATTGGGGCTCCTGGCTTTGGATACAACTGGCGGCGGCGGTCGCGCAGTGAGATGACCAGCGCCATCCCCCTCTCCTCGTGGCGGGTGACAAGGTGCTCCCATGCCTCATACGGGCAAGGAGCGCCACTGCGCGGGTTTGTGGGGTCTTCACCTTTGCCTCCAAATCGCAGGTGACGAATGGAGTACGCTTGATCGTCGGGGAGAGCGCGCATAAGCGCGTTGAAGGCACGTAAGAGGATGCGCTCGTCGGCGTCATTGGCTGGAGGGGAGAGGTAGAGCTCCTCAAGGCCGTGCTCCGCCGCCCACGCGAGGAAGATATCCTTCCATGCGAGGAAGTTGCGCGCACCTAACGGCGGCGGCGTTAAATCCTTGTGCGCCAAAACTCTGGTGAAGTCCTCCCAAGTGACAGTGCCGGTGGTGCCGGCGGGTTGGTTCGCGCCGGGGGCACCATTGCCGCCGGGCACGGATCCGGTGGCACTCGTGGTAAGTGCGAAAAGAGCGATGGGTCGAAGAGGACGGCGATCTTGAAACCGCGCCGTTCCAGAGGGGCCAGGTCCAAGCCATGTGTGGCTGGACCTGCGTTGCTTCCCCTTCCCTTCCTTCTTGCTTCCGTTCTCTCGCGCGGCCCTTCGGCCGCGAACGGATCTCTTGGTGGGACTTCCCCCACCCCTTATGCGCAGCTCTTTGCCTGCGCTCCGCCCCGCTAGGGGTCGGGCAGTCCTGCGCGCGCTACTTCAGCGACCACGGCCTGCTTCGGCGGCGGTTTGGGCCGCCACAGACTTTCAGCGCCGTTTGCGAGGTTGCCACTCTATCTCACGTTTTTGTCTCGCTAGAGTTCGCCACGCCCTGCGATCATGGCTCTGATACCATGAGAAGATTGCAACGAGTCCAATGCACTTTGTTTCATGGAAAATGGTGCTCGTTTGAGTGTGTGAGGGTTGGGTAAGCGACAGCCATGGATCGGCCGTCGCACTAAGTCCTGGACAGTGACGAGTAAGAGACCTACGGGGTGGGACTCGCTAATCGAGCCCACCCGTCGGCCGGCGAGTGAAGCTCGCCAGCGCTTGCTTTGCAGCACGCGGATATGCCGCGCGTGACCCTAAATCCGGCTCTAGGCCGGTGACGGGTTACAGCAAACAATGTGTCAGTCACACATGCCCGACCTCAACTTAGAGGTCGTTTCTAGGTTTTTCGGGCACTAGCACACACCGCAAGAATAAGACTAAACTAGGTCATCCAAGGCAAAGTGTACAATAGTCAGGTGCTAAAGAGAGTGGAGCTGGGGCACTCCTGTGAGGAGGGAGGCGAGCACTAGTCGAGCAGGCGAGGGTGGCGCAGCTCCACTGATAGCGCGTGAGCTCACGGTGCGTCGCCTCCACTCTCTGCTTCAGCAGGCCCTGCACACTCATGGCCATCACAGAGGGAGAATATATACAGGAGAGAATGAACAATGTACAGGAAGCAGATGACACTGATGAGGCTGATGAAACAGTTGTAGATAGTGATGGGGCTAGAGGGCTAACAGGACGAGGAGGCGGCTTCAGAAGGCAGAGCAAGGGGATGGTGAAGCAAGAAGGAAGAAGACAGAAGGATGATGATAGTGGAGGAGGTAGAATGGAGGTGTTGCAATGATTGCAAACGGATGAAGAGTTTTATGGATGGCTGCAACGGTGGCAGTAAAAATTTGACCGTGTCACGAGGTCATGACGATGAAAGGCAGCGACAGGGGAAGAATTGAGAGCGTGATAAATGTAAGAAAGGGTTAGTTGAGGACAATTCAGGTGAAATGAGGACGTGAAGAGCTTTAAAAGATAGTACGAGGAACCTTCAACATAAATTGCGGCAGAAGGTGATTCGGCTGATGCGATGCGGTGTCGACGACTAGAGAGGCCGGAATTTACCTCGGGCATTGATGTTCAAAGTTGGATGCACTAACGGTGAGATTGAACACTGAGGCTTAAGGCAATATGCGAGACGGTGCTACTGACGTCAGTTGCCGCTGAAGAGCCTAAGGAAGCACGCGAGCTGACAAGGAGACCGGAGGACAAAAACCGCAACGTGCATTTTAGTTGAACGCAGGGTTCATTGATAATCACCACTTGATTCCACTGTTGAATGAGCAGATGCAGAAACAAAAGAGCTATTGTAGGTGCCCAAAATGTTGGGAAAAATGAGCTGGAGGAACCTTGGGCAACAAGAGATGGTGATGAAAGGTTGACATTGGTTGGGCGGCACCAGACAAAATGGCCTGTCACCCTAATACCATGTGAGAAGAAGCAGATGTTTGGCATGAATGTAGGCAGAAGCATGCACAGGCAGCAGAAATTCATGAAATTTAGGAAGAGGGAAGGAACCAAAACAGAAGATGTATACGGGAGAGTTAGCTGATAAATGGAGGAGTGCAGGCAGTTGACACAATATAGAGTGCTGGAGTGCAAGTTAGACCAGGGTATGCTGAGAGAACGTGAGTGGTAGGGAAAAAACCTTGTAGAGCTCAGCAAAGGAGAGAAATAAAAAGGCAAAGAGCTACAAGAGAGTGGTTAGCAAAGGATGAGCAAGTGAGAAATGGACGAGCAGAGACACATCAGCAAGGTCCAGGGAACAAAAGGCGAGCTTGATGGGAAGATGTGTTTTGGTTTGATCCTAGGAGGACATTAACATCATCCATGAATGCTTTGAAAACAAGAAAAGCAAGTAGTACAGCAGTAAATTTATTGCTGAGCAGCACTGTTATACGGCAGTTTCTTTTACCACTGATGTCACCTGCTTTGGTGGTGATTTGGGTCAGAACCATTGCGCATGACTGTTTTGCCATGAAGGGTTCATTAGGTTGCGAGTCTTATTCACTCTCTGTAATACATTTTCAGAAGATGCCTGGGAATTTATCCCCAGTGAGTATCTTTGTCAGATTCACTCTCCAACAATTATGTACGTGACCTTACTGTCCATTTTCTCATGAGTTGTACCACTCGACATGCAGTGATCTTCACATGTCACGCTGAGCGGTGCGGCTACTTTTCAGGTTCACATGTTCCACAAGGACCACGTGTATCTCCAGTGCCGGATAGCTGTGTGGCTTTCCGGGATCCTGAAAACTCGTGCCTGTGACTACCGCACATGTATTATTTGGCTTGAGCGGGCTTAAGCTGTTTGCAAAATTGGAGAAAATGAAACAGAATAGTCACAGAAATAAAGGTAATCCATTGTAAAATTTCATTAGTTCCAAGGATACATGATTTCGTTACTCAAAATGTGAAAATGAGGATGTCTTGTTTTTAACAACTCCATTGTCAAGATCCAAAGGCAGTATGGTACACTCTTTCCTTGTTTTCAATGAACGTGGCCCGACATCCTACCACACTGGACGGGATGTTAAACAAAAGGGAAGAAGGGGATATTGAGATTAGCTCAGCTCAGCTGCAGCCAGAACCTGGTTTCTAGAATTTGTTTATGAACGTGGAGATGAACTTCCTGTTGACTCTGGAAGAAAGAAGAAGGTGTTGAGAACTAGCTTGAACCTGACCTCCAGCTCCTTCCTCCATGAATCCCATAGAACTTGGGAACATGTAGAGCAATTCACGAAGCTATCGCACTGCTGTTCCACCTTGTAACCAGGAACACAAATATTTCTAGTATTTTTTACGTCTTGTCACAGTTTGCAAAAAAGTGGAATATAACAGTTGAGAAGGCTTTCATTCCTCTGGAATCATTGTGTTCTTGATTTACATTTGTCTCTGAAAAAGAACCACTTTAGTAAACAGTCAGCAGGCGGCTTAGTGTGACCTGCCTATCCTTGACTTTGATGTCTACATTACTCATTTGTGTATAGCCAGTAGACAAGCTGAACATTCAAGTGTGCATTTTTTGAGTTTGTTCATGCCCACTTAATAAATCTACAACACTATCCACCATGTTGTTCACCTTTGGTTCTGTGACCCTCACCATCGTGTCTTCTTTCTTTTTTCTACGTATGGTTAACTGCACACAGATTTATTAGCCGCATCTCCTCACTCCATGACGTACAACTTGGACTCATCATTCCAAGAAGCCCGCAGCCTCCTCTTGCTGAAACTCTCACATGCACTTGTGTACCTTAGATTCCATTTTTTTCTTATCCTCATGGAATCCTTTAGCCGCTTTCATGATTATGGTTCTGCCTTCAAGTGTGCTTACATCATCCCAAAAAAACACAAACAATTGTGTTTTCTGCCTGATTCTATCCACTAGCTCATTTGCTTCATCCATTGTTTGAAAGGAGAAGGTAGGCTGTTGGACATTCAGGCCTCTCAGAATCTCAGGTGTCTCAGGTAAGTACTCCACAATGAAATTGTACACTCAAACTCTGCGTGATACACACGGCAGACAACTGTCGTACACTTCAACCGAGTAGTATGTCTCACACACTTGTCAAGAGATCGTACACACTGGACAGGTACACGGCTCGTCTCTTGCTGAATCCAATGATGTTCTGAACACATAAAATGATCGAGTACAAAGGAAGCACTGAATTTTCTGAGGTGACTGCTATTTGTAGTGAATCGCTACGTGCGACTCAACGAAGACTAGAAACAGGAGGAATACAAAAGTTGTAAACACCTGGCTGTGCATCCGAGGTTTTCTAATTCCCAGCACCCTCGGTAATTTGACAGCCGAGATAAATCGCAGTCTCAATTTCCTCCATGGTTCGTCGATTTTCAGACGGCGATGTTGGACAAAGCTGACGCTCGTCCCTCGGTCGCTAGATGGCTGCAATTGATCTATTGCACCATCAGACGCTCCAGTCAGTTCGTCCATCTCCAGTACACCGGCATCTTCACGGCCGGCACGTCTTCGTGTCCGCCTACTCCTTACATCAACCGGACACCTAGCACGCTCGCACGCTTGGTCTGTCCAATGTTCTTCGGCTGCGTGCCACGTCAGCCGCTGGACCGAGAAGAGCTCTTGCTCAAGTGCTCGTCCGTCCCCAGTCCGTCCCCGTCTCTCTTGCTTCTCTTTTGTGTGGTTCAACACCAAGTATGACACTATTGGAAGCTGGAAGTATGCGTCCAAGACTAGGCCAGGTTGGCACGAGTTTGGGCACAGTCTTGGCCAGATTTCAACATTTCCCCCCTTGTGCCCCAATCTGCACCAGCAGTGGGTGCAC
>SZWC01000307.1:68864-90651 GCA_023375785.1 Penium margaritaceum | reverse complement strand
CCGCGTCCGGCCCCCGTTAGTGAGCTGGCATCGGCAGCCCACCAGTGGGGAGTGCATCCGTCACTGTAGCAGGATGGTTTTTTGCAGCGCACAATTGCGTTGTTGGATGGTGTGGCGCATGGGAGGTGGCTTGGAAAGAAAACAAGCGATCAGAATGAAGCCGACGGTGTCCGTAAGAGAGAGGGCCGGTGAGAGAATGACGGACAGAAGCCAAAGATGTCCGCCAAGGTCAATGAAGGCAAGGAGGTTTGTCACAAGCAAGGAGAGAGCCACTGAGGAGGGTGAAAAGAGCAACACATACGGAGGCACAAGCAATGCAAGAGGAAGAGAGAGCGGCAGAAGCAAGCAGAAGCAGTAGGGGGAGATGCGAGGATCCTGCGTACGGCCACTGAATCCAACGCCTCATTTGGGGGAACTCGGGAGGCAGTACGAGGAGCCGAAGAGAGAGAGGGAAGAGCGATAGGGAAGAGGGACGCAGTGCCCCGGGTCCGTGCCAACATCTCATTTGGGGGGCACGGAAGCGGAGCCGTATGGCGGTGTTGTCAACAGCTGCCTCCATCTATTCCATCGTCTCAATAGGGGGGGAACAGAAGGAGACGACCAGGAGAGAAAGGGCTAGGAGAGCGGGGAAACAAGACCGAGGCGAGCGCAGAGGGTAGCATGGCTTTCCGCCGAGAGAGCCTTGGTGAGAACGTCGGCGTTTTGATCAGCAGTGGAGATGTTCAGTATAGAGACTTCACCATCAGCAATGGCATTGCGAACATAGTGATATGTTTGGCGAACATAGTGACATGTTTGGACAAGATCTTCACTCAAGGTGATCGCACCCTCATTGTCACAGTAGATGGATGTGGCATCACGTTGGTCAAAACCAAGCTTGGAGAGAAGCATGTGCAGCCAAATGGCCTCGTGTGTGGTTTCACTTTTAGCGATATATTCAGCCTCAGTGCTGGAGAGTGCCACCACAGAGTGTTTCTTTGAGTGCCAGCTGACGGGCCCACCGTTGAGCATGAAAACATGTCCGGAGGTCGAGTGACTGGTGGTTTGATCACCAGAGAGATTGGCGTCACAGAAACCCGTGAGGAGATTGGCACGCGACTGGTAGCGAATGCCAAGAGTGGCAGTTGAGTGCATGTAGCATACACTATGCTTGGCGGCCACGAGATGGGCAGCTGTGGGATTTTGGCCACCTTGACTGAGAATTCCCATGGCATAAGAGGGATCAGGGCGAGTAGCAACAGAAGCGTACATCAGAGAGCCAACAATGCTCGGAAACGTTTTGGCGTCAACTGGAGGCAGTAAATCACCAGCGGTTGAGGGCTTAGTGAGACCATGTTGAGTGTTGAGAGTAGCAATGGGGTTGGCTGCACCGAGTCCAAACTTCTCAGCAACACGCTGAGTATAGGTGGCTTGAGTGAGGCAGACTGTAGAAACCGTGACATCATGGGTGATCTGGATGCCAAGGTAGTACCGTAGTTGGCCCAAGTCACTCATCTCAAAACGCCGAGAGAGTTGTTGTTTGATCGTCGTGATGTTGGAGAGGGCCGGTCCGAACAGGATGTGGTCGTCTACATAAAGGATGATGCCAAGAGACGCACCACCACCACGATAGAAGACGGAGTGATCAGAGTGCAGCCTGGTCAGACCTTGCTGGATGAATAACTCATGGATTTTGAGGTTCCACTAGGGAGGGGCCTGCTTGAGGCTGTACAAGGAGCGTTTGAGACTGCAGACGAGATCAGTCTGACCTTTGACAATAAACCCCTAAGGTTGTGTCATGTAGATGACCTCTTTGAGATTGCCATTAAGAAAAGAGCTCTTGACATCCATTTGATGCAGATGCCACTTGTTTGCCGCAGCCAAAAACATGCTCACACTGATGAAAGAGTACTTGGCAACTGGAGCAAAGGTATCACTGTAGTTGACTTCGTGGATTTGACTGAAGCCGCGAGCAACCAGGCGTCCTTTGTACCAATCGATCTTGCCTGCACTGTCAAGCTTAGTACTAAAAACACACTTGTATGTAACAATGGGGGTGTTATCTGGACGAGGTACAAGCTCCCATGTTCCTTGCTTGACGAGCTGGTCAAGCTTGTGCAGCCTCTTGCCAGTTTGTAGCATCAGCTTGTGCAGCCTCTTGCCAGTTTGTAGCATCAGGGCGACGCATTTCATCCTTGAAGCTGACAGGATTGATAACTTGGGTGACAAGGGCAACGTCGTCGTTGTCGTCTCGGTCAGGAGACGTGGCAAGGCAGTTAAGCTGAAAGGGTGACAACTAATTGTGTTTTCTCTGAGAGCGATGCAGCACACGAATGGCAGGAGGATCGATGACAGGGGCTTGTACAGTCAGAGCATGTTCATCGGGCACGATGGGAGGAAGAACTCCATCATGTTCATCTTCTGTGGTGTCAACTGAGACCTTTTGCAAGGGCTCAGGAACTGTCTCCGGATAGATGAGATACGAAGTTGTGTCAGAGCGTGTTGCCCAGGCTTGTGAGGATGAGCCTTCATCAAAGGTTGGTTGACGTGTGCAAAACACGGTCTTGGTAGTGGGGTCCCAGACTCGATATGAATAACATTCATCTTCATATCCCAAAAAGATACAGGGTTTGGAACGAGGTTCCAATTTGGAGCGGAGGCCAGGACAAAGCCATATGTGTGCCGTGCACCCAAAGATGTGCAGATGATTAAGATGCGGACGATGCCTTCCCATGCTTCATATGGCGTCTTGGAAAGACCTGTTAGTTTTGAATTTGGCGAAAGGTTGGTGAGTTAAGCTGCAGTAGTGATGGCTTCACCCCAAAAGTGAGAGGATAGCCCGGCAGTGTGTAGCATGCTCTGCGTCCGCTCAAGAAGAGTCTGATTCATACGCTCAGCCCTGCCGTTCTGTTGAGGAGTATTAGGCAGGACACACAGGTGTTGAATCCCCTTGGAGTCGAGAAAGGCATGGAGAGCTGCGTTGACAAATTCACCACCATTGTCAGTTTTATTCTTGCTGACTGCCGTGTTGGTGGTATTTTCAACTTGGAAAACCCAGATCTTGATAAAATGAGCAGCCTCATTTCTGTAACGAAGCACCTTGACCCACACGTAATGGGTGTAGTCGTCCAAGATAACCTGGAAATATGTTTTCTTGGACAAGGAGGTCTCTTTGATGTGGCACAAGTCCACGTATAAGCGTTCCAAAGGCCGAGAAGTACTGAGACTGGTGTAGCTCTTGAACAGCTTTTGATGCTGCTTGGCAATGAGACATCCGCTGCATGGGGAGATGGGACAAGATTCTGTGAGTGTCTTTGGTAGATCCAGTGTCATTTCATCCTTTGCCATTTTTTCAAGTGTTTGAAAACTGATATGAGCTAGGCGGCGGTGCAAGAGCTCAGTGATTTGAGGCATGGATGGACTGGATGTGTCAGCTCCAGCAGGCACAACTGTTGCCATGAAAGCACGCTCTAGTACGTCAGAGGACGTCTGCGTCAGAGGAGCGTTGTGAGTCTCAATCATAGTGAGATTCCTTGTGCGTTTGGCAACAGCAGCTAGTTGGCCATTGACGTCGTAGATTTTGCAGTTTTTATCAACGTCAAAAACCACGTTGTAGCCATTGTTGGTGTGTGTCCGACAGATAGTAGGTTGGCTGCAAGGTCTGGCACTTAAAGTACATTGTCAAACGTGCAAGAAGCTGATTGTACCTTCAGATTGATAGCAACTTTCACAGTTCCAATGCCGTGAGCAGGGATCATGCGACCATCTCCAATGCAAACTCCTCGTGCACTGGAGAAAGGTATGAAAGTTGTAAACCATTCTCTGCGGCTGGTCATGTGCTTAGTACATCCTGAGTCGATGATCCAGGCCCGAACACCAGCGGTTCGGAGAAAAGAGCTGTCGATGGAGCACATTCCAAGCTCTTCATGAATGGGGTTGTCTGAAGTATTCTGGTAATCTTCTTCTTCAGCCACAGCCAGTCTTTCCGGTGGTGAAGGGTCATTATCTTCTTCATCTTCTTCAATCAGGGGATCAGGAATCAGTAAATTTTGTTGCGAAATTACTTCTGAAGAAGAATGATCAGACTGCGTTGATGCTGATCCTGTGAAGACTGTGAGAAGAGAAGAGAAGTTAGAGAAGAGATCTGAAATGATGGAGGCAGCAAAGCATGGCTTGGTTGGGATATCGTCGCTGTTGATTTTGTAAACCACAGAATTGCTGTCCTTGTCACATGGGACGGTCAGCTTGCACATGCCCTTTGCGATGACAACGGCAGCATTCCCGTTCATCAGGATGAACGTAGGGTCTTGGCGTTCTTGTCATGACTTGCCCTTGTGGTTGTTGGTAAGGTTGCACCATGAGTTGACCCAGGCTTTGAGTACCATTGGCATAGGAGCAAAAGTTCTATGTGCAGCGTCGGCCTGCTCCACCATTGTATTTGGCCAAGATACCTACTCTTCCATTTGCCTTGATGTACTCATCTTCAAAATGCATGAGGTCTTGGATGGCGTACTCCAGAGAGAGTGACATTGGTAAAGCTGTCGCTGCCACTGCAGCTGCGGCTGGTGCTGCTGCCACTTGAATAGCTGGAGTGGCTGCAGGGAGAGTAGCACCAATTGCATCAATAGCTGATTGAAATTTTCCCATGACTGCAAGTTTGTCAGCGTCATTGATGCGAGCCTTGTTGAAATCTTTCAGTCGCTCAATGGTGTTGTTGAATCTGGGAGGAAGACCACAAAAAATTGTCTGAATCAAAACTCGATCAGAGGCTGGTTCTCCCAAGGTAGTAATGCGGCTGGAAAGATCTTTAAGATAAAATGTGACCCTCCAGCTTGGTGTCTTCCTCCATTTTGTGAGTGTGGAAATCAGTGAGGAGATGCCCAAGTTCATCTTCATTCACTTTGTGATAGCGGTTTTTCAGGGCTTTCCAAGCTCTGCTAGACGTCCCTCCAGTTGCATGGCAAGTAGAGAAAAAGCTTGGTCACAGCGTCGTTGCCATTTCAACCGTTCCTCAGCAGTGGGATTTACCCCAAGAACGTCTGTGGGAGGATCAGAGACCACTCCCCAGAGCCCCTTGTTGAGGAACACCATCTTTATGTTGAAAGCAAAAGTATGGTAGTTCTTGCCACTGAAAATGGGAATCCTGAAATGATCACTTGGCATGGCGCCCCCCGCCATGCTGTGATGTGACAAACGGAGTTGACCTGGTAAAGTCACCCCCTGCTCAAGTGCTCGTCCGTCCCCAGTCCGTCCCTGTCTCTCTTGCTTCTCTTTTGTGTGGCTCGACACCAAGTATGCCACTTTTGGAAGCTGGAAGTATGCGCCCAATACTAGGCCAGATTGGCACAAGTTTGGGCACAGACTAGGCCAGATTTCAACATAGGCGATTGTTACGAGGCAGACGAGGGTACCCTGAGAGTGACAGACCATTAGGCAGGAACACCTTGCACAGAAGAGCGAAGGAATAAAGTGATCAAGGTAAGAGTTGCTACATAGTGGCCGACGATGAATATGCGAGAGGAGAAAGGCACAGCAAAGACACGACGGCAAGGGCCATAGAACCAAAGGCGAACAGGGTGAGTAGGAACCTTCTAGGTTGAACTCAATGGAGTGGAAACCCTGGCTATATGGCAATATAAGAATAAGCAACTTCTTTCCACATGCCGGACGTGCAGCAACGTGGTCATGTTTAGTAGGGAGGTGCTCAATTTCAGGCCATCTGTTTTGGGACTGGAGACTTGTTAAAAAGGTGGTTCAGTGCATGGCCTGAACCTTATTAAAAGTTATTGTTTCTCAATACTACTAGTGCACTGAATCAAATTCGCAGAGGTATATCTTACAGTAACTTCAACATTTAGATGGGGAGCTGACCTGGACAGCTTCACTCAGTGCAGCATGACAATCCGCTTACTTTTGCTGCACTTGTGGGAAACGGGGATGTGTCCGTGAAATTCACCAAAGGTGAAAATTCCAGCAACTTTTTGCTTCGACAGCGGCATTTGGTCACCTTTATTCTGTGCAGCTGCTTTCTCAAGGAGTAGAGATGGTATCAGTAATGGGATGTCGTACTTGCCGCAGCACCTTGACAGGGCCACCAGCGTATTGCATCTGAGTTTCTTTTGGTGGTTTCTCATGCCGATGGATGCAACTGGCGTGATGCAACGCCCCTCACAGTAGCGTTACAAAATCGAAGGATGGATGCGGGGAAGCCTTTCACATAGCATGGGGCAGATATGAACTCTTATGGGTCGCTGCAATGGAATAAGCTGCATTATGCTGCGTGGAATGGAAACATCATTTCATTTTTCTGTTGTTGGAAAATGCGTCAGAGGTCAACTTCAGACATGAACTTCAGACGTCAAGTTCAGGTCGCACTACCTTGTCTTGTGCCAGGGCTTGCAAAAACAAGGAAGTGGAAGGCCTGATCCTTTCCAAAAGGACTACAGAATGAAACAGACAGCTGGAGAAGTATGGGTTGAGGAGGAGTTCAAGCTATTCCAGAGTTTTTCTGTGGCTTGTAGTTCGACTGAATAGCTTCAAACATCTAGAGACCATAGTGGCAGTGCCCCGTTTGTCATGGGTGCATAAGGTACAATATTCTCGGTTCTCGGTTACATTCTTGGTTTACCATTCACTTCATAAGTCAAAGGAAAGAAGGAACAAAGCATTGTAAATATGTTGCACAGTTCGGAAAGAGAAAGGGGTACATGGATGTATTCCTGTGGATACTGGAAGCACAAAAGAACTGGAGAACTATGGTGAGGAAATTCATTTCCTGTGCCTTTATCTTGGACCACCACCTTAAAAAATGGCATGATGTACTTCATTCTGTAAAGGAAACTCGTTTTAGACATTACAAACTTCAGTTCAATTCAAACTCTTTGCTTTCCATCCTTATACATGAGTCTGGAAAAAATCTTGCATCATTGTGGAGAACACGAACACTTGATGAAATGCATTTTTACCATAGTCAATTCCATACCAACTCCGTTTTCAGGACCTAATTATGTAATTTCCATGTTATCCCAGTTCTAGCCGTTATCGCTTTCCAGACGTGATTCTTTCATGATGTGTTAAAATTTCCCCCTGATTTTCATGTCCTCCTAACAATCACAAAAGTGTTTTGAAACATGTACAATTGACCCTTTGACAGGCGAAAGAGCCCATAAAGCTATCAATGATTAAACAAAGTGCAAATTGATTTGTAGTGCTAGCTGAAAAGCTCCATCCTATTCAATAAAAAATCCCATCTATCTTGGAATGACACCTCACGAGGCAGAAGCAGGCCTGAGATTGTGGAGTGTGTTATAAGGTCAACAAAAGCTTGAGGGGACTGCTCCTTTTATAGCTGGAAAACAACACTTGCCATTACTAGGTGAAGCTTTCAAACAAGAATCCAAAACCACCAGATCTAGAAACCCATAAGAAGTGCAAAGATTAGCCACTGAAGTACCCAAACTTGTAGAGGAGGCATAGGCCCTGTTTAAACTGTGGTCCTTAAACCCTTTAACTGAAAGTTTCAAAGGAAAGTAGAGTATCTCAGTACACTTGAGGAATGACTTCCCATCAGAATACAAGCTGCTGAGTCAACCCCAAGGACAGAAAGGCCTCAGCCATTGTTGAGAAGCACGACACACACACAAGCTCAAGATTGGAGTGCTGGTGTCACCGGCCTGAATCATCCCACCTCCCAGCTCAATATTTCTGTTACCCATTTGTAGCCCCTTTCTGAAAGAAGCATCCACAACCTTGTGTTCACCCGCTACAGCATCGGATAGAGCATTGCGGCTCTTTGTTTGTTCCTGGAGTCAATGTCTGCTCCATAATCCAGTAGAAGTCTAATTATTTGGGTAAGCCCGTTGCGTGCAGCCCAAAATAGAAGACTATTCCAAAAACTGTCCAGGGCCATCACATCAGCCCCCGGAGGCGTTGTGCAAGGTTGGAAAAGACTGCACTGCCCCATGCTAGGACATAAATAACTTAGACGTTTCGCAAAACGCCTGAGAGTAGGAAATAATAAAACGTAGACCTTTTGCAAAACATCTAAATTCTTGTTTTCATGCTGCACCCATTCACATCAACGCCAGCGGAAAGAAGAAACTCTACCACCTCCTTCTGCTTCGCCTGAACTGCTACGACCATTGCCACATCACTATCACTAAAGCCACTCTCACCACTGAGCTCTGCTCCTTGAGCATGCAGAATCTTAACAGCTCAGAGGTGACCAACACGTGCTGCCCAGAAACTAGCAGGTTGTGTGTCTGCTCCCTTTGCTGAGGAGAAGAGAGACAACATTGCTAGCATAGAGGTATCCGGATGGCTGTCGGTGACCACTGTCGGCTGTCGGTCGCTGTCCGTTCAGATCAACACCACACCCAGTTACAACTGAAGAGACAATAACGACTCCGTTCATACATCTTCACATCAGCACTTGATGTAAGTCAGCTACCCCAGCTGCCCCTGGAATCTTTGCAACAGCCCAATTCTCCTTCTGCAGCACCAATCACAGTGCATCCGAGCTTCCATCTTCAGTCTTGATGCTGACATCAGCTCCATGTCCAAGAAGAGTCTCCACAATGTCAACATGACCACCAACACTTGCCAGCATGAGAGCTGTCTCACCACCTCCTCCGTAAATTCTGCTTCCCTTCCTACCTCTCACTAATTTTTTTTTTCTCTTTCCGTTGATCTTCACATCATCATTACCATCTTTCAAAATCTCTCACACCAAAGAACCATGTTCTTTCTCAACATCTTTCATGACTGCA
Organism: Penium margaritaceum; assembly: GCA_023375785.1. NCBI lineage: Eukaryota > Viridiplantae > Streptophyta > Zygnematophyceae > Desmidiales > Peniaceae > Penium > Penium margaritaceum. The sequence continues at coordinate 81,904 of SZWC01000307.1, read as the reverse complement.
GTAAGCCCATCGGCCAGACAGCACATTCACGTCGGCACCAGACTCGAGCAATTGTGCCCACTCTCAGCAGCCAACGTCACCACTTTCTCTACAGTTCACCAACAACACCATTTGCACTCAGCAGTAGCCTCAAAGTGTCGACATATCCCTTTTCAGCGTCCAGCATGAGGGGGGTCTTTCCATCCTTTGCTTTTACAGTTCACTGCTCTTGGCCATCTGCCGCAGATTGAAGGTGTGACCTTATGTGGATGCACCCCTCGGACCTTCCACGAGGACTACACCACTTCAGTAACAAAAAGAACGTCAAGGAAAGCCCCTAGGTATGACTCAACGTCTTCACATTGAAACGGTTTGTAAAATGGGCAAGGATCATTTCTCTTCATGTTTCTTCTGTTATAAGTGGATGATGACACATCCCTCCCATACTTCTACTCTTACATCTACCTTGCTGGTGTTTGTATTTGATTTTCCCCGTACTGTGGTCACAGATGCCCCTGAGTTTTCCATTTAACAGAAACGATTCTACTCATTCAAATGGGTCGTTTTATAGAAGCCAAACCACATTACTCCACCATTTGTAGGAACTTGCTACTAGGACAAAGCTTCCAAGACACAGGACGCGACCACTGGAAAACAGAAGCAACTGAAGTTCATCTGGGATGTTACACATTCCCCTCCTGAATGGAGACTCTGAATCACTGGTAACCAACAGCAGCAGCCCCCAAATGCATCCACCTCAACTCCATTTTTATGTCTATTCTTTCCCTCATGCTCCAGATTTAGAGAGGCACTCTCCTTGCAATTCCAGAAGTATTGGCTACCTTTCTCTATCACTACTTTGCTGGCCTAACATGTGGTCAGGTTTGCTGTGTACCAAAGCCTTGCCATGAGACAGGAGCAGGCTACATAAGCAGGCTTAAGGTTGTGGAGTGTCGCATAGGGTCAACAATAAACTGAGGGGACTACTTCCATGTGATGTAGGCAACAACACTTGCTAAAACTCTGCGCAGTGTTTAAAGGATACTGCAAAAAAAAAAAACACCAAACATAAGAAAAAATGAAACAGTTTAAGGACTAGCTCCCCCATTCACTTCAATTTGTAGAGATGTGTGGCATTCACACTGAATTTTCTACAACCTTCATGTTAAAGTTGTGCATACACAACTCTGTCCTTCACAACACATGCAACATGGTTCTACATGTGACTGAAATCGGCTGAGCCAATCCCCTGGACAGAAAGGCATCAGCCACGTCAGAGTATCCACACGCTGGACACAACCCCAAGATGAGAGCATTGATGCAAAGAGGCTGTATTACCACGCCTCCCAGCCCAATCATGTCCGTTTACCCCTTTGTAGCCCCTTTCAAAAGAAGCAGGTTCTCCAAATCCTTGTGTTTACCCAACACAGCATAGGATAGAGCATTACGGCCATAGGTGTTCTTCACATTGACATCCGCTCCATCCTCCAGCAAAACTTGAGCGACTTGGGCACGTCCGTTGTGTGCAGCCCAAATCAATGGAGTATTGTGAGAACTGTCCACAGCATTCACATCAGCCCCATGTTCGATGAGAAGATTTGCAAGATCGGCGCGACCTGCTAACATGAGGGGACTGCGTTGCCCCTTGCCACGTCCATTCACATCAACGCCAGCAGAAATGAGAAACTCCACCACTTGCTTCTGCTTTGCGTTAACAGCTGCTACCAGTGCCACATCGCCATCACCAAAACCACTCTGGCCATCCAGCTCTGCTCCTTCCTCGTACAGCAGCTTCACAGCTTCAAGGTTTCCACCACGTGCTGCCCAAACAAAAGCATCTTGGATGTCTGCTCCTTTTCTGATGAGGAGAGAGACGACATTGCTAGCGCCTGCAAGTGCGGCTACAGCAAGCGGAGAGGTACCTGGATCGCTGCCAGTGGCCCTGTTCAGATCGGCACCACATTCAGCTGCAAACAAAACGAACGAAACGACTCCGTTCTTACATCCCCACATGAGTACAGCCTGCAAGTCAACTCCACCTGCCTCCACCAACATCTTTGCAACAGACCACTTCTCTTTTTGCAGCGCAAGCAGCAGTGCGTCTGAGCTGCCATCTTCAGTCTTGATGCTGACATCAGCTCCATGTCCAAGAAGAGTCTCCACAATGTCAACATGACCACCAACACTTGCCAGCATGAGAGCTGTCTCACCACCTCCTCCGTAAATTCTGCTTTCCTTCCTACCTCTCACTACAATCTTTTTTCTCTTGGCATTGACGTTCTCATCACCATTACCACCTTTCAGAAGCTTCCTCACCACAGCACCATGTCCTTTCTCAGCAGCCTTCATGAGCGCAGTGAGTCCATCAGCAGAACTCACAGTGCTCACGTCGGCGCCAGCATCAAGCAACAGCCTCACAACACCCTCATGGTTTCTCTCAGCAGCCAACGTCAGCGCTGTCTCTCCGTCCACATCTCTACAGTTGACAACAACACCCTTTGCACCCAGCAGGAGCCTCACAGTGCCGATGTATCCCTTTTCTGAGGCCAGCATGAGGGGGGTCTTTCCGTCCTTGCTTTTGCAGTTGACTGCCATAATGGGTGAAGCAAGCAGAGTCGCAACCACATGCTTCTTGACCCTCTGCCGCGGCCATGGCAAGCGCCGTGCGTCCACTTTCTTGCTCTCTTGCTCTCACATTGACCTTGGAACCTTCTATCAGAGCACTGACGACGTCAGCATGGCCAGCCTTTGCAGCAGCCATGAGAGCAGCCACTCCTCCGCTGTGTTGGTCACTTGCGTGAAAACTGTCCCACTCGCAAACGCCATGCCCTGCTACCTCAGCACGAGTGCACTCTTTCACTCTCTCAAGGTCGCCATTGCGCGCAGCCTCCACAAGGCTCACACCTGCAGCACCAAATTCAGATGTGAATGCATCGGTTTCTTGAAATTAGTTGGCAACTAGCTTACCCAAACCTTGAACACCTCCCATACGGAAAGAAAATACACAGAAGACGACTAGCTTCTTTCAAAGGATACGTTTTTTTTTTTTTTAGTTTCAGACGTCAATGCCGAGCACTTTGCCGGCTATCTCGCAATGAGTGGAAGACATATTGTAAGACTACTAGCAGAACCCGTACAGCAGCAGACCCACACAAGTTCCATCGCACGTCCTTCACACGCACCGACACGATCACAAATTGGACCGAGTCTACGAACAAAAGCTCACTGAGCAAACCCACCGCTGTCATCCGTGCCCATCGTTCTCTGCCTACGCCACCTGGTTCCACTGAGCAAGCGGGCAGTTCAGCGCACAAAAGCGTGTGCCCAACGACGCACGGTGGCCATTTGCGTCTTGGTACCGGCTGCTGTGTTCACTTTGGCTGATGCCCGCCTGTCCCGGTGCAGTGCAGAGCAAGACCTGATGCTTTCCACCAGACGTGCTGGCGTGCTGGTCCAGTGCGCGTCTTACCACGAAGCCCACTTCCGTGCATCATGCGGCATGTCGCATGCCTATGCGGTCGTTTACGTCTTCCTGCATGGGATAGAAATTTGCAGTCGTGAAATATTGAGTCGCACACTGAGTTCTTGACGCCCTTCAAACCGTGACGCCCTCGGAACCGTGCCGCGATGACGACGAAGCGGACATTACTATGATAGAGACGCTGCCATGTGGAAGCGTTGTCGTCGTCTTACATCAGGGGTCGCATACTGTCAGAATGACAGTCAACACACTCGGAACCATGCCGGCTTGGCCGTCTCTGGCAGCGTCCCTGACATGTCATGTCAACGGCCCGTTAATATGAGGACCGTTGCCACACAAGCGGTGTGGTGTGGCGATCGCGCAAACGGCATGCACACAACTTTCTTGAGATTCACACGGACGGATCCACCGCACCAGCCAGCTTCGGACGTGTGAGCCATCGCACCTTGAGCGCACGGCACTGCCTCCGCATGCTCTTGAACAATGTCCACGCTCTTCAGTTCAGGAGAGCCGCGAGGCACGCAAATTTCCGACGGCAAAAATACCGATTCCCCCCTGTTTTGTTACCCATGACCCTCATATACCTCCCCGTCGAAACAATAATCCCCATATACCCCTTTGTCGGAACAATAAGCCCCATTCGCCCCTGTTCGGCAAAAATAATCCCCATCCGCCCCCCACTTTTCACTATGCTCAAACAGCGACGCATGTCGCTGGTTAAGCATGGCGAAAGCGGGCATGCCTGGTAGAATGCGGCCCTCCATCGCGGCCGTCGCGATGGAGGGCCGCGATAGTTTCGAGGGGTGGGGGGGGGGGATTGCCGGCTGACGTCCGTCGGTCGGCACATCGTCAACCCCCCCCCCCACCCCGTACCTCCTCCGCCTCTTGCAGCCCACCTGTCAACCCACCTGCCCGTCGATCGAGGCCCTCGCAATTGAGGGTCGCGATGGTACGGGCGGCCAGTGGGCTGCCGGGAGGGGGGGTTGAGTGCGGTGGGGGGGTGGGGGGGTGGGACTTCGCCGGGGATTCCGGCGGACGGGCGTCCATAGGAATCCCCCCTCCATGAATGGGGAGTCAAAAATCCATGTTTGTTTTGTTTTACATCTTCCTCAACTTTATGCCCGCGTTTGATGTACAAACCATTGAAAACCCACCCCCTTATTACACCCGGGGTTTTAGGGTTTATTTTTGCGCAGGCACCTGCTGGGCCCTGCGGCAGCGGGGCCCAACATGTCCCCCTTTAACTCATGGGGAGTCTCGGACCCCCCAAGCAAACTTCTTACAAACCACTTACAAAAAATAACAAACCCTTTTATTAACGAGTTTGTGATGACTGGGTAAAAAAATGTGACGTCAGCATGTCGACGCCGCATCCATGCGACGTCGACATGCTCTCTTTTGACAAACAAGAGGGGTATATTGTTCAACTTTTACGCCTGCAAACTCGCATCCGTGTCGAAGGGGCGGATGAGGCTTATTGTTCCGACGTAGGGGCGGATGGGGCTTATTGTTCCAAGCGAGGGGGGGATCAAGCTTATTGTCCGGAACGATGGGTATATAGTCATTCCGCCCAATTTCTGACATGTTGTCAAAGAGCCAAGGAAACCAAACAAAGCAGCTTCAACGATTGCTTCCGAGGCAACGAAGCTCTCAGGCCGGGGTCACAGCCCATCAGATGGGCCTTCAAAAATGCGCGGGAAGGACAAATTTCAATCTGACGGTCATTAGTGTGCGATGTGGTGGCCATCACGGCCGGTCCATCAGCACACGCTGATGGGTAAAAACCAACGCACTCTCCCGCCTTTATTTGACCGTTGAAACATTGGAATGCCGCCTTGGGCTGTGCGATTGTTGCGTCTACGCGAGAAACGCAGGTGGTATCTGTGGAAACGACGGGGAATTTCAATGATTTCCGCATAGATTCCGCCAAGCAGATGGGCCCCCATCAACCTCCCATCAACCTCCTCGGGTGATGGGGGTTGATGGGATGTCGGCGGCGCTCTCTTGCTGTCCAGGTGGGGATTGCGTGACTCCGAGAGAGCACTCCCGAAGTCACACAATCCCCATGGCGAATGGGGATTGCACCGGTACTACGCGAAGGATTCCACTGGTACACCAGTCATTGTCCGACGTCCAACCTGTTGCCCTGAATGACAAACACGTCCGTGCTGGCACCTGCGCTTGCCGAACACTTCTTCACGCTCTCTCGCGCTGAACGTCGTCAGTTTCTCACGACTCCCACGCCAAAGCCATGGCTGACCCCACGTAATGTCCAGCCGACGACACTGACTCAGAGTGCCAGCCGATCTCTTGCCTCCACCTCGCAAACAAGGCTACACTGCAAGCGTTTGATGAAGTCCGCGCGCATGGGGGAACTGATGAGGACGAGCAGTTCTATCATGAACTACCTGCGGCGATCCGGCATCTGCACGTGGCCGATGGTGAAGATGCGCACGCTGCACCTGCTCTGTTGGCGAAACCTGCGCCTGCCCCTACAGCTTCTGTCCAGCTACTAAGCTCACCACCTCGGCCACCAAGTAGACGGCAGCTACAAGGTTCAGATGTGGGTGCCTCAAAGGTGACCAAGCTCTCGCTGCGCATGCCAGGTGGGACAAACAGGAGCGTGCTGTCTCCCCCACAGCCTCCCACGTACAAGAAGCCGCGGTTGCAGGAGAATTCTCCGATGACGAGCCCCTCTTCTGCCACTAGCCCTGCTCCAAGGTCTCAGCCTTCCGGCGACGAATCACCAAAGTCACAGTCTAGTGGCAGCACCACATTTTACAGCAGTGCAGGTGAAACTCCAACGCCGACGGTTGGCGCTGCAGGTGGTGGTGGTGGTGGTGATGAGCCGCAGACATCTTCATCATCTGGCCGCCCCTCTAGCAGTTGTAGGGAGGATACCATACCATGGTCCAAAGAGGAGGAGGTAGTGCTAACTAAGATGCGTTATGAATTGGACGCGGAGTGGATGGAGGAGGCCAAAAGACAAGGGTCCTCTGAGTACAGGCTGCTGTGGAGGCGGCTGTGCAAGCGACGTGAGGATGGGACCGGATGGGAGCGGTCATATCATGCAACCCGTGCAAAGTTGAAGGCCTTGAATGAGCGGTATGTTCAGCTGCGGCATAAAATGGGCCAAAGTGGATCCGAAAGCTGCCAGTTGCCCAAGTGGTATGAGTGGCTGCACAGAGTCAACAACAACAGACCACAATTTATTAACAGAGCACAGGACGGCAGTGGCATAGACGGTACACACGAACACAATGTCGGGGAGGGACGTAGACAATGATCCGGGAACCAGGAAGATCCGGTCATGCAGGCCCTCATTCGTATCGCTGAGAACCAGCAACACTCGCTGGACACCATGGGCAACCGCATGCTAGACATTCTCACCATGAATATGTAGCATTAACTCATGGCAGGGAAGGTAATGGCCACAGGGATGGCCACGGGGGCGGGCATTGGCATGAGCACGGAAGCTGGCGCAGGCATGGGCATGGGCAGGGGCATGCGCATGGACATGAGCACGGGCATGGGCATGGGCAGGGGCATGGGGGCTGGCGCAAGCACAGGCATGGGCACAGGCATGGGGGCTGGCGATGGCACAGGCATGGGAACAGGCATGGGGGCTGGCGCAGGCACAGGCATGGGCACAGGCATGGGCATGAGCACGGGCATGAGCATGGGCAGGGGCATCGGGGCTGGCGCAGGCACAGGCATGGGCACAGGAATGGGGGCTGGCGATGGCACATGCATGGGCACATGCATGGGGGCGGGCACGGGCACAGGCATGGGCAGGGGCATGGGGGCTGGCGCAGGCACAGGCATGGGGGCTGGCGCAGGCACAGGCATGGGCACAGGCATGAGGTCTCGCGCAGGCACAGGCATGGGCACAGGCATCGGCACAGGCTCGGGCACAGGCATGGGGGCCGGCATGGGCACAGGCATGGGGACAGGCATGGGCATGGGCACGGGCACGGTCATGGGCATGGGCATGGGCATGGGCATGGGCACAGGCATGGGCACAGGCACAGGCATGGGCATTGGCACGAGCATGGGCATGGGCATGCGCATGGGCATGGACACCGGCGCAAGCATGGGTATGCGCGTGGGCATGGGCACTGGCGCTGGCACGGGCGCAGGCACGGGCATGTGCATGGGGATGAGCGGGGGCTTGGCTGCAGGCACGGGCATGGGCACAGGCATGGAGGCTGGGGGAGGCATGGGCATGAGCATGGGCATGGGCACGGGCACGGGCACGGGCATGGGCACGGGCATGGACACCGGCATGGGCACGGACCACGGCAGGGCATGGACATGGGCACGGATGAAGGGGAGGATGGCATGGGTGAAGGGGAGGATGGCATGGGTGTGAACAACAGTGAGGGTATGGGTACGGGCAGTGGGGAGGAGAAGGGCATGGGAGGGAGCTTGGCTGAGGGCAGGGGATGGGTGAGGGAGGGCTTGGGTGCGGGCATTGGCATGGGTGGAGGCTTCAGGCGGGCCAGCGCATGGGGTTCAGCAGGGCCTACATTTGCAGATAGTATAGTGCAGCACTATGGTACCGTGAATTGGAGAGAGACGTTGATGAGGTGGAAGATGAGATCGAAGCGGCGGCAGAGGAGGTGGAGGCAGGTCATGGCATCAATATGTTGAGTGAGGAGAATTTGGATGATGACATGTAGCATGCTTGAAGGGATAAGCGGCGTCGCCGACGAGTTTGAAGCCGTGGAGATCTCCTCACATAATCATTTGATACAGCGTTGTCTTGGTGAAGAGTCGCCAGTCATGCATGGAGCCGGTCCAACCAACATGGTAATCCCAAATGACGCACTGAGCATCACACAGTGCCTGCAGCAGCACCGCGTAAAACCCCTTCCGGCAATAGTATGATTCCTTGTGCTCGGTAGGACCAACGATGGGGATGTAGCTCCCATCAATGGCCCCAATGCAATCCTCAATTCCGTGCATGTCACGGAATTGGCTCTCCATCTGCTGCTTTCGATCAAATGTTGGCCACTTGATGTAGATGTTTTTGAAAATGTGGCAGAAGGCCAGGAAGAAGTCGTGGCATATGCCAACAACCGTTGACTTCCCCACCTCGAAGTAGTCGGCGATGCCGTTGAAAGATAACTCTGATGCAAGTCTTGTTAAGGCGATTGCGACACGGACCTCCATAATGATGGCGGGACGGAAGCCAACGTTATGCCTCTCTAGGAATGGCCGAAGCTCCTCGACGATGAAATCAAACAAAGCTGGAGAAACACGGATTGCCTTCTTCAGGTCGGTGTCTCTCCTTGCTGTCAACCATGTAGGGATTCTCTTGTCTCTTGGTTCAGTCGAAATTGATCGCGGCCTTCACCGGTTTTTTGCATGGTACCGGCGCCTCCGTAGTGCATCGATCAGCATGAGGATGAAGGTGTTTTGCAGGAGACATGCATGGTACATGAAGAACCAAACCCCCAAGGCTAGACACGTGAAGGTGTCCATGGTGTGCTTACACATGTCTCTGGAGGTGCTGAATGGCAGAAAAGGGTGAATGGAGGGCGAAAGTGGCGTCTTTAAAGTACAAGTGGTCCGTATAGCTGTTTACCGCTCATCTGGGGTTTCTTGCTTCGCTTGACCATCAGGTAAGCGGTCACATGCCGTCAGGCGATCCGGTTTTGCAACTCGGCAGTGGTGGGTGGGGCCTACGCGCGAAATCGTCTTGGCGCACTAGCCGTAGGGGGAGAACCTGCCGCGCAGACCCTGCGCCGCAGACTTGTCAACCCCCCGCGCCAAAACTACCGGCCATCAGGGCGATTTCCGCGTGAAGAATTCAACCCCATCACTGATGGCCTGTGACCTCGGCCTCACGTATGCACGTTGGGGCCTCCTTTCGAGGTGGCCTGATCGGCGGGAACGGCAAAATGTTACCCCCCCTAGGCCTTGAACCAGCACTCTGATTTTGATTTTGATTGTATGACTGGTGGGCGGGACGCGACGCGGCAAAGTCGTATGCAAGGCGTCTGAAGCGTTTGCGATTGCGCCTTTTGTTACTTCGGCAATCAGTGGTACAATCAATCGACTCCGCCAATTGCTTCTGATTTTAGGTATCGGCTGGCCGACGTGGCGTGTCTCCCACATCATAGGAGAATCAGAAAGTAGCAAAAAAACATAAAATCACTCCAAATGCCCGTCACTTCTGATTGTAGGGTGAATGTCTCATGTAAAATCGATTTCTCTAGATCTATACCGACATCGACGGTACCTGGTGCTTGCAAAGTGTAATTCGGTTGTATGGTAATTCTTCTTCGGCACCCTTGCCGCTCGTAGCGTCATGTGGAAGCGCGCATGACAATGCAAGGTGTGAGAGTGGCGCACTGACGTCTTTCCACAAAATCAGGACCTCTTTCCGAACAAGTCGGAAGAAAAGAATCGCGAAAACCATGGGGTTGCACGTTTAGTCCCGTTGATTCCCCTGCAAACCCCTGCGATGCTGGTGGAACAATCAGGAAAAAATCACTATTTGAGTGGGAAATGCCGGAATCAAAATCAGAATCACTGCGTCGGTTCTCCACACTAGGTTTTGCTGACAGTCGCCACATGAGTTTCATGTAGCCCCCATAGGTAGATTTCCTTCTAGCATTTTGTGCAGAAGAGCACCTTGTACCCCTTTTCCGTCAAGCGACTAACACTTAGAATGTTAGTCAGAGCATGGACATTTTGCACATCACGGAAGACTCGCAACATCTTCTAACTGTTCATCTCTACCTCCACCTCAACGTCTCCTTGGGCGGCTGCCGGCTCGACTTTGTCATTCGCGACCACCATATAATTTGCAGATTTAGTGTAGAAGACAAGTCCATCTTTTCCACTTGGATATGCTCCTTGGCGCCGGAATCCAGGCACTGCCTATTGGTTCCTTTGAGGTTGTGGTTTTTGGTGCCGTTGAGGAGTGCCTTCTTGCCTTTGGCGTCCTTGCCGCCAGCCTTCGCCTCCTCTGGGCACTCGCGGGCCCAATGGCCCTCCTTGCTGCAATTGTGGCAAGCACCTTTTTAAGGCCCTTCTTGTCGCCACTCTTTCCACCGCCTCCCTTGCCGTTGCTGCCGCCACCACACATTTTGGTGAACAGGGCCAATGCGAACGATGAGGCGTCGCCGCTACTGTGACGCTATGCCTCATTGCAAATGTACTCAGTGACTGTGCCATAGGTCATTCTGTCTTCTGCACGTCCTCTGAGGACGGCGATGAGCAAAATTCAACTGTCAGGTACAACCATGAGGAAGGCCATCGCATGTAGTTGAGATTCGACCTTCCATCCCAAATCATTGTATTGTGAGGCAATTGACTCAATTTGCTGCATGGCGACGAGGATGTTGTTTCCCTTGTCGATCCTCGCTGTTAGAAGCTCCTTCATTGCAAAGATCCGGTTTGTGAGCGAAGTGGACTGGCAGATGGTGGAAATCTTTTTCCTCGTCTCGGTTGCCAACATGCAGCCTTGGAATTAGCCCCATTGGGTTTCGTCAGTAGATGACAGCACGAGCATGAGCGCCTCAGTATATTCCTTTGCGATGGCCTTCTTCTCCTCGTCTGTCGTAGTCTTCTCGTCGAGAACCTCCATGCCCTTCATCAGTTTGAGTAGCCCCTTGTGTGCGAGGTAGATCTCAAAGTTCCACCTCTACAGTCTAAAGCCAGGGCCACGGACTTACTTCTGGATCAGCTACGAATTCATTGTAAACATCATGTTGCACTTCTGCCACCCAGGTGGTCAGGCGTTGACAAGGAGGTTGTCCAAGATGTTTCTGCTGTCCGTTGCGGAAGCCGTCAACGTTTGGGACTGGTCAGGGCTGTGGGATATCCAATAAACCACAGGATATTGCTGCTATCATCCCCTAAGGGGCACCTTGGCCATGGTGTGCGTGGTGGGAGTTGGTGACCAGTTCGGTACCAAGTCTGCCGTCCAAACCCGGACGGCCAGTACCACCCTCCCAACTTTGACGGACCATAACTCCCTCAATTTCTAGCTGATTGCTGTGATTCAAATTACAACTAGTCCAACATTACCTATAGTTTTTGAAACATCCATCCATGCATGTGAAAATGCACAAGACAAGGAACTTGGGTTATCGTGCTGATAAGCGGTGGCTCCAGGACATGGCATGGGTCAATATGTAACACGTGGCTCTCTCTCTCGTGATGATGGTAGGAAAGATGAAGTTTTGTAAGAAGATCCCATGTGTTTTGGAGGGATCCCAATCACTCCAGAGTGGAGTTAGGGACATCCTGAAGCCTGGAACTGGTTTTCATGTTGTCCCAGGAGCATGCGGTCGCCCTAGTGTATTTCTAGGGTTCAAGTGCGTGCTTGAGTAAGAACAGCATCTGCCCATGCTGTTGCATTTTTTTCTTGTTCTGCAACAACAGTGGTTGCAGGGTTTTGTTCGGCTATGAACCATGGATTTGACGTTTGGAAAGAACGAGAGAAATGCCAGTTCATTGTTCACAGAAGAAGCTCAGGAAAGGAAGGAAAGGAATGATACTCATAGAATCTGTGGTTGATGGATGTCACTCTGCAGGAAAGGAAGAATGACTAGTGGTGTCCGATGTCGTGACGGCAAGCGGAGTTCTGCGGTGATAGGAGAACATGGTGGAGAGCGAGGAGGGCGAGGGCAATGGATAGTGAGGACGATCCTGATGTAGCAGGCTGTAACTGATGTGGCGACTGGATGAAGGTAGAAGAATGGGTGCACTGAAGGAAGGCGGAATGGCAGGAAGCTTTGAGGAAGATGGCAACAGGCGGCGGCTCGGGCGCTGTTTGCAGCTGTTGTCGACAAAGCATCACCAGATGTTTGCCACGGGAGCGGATTGGGCATAGAGCTTGATCAGGATGACGAGAAGTTGCTCTAGCTTAAGAGGCACTCAGAGCAGTACTACTGACGTCAGCTGTTAGTGAAGCTAAGAGGTGCGAGACGGTGGCGGCGGTAGAAGAATGCTGGGCAGAGGAGTGTGGTCGTTGCGGCAACGAAGCGACGACTAGGTTAAGGGACACCAGGTGATGTTTCCTGATGGTCTAATACCATGTCAGAAGAATTGGGATGAGCGGCAGAAGCGACAATAGAAGCAAGAAAGAGCAATGAGGTATGTGGAGGCACGTCGGACCGATGACAGCAGCAAGGAGATGCAAGAGTTGTTAGCTACTGAGCTAACCACCTCTGGCAGAGAAGCCGCGAAACCGAAAATCTCACAAAGGTTTTTAGGCCTTCTTCCTTTGTTGACATGTGTCATGCACCCCAAACTTAATCAGGCATACACTTCACCTTCAAGAGTACTAACGCCTTAGCATTACATCTCAAGAAGAGCTCAAGTCGTCAATACGCAAGAGAGCATCAAGCAAGGGTTGATTGATCAGCATGCAAGACAAGTCCTTTTATAGATGTCTGTCCAGTCCTAGAACTCAAAAGCACATTCCTGGGAAGTGGCCTGAACCAGCCACGTCACCAATAGACTTGCACTGTGGGCTTGACACATAAGCATCCTAGTGTCAAGGTGACAGACCAACCATGTAGCGTCCAAGAAGCTACGGACTTTCTTTCTTGGAAGCTTC
>SZWC01000307.1:26974-67210 GCA_023375785.1 Penium margaritaceum | reverse complement strand
CACTTTCGTGCTCTTGCATCGAGCTTTCCAGGGCCCTCACCAGCCTGGACCTTGGCAAACCCGGTGCAACCGAACACCTTGAGATGGGAGGCGTCCGGCTTCCTGCCTGACCATGCTTCTTGAGGCGTCTTCAACTGCTGTGTCTGCTTCTTCTTGCCTCTCCTTCGCAGAGCTGCTGCAGGTGTGAGGTTCACAAGGTATGTAGCCGTACGTGCTGCTTCAGCCCAGAACCTAGGAGGAAGCTTGGCGTCAAAGAGCATGCACCTTGTCATGCCTAGGAGCGTCTGGTTCATCCTCTCTGCTACGCCGTTGCTTTGAGGTGAGTAGGGCGTAGTTTTCTGGTGTTCAATGCCCTGTGTCTTGAGCCACTCCCTGCAAGCTTCGTACTCTCCCCCATTGTCCGTCCTGAATGCCTTCACCTTCTTTCCACTCTGTCGCTCAACCATAGCGACAAAGGCCTGTAGATTCTCCTTCACCTCACTTTTCTTTTTGAGAAAGTATATCCAGACTTTGCGGCTGTTGTCGTCGATGCATGTGAGGAAATATCGGCTGCCTCCATTTGATGGTATGCAAAAGGGACCACATACGTCAGAGTGGACAAGATCAAGAGGTGCGAGAGCACGCGTTCCATTACGCTTGAAGGGTTTCTTTTTCGCCTTGCCTTGAAGGCATGGCTCACACATGATCTCCGCTCCCTCCACCTCATCACCTAGCTTCATCCCACGCACTAGCTCCTGCTTTCCCATGAGCTCCAATGTGCGATGAGCCACGTGTCCAAAGCGCATGTGCCACAGGTTCTTGGAGGATGTGCACAGGTGAGAATGAACACACCCGGTGGCTGCATTTGCTTGCGGTTTGGTTGCCGAATCATCTGCTTCCACTGCTTCCGCTGCTCCAACATGTCCTTCCTCATCCGAGTCTGCATTGCTGCTCTCCTCATCATCACTCTTGGCCAAATATTCAGCCGTTGAAGTTGTCGTTTTGGTCTGCAAGACGTAGAGTCCATCAACGCGAGGAACGTGTGCGACAACCTTCTTGGGAGAGTAGGAAATGTTGATGTCCTTGGTGGGAACTATCATCGCTTCCTTATCTGTAAAGACCACTGTCATGCCATGGTCAGTTATCTTAGAGACAGAGAGCAGGTTGGCTGTGAAGGAGGGCAAGTAGACCACCCCCTCTAGCTTGAGGTCGGAAACTCCACCATTGACACCCACTGTGACCAGCTTGTCACCAATCCCCTCAGCTGCCTCAACCTTGCCATTGGCGACTCTGAAGTTCTTGTTACACGGAGCAAGAGAGATGAAGTCTCTCTTCTCGTAAGTGGTGTGCTCGTTTGTGCCCGAGTCAAGGCCATAGGCTCCTGGCCTGAGTATCGCCCGCCCTTTGTTGGAGGCACACTCAGCCATCAAGCTTGTGGGATCCTTCCCACCATTTCCCCCTCGCCATTCATCCCCGTCTCCTCCCTCTCTCTTGGGTGCACGGCACTCTCGAGCCCAGTGTCCGGCCTTGCCACAGTTGTGGCAGTTTCCTTGGCGCTTTGCACCCCTTCCACTGTTGCTAGTGCTGTTGTTTCCCTTGTACCCAGAGGATGAGGTATTGCGGAAGGTGCCGCTGCTCCGTGAGGCAAAGGCAGCCATGTTTGCTTCACTACTGCTACGACGCATGGCTTCATTCCGCACATACTCAGAGACGGTGGTGTAGGAAACTAGATCTTCAGTCCACCCTCCAATCACTGTTATCATGAAGCCCCAACTTTCCGGCAGCGTCATCAGAAAGATCATGGCCTGCATGTCGGATTTCAGGTCCCACCCCATGCCGGTGGCTTGTTGCAAGAGCGTCTCAAACTTCTGCATGAAGGCAGAGACATCGTCCCCTTCACCAAGCCTCATACTGATGAGGTTTTGTACAATGAAGAGACGGTTGGCAAGTGAGGAGGACTGGAACACCTTGCCGAGTTTGGCGTATGCCGCGGCTGCCACTGTACAACCGCTGATGTGCGAAAGGACTGAGGGTTGTATGGAGGACACAAGAATGGCGAGAGCCTTCTTGTTGAGCTTGACCCATGCCACAAGGTCAGCACCCTCCTCCTTTGGTGCTGGGATACTTCCGTCAAAATATCCTAGCAGATCTCTGTCATCCATGATGATCTCAAACTGCCACTTCCAGAGTGCAAACCCCTCTCCATCAAACTTGAGGATGGGCGAATGATTCCCTGGTTCCCCTGTCCCTGCCATCCCCACAACTACAACTGCTTCAGCTGCTGCACCTGTTGTTGATGCCGATGAACCTGTGTTTGAGGCCGCTGTAGGCTGTTGGTGAGAAGAGGAAANCCCTGCAAACAGAGAAGTTGGGTGAGAGCGAAGGCGCTCTCACTGCTTGTGACCTTAGCGGTTGCGTGCGTGAATTTTCCCTAACCAGAGGAGTGGGCCCATAACCCTTTGTTAGCTACTGAGCTAACCACCTCTGGCAGAGAAGCCGCGAAACCAAAAAGCTCACAAAGGTTTTTAGGCCTTCTTCCTTTGTTGACATGTGTCATGCACCCGAAACTTAATCAGGCATACACTTCACCTTCAAGAGTACTAACGCCTTAGCATTACATCTCAAGAAGAGCTCAAGTCGTCAATACGCAAGAGAGCATCAAGCAAGGGTTGATTGATCAGCATGCAAGACAAGTCCTTTTATAGNGTCCAGTCCTAGAACTCAAAAGCACATTCCTGGGAAGTGGCCTGAACCAGCCACGTCACCAATAGACTTGCACTGTGGGCTTGACACATAAGCATCCTAGTGTCAAGGTGACAGACCAACCATGTAGCGTCCAAGAAGCTACGGACTTTCTTTCTTGGAAGCTTCTACAGCAAACAAGATATGCATGGGGCCAGGATCGACCTCATGACCTCTCACTTGGCCAAATCAACAAAATGGCCAAGGTAACCACTCACCCACATGGTGTACTCACAGGTCATATCTCACAAGAGACAGAGCATAGTTGAGTCACACTACAACGGATCTAGGGGTCATACCTCCACAAGGGGCAGAGCATTCCTGATCCGTCCTACAACACTGAACAAGGGGCAAAAATATTCAACAAGAGTATGCAAGGAGTTAGTCGCAGAAGCTTGAAGCGGAGTGATATGTCTCACGGAGTAGCGAGGTAGACATGCATCCAGCGAGAGGAAGTGAAGGCGGAGCGGGAGAGATGGGCTGAAGAGTGCTGAGAAAAGGAGCGAAAGTGACGGTGTGAGAGATCAAGAGCTGAGAGTGGATAGTGAATGAAGACTGAGCAAAGACACAGCGGCAAAGCCGTGGAACCAAAGGCGAACAGGATTGGTAGAACTGTTTTGGTTAAACTTGAGGGAATGAACGTCCTCAATATATATGATCAGAACAGGACAAAAATAGTGAAGCAACGGCTTCTTTCTGTTTGCGGGACGCGGGTGACAGATGTCACTTTCTTAGGGGATATCTCGACTTGGTCGGTTCAACGGCTATGGAACCGATTGTTGGATGCCGAGGTGGTTTGGTCTCAGACCTGAACCATTATTGAGAGATGACTTTCTATTGGGGTGAGTACACTCAGTGAGTTTCCTTGAAGGCATTTTTTTCTGACACACAGGGCTAGAGCCACGTTCACAAGCTGATGAGGGGAGAATAATGTGGCAAGAGGAAGGCAGATACCAACACAATGCAAAGTAATTTGTGCTGGCATGGGTACAGGGCACCGTAAAATCTGGCAGAGACACGTGCATGTCCAAGTTGCCAAGCTGCTGACTGCTCATTGCTGACAAGGGAGTGAACGTAGGGACAGAACCACGCGTGTGAGCAAAGCAGAGTTGTTGATAAAGATGGAGTGGGTACAGGAGTAGAACCAGGTGTGAAAGTGGAGCAAAGTGGCGGTTAATAAAAAAGGAGTGGGTGCAACGGTGGAATCAGGCGCTAGCTGATGAAAATGATGAGGATGATGAAGATGATGCTAATTATGTAAAGGAAGCAGATGAGGCTGATGAGGCTGATGAAACAGTTGTAGATACTGATGGGGCTAGAGGGCACAGAGGATGAGGAGGCGGCTTCAGAAGGCGGAGCAAGGGGATGGTGAAGCAAGAAGGAAGAAGACAGAAGGATGATGATAGTGGAGGAGGTAGGATGGAGGTGTTGCAATGATTGCAAACGGATGAAGTGTTATGGACAGCTGCAACGGTGGCAGTAAAAAGATGACCGTGTCACGAGGTCATGACGATGAAAGGCAGCGACAGGGGAAGAATTGAGAGCGTGATAAATGTGAGAAAGGGTTAGTTGAGGACAATGCAGGTGAAATGAGGATGTGAAGAGCTTTGAAAGATAGTAAGAGGAACCTTCAACATAAATTGCGGCAGAAGGTGATTCGGCTGATGCGATGGGGTGTCGACGACTAGAGAGGCCGGACATTACTGCGGGCATTGATGTTCAAAGTTGGATGCACTAACGGTGAAATTAAACACTGAGGCTTAAGGCAATATGCGAGACGGTGCTACTGACGTCAGTTGCCGCTGAAGAGCCTAAGGAAGCACGCGAGCTGACAAGGAGACCGGAGGACAAAAACCGCAACGTGGATTTGAACGCAGGGTTCATCGATAATCACCACTTGATTCCTCTGCTGAATGAGAAGATGCAGAAACAAAAGAGCTATTGTAGGTGCCCAAAACGTTGGGCAAAATGAGCTGGAGGAACCTTGGGCAACAAGAGATGGTGATGACAGGTTGACATGGTTAGGCGGCACCAGACAAAATGGTTGATGGATGTCACTCTGCAGGTCAATCAGAGTCACCCGAAACTCTGAAGACGAGGAGCACCTTGGTCTGTTTCTGGTTGTTCGAGATGCAAACAGACTGTCTTCAGGGTGGAGCTGCAAAGTCGAGTATGCGTTGGCTATTGTCAACCAGAAAGACCACACTCTCACCTCTTACCAGGGTGAGTATGTTCCTAGGAGGTGGAAGTGTAGATGGAAGATGAAGGTGGAGCATAAGAATTCGATGAGAGCCCACCACACCCACACCACATGGAAACTTGAAAGAAACACATCCTGATGTTTTAAGCAAAAGGAGTGTTGAAACTTCCGAAATCTTGTACCATCAAGGCTGCTTGTCACATAATCGGTGGGTTTGCATCCTCTGGGAACATTGTGTGCGTGAACTCTGGTTCTCCATCTTGCCTTCTTTTCCATACCGTTTCTATTCGTCTGCATGCATGAACCCTGTGATGCAGAAACGAAGCAACATGAGTTCAATGCAAATGGGACAGGTTGGGGCTGGCCAAAACTCCTGCCACTTGCGCATCTTCATGGTCCATTGTGTGGGTACATTGTGAATGACATACTCATCGTTGCGGTAGAGGTGCACCTGCACAAGAAATGGCAGCTATCGTGACTGAACGGCAGAAAATGGAAAGGTAATTTTCTTGTGGTGTCCTCTGTACAAGAAGGGCTTCGCTGATACATTTTCTGCATTAACATTTTCTAAACCTGTCACTTCACAGGCTGGCTGCTAAACTGCTGTAGGTCGTAAACCTGAGTGTTTTATATGCTTACCAGAAGAAAGGCTCTTGTTTCATTCTTCAATGTGCATATGATTTTCAGGTCATTTTTCAAGTTCCCTTCCATGTGATCTTGAAACTCCTTTTGTGACACACAATTTGGAATTACTAAGACAGGATGCCACTTAGTAAGAGGGTGTGAACATAGAATTCTAGTAACAAGGCATTTTGGAGGGTTGTTCCTGCACATCTGCAGCCATAATGATTCTGATTGGGAAGCTTCTGATGGTGGACCCTGGCATCTCTTGTCACGACAAAAACTCAAAATTGTCTTCATGGGAGAAAACAGTGGGAACAATCTCAACTGGATTTTGCAATAGTTCCATGTGTGCTTGCTAAGATTGTACTAGCAATGACAGTTACTACGTGCAAAGATAGGATTGTTCAAAATTTTGGAGGAATACATGAGTCAACAAGGCACACATCCTGAGTGTTTGCAGGAATCACAAATGTATGCCTCAAAGGTGCAAACAAAATGGCCTATGGGATGTAACCCACTGTCATCCTGTAGGAGATGATGACACATTTACTCATCCACCAGAACTGATCGGAACAAAGCCCACTGTAACATCATCTTATCAGACAACTGCAATTCATGTACTGTAACATCTCAAATCTATCTGATACAAGAAAAAGTCACAGATGCAATGTGTCTGCACAAGATACCACCAGAAGATAGCAGTAGAGGCTATCTTTTGTCATGTAGGCCTCCCTTCTCCCCAGAGGCACTGACCAATCCATGGTGCCCGCTCCATGGTGCATGCTCCATGGTGCACGCTCCATGAACGATGAAAGACGTGATTTTAATTCCCAACAATGCGAACCAGGTCGACAGAAGCTGGCAGGAATATCCACAACAAACCCATGGATGATGATTGGCGTCTAAGTTGACTACTGCCTCAACGTTTTGGCATTTTGAAAACCTTTTCACGACTTCATGTGATTGGAGAACAGAGATGAAGAGTGGGGAGGCGGGGAGAGTGATGACAGGGTTCTTGGTGGCCACAGACCAAGTGTAGGAAATACATATAATCACATACCATGCAACATTCGATTAGTTCCAAGCAGACATGATTTCATCACTCGAATGATGAAACGAAATATGCCTTCTTTTGAACAGCTCCCTTGTCAAAATCCAAAGGCTGTATGGTACATTCTTTCCTTGTTTTAACAAAACATATCTCGAAATTCATACTACCACAGTGAATGAGGTATTGAAGATGGACATTGGCTCCGCTGAGCTGCAGCCAGAACCTGGTCTCTAGAAAGGCTGCGGTGGAGGAAGTACTGAGAGATGAAGAAATGCTAAAAGGGTTAGTTGACAGTTCAGGTGAAATGAGGAGGTGAAGAGCTCTGACAGAGAGCAGCAGGCAATTTCAAGCGAAATTGCGGCAGAAGGTGATTCAGCTGATGCTATGGGATGTCAATAATTGGAGATCCCAGACGTCACCATGGGTCTCGATCTTCAACGTTGGGTGCAGTAACGGTGAAAGTGACCTTTGAGGCTTGGGTAGAGGTGCAAGACGGTACTGCTAATATCAATTGCCACTGAAGAGAGAGAGGAAGCATGCAAGCTCTCAAGAAGACCAGAGTACCAAGACCACAATGTATGATTTACTTGAAGGTAGGGCACATTGACAGTCACCACTTGATGCCACAGCTGAGTGAGCAGATGCAGAGGCAGAAGAGCTATCGAGGGTAGCCAAAACGGTTGCAGAATGAGAAGGTGGAACCTCTGGAAACAAGAGATGGTGATGCTGGTGATGACACAATGACATGGTTAGGCGGCACCAGGGAACATTTCCTGAAGCACTGATAGCATGCCAGAAGAAGCAGATACTTGGCACGAGTGTGGGCAGAAGCATGCAGAAAGAGAAGAAAGCACAGAAAAGAGGCGGAGAGACTGAAGCGAAACGACAAGTGTAGAGGGACGAGTTAGCTGTAAAATGAAGGAGTGCATGCAACAGACACAAGGTAGAGAACTTGAGTGCGAGGTAGACAAGGGCACACTGAGACAATGTGAGTGTTAGGCAAAAATGCCTTGAAGAGCTCAGCAGAGGAGCAAATTAACAGAGTGAGGATCTACAAGATGATGGTTAGCAAAGGATGAGCAAGTAGGAAATGGCAGAAAGGAGGCACGTCAGCGAGGGCCGCGGAACAAAAAGCAAGCTGGATGGAAAGAAGTGCTCTGGGTTGACCCTAGGAGGGCCTTGACATTGTCCGTAAATTCTATAAGAACAGGACCAAAAAATAGCACAACAGCTTCTTGGTGGTGGACGGACGCTTTCGCAACTTGTGTCATTGTTTTGGTTGTGAATTGGGTCAGAAGCATTGTGCATGACGGTTGTGCCAAAAAGTTGTCATCAGGTTGCGAGTCTTGTTCATTCTTCAGAATGCATATTCAAAAGATGCCTGGCGTTTAACCAGCTTGAATACCTTTGTCAGATTAAATAACCAGCAATAATGTACGTGACCTAATTGTCCTCTTCCTCATGAATTGTACTGCATGACGTGCGGTCATCTTCACATGTCAAGGGGAGCGGTGCGGCTGCTTTTCAAGTACACACATTTCAAAATAACCATGTACCTGCCATGCAGGATCTGTCTGGGATCCTAAAACATTGTGCCTGTGGCTATGGCACGTGCCCATTTTTTCTTCAACAGGCTTACGCTGTTTCCCAAAGTGGAGCAAATGAATTAGAATTGTTGCCAAAATGAAGGTGCCACCATGCAACGTTCGATTAGTTCCAAGGAGACATGATGTCATTACTCGAATGATGAAATGAATGATGCCTTGTTTTGAACAGCTCCACTGTCAAAATCCAAAGGCCGTATGGTACATTCTTTCCTTGTTTTGAAAAATATTGCCCAAAATTCTTACTACCACACTGAATGAGATACTGAAGATGGACATTGGCTCCGCTGAGCTGCAGCCAGCACCTGGTCTCTAGAATCCATCTATAACCATGGAGAAAAAGAACGTCCTGCAGAATCTGGAATCCAGAAGGGGCTTTGAAGAATAGCCTGAACCAAACCTCCACTTCCTTCCTCGGAGAATCCCATAGACCTTGGAAGATGTTTGAGCAGTTCCTGAAGCTATTGCATAGCTGCTGCACCTTGTCACTGGGAACACAAACATTCCTAAAGAAATTCATGACTTGTCAGAGATTGAGGTATTTTTGGAAATATGACAATTGAAAGGACTTCAGCTATTATGAATGAGCTACGTTCTCAACAAGGTTCTTCTCAGACAAAGAATAATTTCATGAAAAAGCCAGCCAGGAGCTCAGTCTGACCTACATACCCCTGAATCTGGTGACTACGTCACTCATTTGTGTAGAGCCAGTGGACAAGGTAATTGTTTTCTTGTTTATTGTAAAATGATTCTCATTCCAACCGGATAAACCTACAACATTATCCTCCATTCTGTTCACCGTTGGTTCTATGACCATCAACATTGTGTCTTCTTTGTTTCTCCTACATAACGGTCATTCTCTGTCGTCTTCTTTGCCACAGCTCCTCACTCCATGACTTAAATCATCTACTCATCACTCCAAGAATCTTGCAGTCACCTCTTCATGCATGGTTTACATACACTTGTCTACCTTGTACTCCATGCTTTTCTTGTCATCTTGTCATCATTTAGCCGCAAACATGACTATGTTTCTGCCATTTAGTCTGCTTGCATCATCCTAATCATTGGTCTTTGGCCTGATTTTTTCCAATCTACACATCTCTACAAGAATCTCGCAGTTACCTCTTCATGCATTGTTTGCATGTTCTTGTCTACCTCGTACTCCATTCTTTTCTTATCCTCTTGTAGTTCTTTAGCTGCAAACATGACTATGTTTCTGCCGTATAGTCTGCTTACATCATCATAATCATTGGTCATGCAAATTTTCTTTGGCCTTATGCTGTCCACTAGCTCGTTCACTTCATCCATTGTTTGACAGTCTTGCAACGTTGATACCGTCAAGTTCCTTGGGTTGTAAGCGGTTGGTGAGGATGCACTTTGTGATGTTGTAGTGCAGAACATTATGTCCCTTTTCCAGAATGTGATGTGCCTAACTGTAGCGCACGTCAATACACTAATTTCCACCTGTGCTGTAGTTGGTTTTGGGCCAGCAAAAGTAAATTGGTTTTTTTCATACACAAGAGCGTAGGATCTTGCTTGGTCAGCTTACCAAGCAATTTGTGGAGCCACAGCACTTGCTTTGACGCCTCCAATAAACCGATGTACCTTGCATCCAAGATCAATGTGGCAACACAGTCCTTCTTCCTGTCGCACAACATACAGATGTGGAATTCCAGTGACCAATCCACCTATGATGAATAGCACACATACAGATGTGGAATTCCTCCCATCCACATCACCGGAACACCATGTTAAAAAGAAGCAAATGTTTGGAATGAACGTGGGAAGTTTCAGAAACTGGGGTGCGGTTCCAACGTGGCCCGACGGGTCCTCCGTGCTCATGGCTATATTTTGTACGGGTGGTTCTGAGTCTAAGCGTGAGCTTTCTGGTCGCCTCACGCTATGTTCCTGGCAGTTGAAGACAAATGCGATACAGTCACTTTTGCGAGCGCAAGAACGCGATTTTGCATTAGTTTTTTAACATGGACATGGTCTAAATATTTCTAGAGCTAGTCATGAGCTCTCCAACGCACCAAACCGAGCGCAATTCGGATAACCATAGCTCCCGCTACGTTAGTAGAAGCGCAGCACCCCAAACCAGCCGCTCAGTCGGCGGCGCGCACCACGTCGCCCGCCGAAGCGCCCTCACACATCAAGGACCCATCAAAATGCCATTCCGGAGGCGCAGATAGCCCTACACGTAGTGGCGGTACCCCTTGCGCCTTTGGGTTCTGTTTCGATGAGTTAATCATCGAGTTTGGCGATGGGGATTAATGTGGGTCGAAACCTGTTCGCGAACCTGCAGTCAGAACTTTTTACCAAGTCCGCGAGTAGCAGAACGTACTATTGAGTTTTGGGCGCCGAGCGAGAGATATGGCTAAGTCCCTTAGTAACAAACTGCAATACTGGCATCCGGCGGATCATTCACTGGATACCTCGGCAGCCCTTCCGGAGCAAAATATCCAGATGGACTTCTGTTACTCGGTGAGGTGGATTATCCACCTCCAGTCGAACCGCGGCCAACTCCCAGAGCCGCCATGCACACCCCAACTTTGGAAGCTCATATCCCCCTCGTTCCGTGTCCGAATCAGGTGAAACAACTTCCACCGGATTCAGCAACTCGTCAAATTTCAGGGGCAATCCTCCATTTTAGGATCCGAGCAATCCTCGAGTCGCCAGATCCAACGACAAGGAATTTCCTTTCTCTGGCGGCTCGTTGGCGCCTCCCGGCGCTGCACTTGGGCATGCAGAGGGGAAATCTTCAGCATTCTCCCCCTTGCACCTGCCATGCGCGCTGCTCTTGCTTGCTCTCATTCATCTTCCGCTGCGCCATCTTGCCCATCATAACTGGTCATCCCAAGTCCGGCCACGCTCAATGCGTGCCGGTCCAGGGGTTGCGCTTTGGTCAAGGAATCCACAAGCATGTTGTGCGTGATGTAGTGCTGCAGCACCACCTGCCCCTTTTCAACCTTGTCCTGTGCGTAATGATAACACATGTCAATGTGCTTCGTCCTCCTGTGTTGCGTTGGGTTGTTGGTCAGCGAGATGGAGCCAGCGTTGTCCTCTTGCACCACTGTAGGTTCCTACTGCGGCACTGTTGATGATTTGCCCCACTGCATGCCCAAGTGCGGCGCCGGGAGGCGCCGTCGCGTCGCCAGAGAGACGAAATTCCTTGTCGACGGATCTGGCGACTCAAGTATTGCTCAAATCCTAAAATGAAGGATTGCCCCTAAAATTTGATGAGTTGTTGAATCCGGTGGAAGTTATTTCACCAGAATCGGACTAGTAACGAGGGAGATATGGGCTTCCAAAGTTGGGGTGTGCGCGGCCGTTCTGGGAGCCGGCCGCGGTTCGACTTCCGGTGAATAATCGACTGGAACGAGTAACAAAATGTCATCTGGGGATTTTGCTCCGGAAGGTCTGCCGAGGCGTCCGGTGGATGATCCGCCGGATTTCAGGAGTGCAGTTTGTTACTGAGGGACTTAGCCAAAATCTTGGCTCGGAGTCCGAAACTCAGTAGTACAGTTTGTTACTCGGGGACTCTCAAAATTCCGACTGGAGGTCCGCGAACAGGTTTCGACCCACATCAATCCCCATCACCAAACTCGATGATTAACTCATCGAAACAGACCCCAAAGGCGCAAGGGGCACCGCCACTACGTACAGGGCCATCTGCGCCTCCAGAATGGCGTTTTGATGGGTCCTTGATGTGTGAGGGCGCTTCGGCGGGCGACGTGGTGCGCACCGTCAACTGAGCAGCTGGTTTCGGGTGCGGCGCTTTGACTAACATAGCGGGAGCTACGGTTATCGGTTTGGTGCGTTGGAGAGCTTGTGACTAGCCCTACAAATGTTCAGATCATGTCCATGTTCAAAAACTAATGCAAAATCGCGTTATTCCCTTCGCAAAAGTGACTGTCTCACAACTGTCTTCCACTTCCAGAAACATAGCGTGAGGCGACGAGAAAGCTCACGCTTAGACTCAGAACATGCACAAAACATAGCCGTGAACGTAGAAGGCCAGTCAGGACACATTGGAACTGCCTCCACCCAGGGGGCCGGTTTCTGACAAAGGGTTAAGGGCCCACGGCCCTGACCGGACTCCACATTGTTCACGGCTTCCGCGGCGGACGGGATTGTCGTCGGGGACGACATCGCCGTCAAACTCTGAGGTCCCGGACTGGAAGACTGCGCAATGGTGCAGAAGGAGACACACGCCATTCAGAAGTATGTGGGCGGCCCTGGCTTTGGGCTATGGAGGTGGCACTTCGAGATCCACCTCGCGCATAAGGGTGTGCTGCAGGTCATGCAGGGAACCGAAGTCCTCGACGACGCGACAGCGACAGAAGCACAGAAAGAGGCCTTCGAAAAGAAGAACACGGAGGCGCTCATGCTGCTGGTGTCCGGGACGGCTGAGTCGCAGCGGGGCTACTTCCAGGGCTGCAAGCTGGCAGCCGAGGCTTGGCAAAAACTCTGCACCATTCATCAATCCAAGTCACTGGCGAACAAAATCTTTGCAATGAAGCGACTCTTGACAGTGAGAATCGAGGAGGGAGATGATGTCATCTCCGCCATGCAGGAGATCGAGTCGCTCGCCTCACAGTGCAACTACGTGGGGTGGAAGATCGACACGCAACTGTAGGCGATGGCCCTCCTCTTGGCCCTTCCTGACAGTTGGAGCCCTCTCATCACCGTCTTGGGAGGATGGGCAGAAGACAAGCTCACCTATGGCGCGGTCGCAGAGTACATCCGCAACGAGGCGCAGCGACGGAGCTGCGGGGAGTCCTCGTCTTCCTCATTGGCCCTCGTCACCAAAACGCGTGGTGGCGGAAGTGGGGGCAAGGGAGGTGGCGGACATGGCGGCGGCAAGAAGGGCGCCAAGGAGGGTGCGTGCCGCAACTGCGGCAAGGAGGGCCACTGGGCCAGTGAGTGCACCGAGGAGGCAAAGGCCGGCGGCAAGGACACCAAAGGCAAGAAGTCGCTCCTCACGGCACTCAGAACCACTACCTCAAGAAGGCTAACCGGCGATGCCTTGACTCCGGAGCCGAGGAGCACACCCAAGTCGAGAAGATCGGGTTCATCAACTACACCAAGTCCAGCAAGTCCATGGTGGTCGCGAACGACAAGGTCGAGCCGGCGGCTGGCCAAGGAGACGTGGACGTGGAGGTGGTGGTTGGTGGGAAGCGGGTGCAGCGCGTGATCAAGAACGTGCAGCACGTACCTGGCTTGGCTGACATCCTAAGTGTCAGCCGCCTGACAGACAAGGGATACGAGGTGCTCTTCAGGAGAAAGGGGGCAGTTGTGCGGAAGGATGGTGGCGGCGAGCCCGTGCTGGAGGCTAAGCGCGAGGCAGGGCTCTACATTGTGGAGACCAAGGTGATCCCCGCGGCGACAGATTCGGCAGACTCGCAGGAACGCACCGTCAACCTGGCCAAAGGAGGGGGAGCTGATCTGGAGCTCTGGCACCAACGACTGAGGCATTCCTCACTCGCAGTCGTGAAGGAGATGGCGAAGCGCGAGCTGGTACGCGGCCTCGTCATCGACGGTGCGGAAGAGGCGACAGATGCAGCAATGCACAAAAAGTGCGAGCCTTGCATTTTTGGCAAGGCGCGGCGCAAACCGTTTAAGGAGAATGAGAATCGCGCCTCGGACCTGCTGGAGGTCGTGCACAGCGACGTGTGCGGACCATTCAAGACGGCGTCAAATGGCGGCGCGCGTTACTTCCTCACCTTCATTGATGACTACAGCAGAAAACTCCATGTGTACTTCATGAAGCAGAAAGGCGAGGTCCTGGACCGGCTGAAGGAGTACGTCGCCGCGGTGGAGAGGCAGACTGACCGGAAGGTCAGAGCGCTACGCAGCGACAATGGTGGAGAGTACATGGGCTGTAGCGGGTGGATGAAGCAGCAGGGCATAAAATGGCAACAAACTACGCCGTATTCGCCTCAGTCCAATGGCATGGTGGAGCGGGCGAACCAGACGCTGCTGAACATGGTACAGACCATGTTGGTGGATGCGGAATTACCGCGAAGCTTCTGGGCGGAAGCTGTCCGTACGGCGAGCTACACCATCAACCTCACTCCTACAGCGGTGCTGAAGGGGAAGAGCGGCTGGAAGACACCGCATGAGGTTTGGAGCGGGCGCAGGCCAAGTGTGGCACACCTGAAAGTGTTTGGGTGCAAGGCGCACGCGGTGGTGCAGGCTGCACAGAGGCGCGATAGCAAGCTGGAGCCGCGGGCAAAGTCGTATCTCTTCCTTGGCTATGAGAGCGCGCAGAAGGCGTACCGGCTCTATGACATGCGCAAGGAGGAGATAATCCGCAGCCGAGACGTCGAATTCGACGAGCAGCAGAGTTACATCAGCAGCAACGAAGTGGGCGTGGTGGACTCCCCAAAGACGGGGGAGTGGTTCCACCTCCTTGACTACGAGAAGGAGCCGGCGGACGCCGAAGTTGAGGATGCGGCATCAGAGCGTGATGTGCACCAGCGGTGGCAGCCGAAGCGGAGGACTCTGATGACAATCAAGCTGATGAGGAAATCCACCGGAAGGATCCGGCGGATGAGGCGCCAGGGTGCCAAGGCACGCACTCCCGGCAGAGTGTGCAATGGGCGTTGGTGGAAAAACCACTGGATGCGCCGGCCGTCCGGGCGATGTTTCGCCGGAGCGGGAGAGATCCTCGGGGAGCCGTCCGGTCCATGATGAACCGGAGCGTGCTGAGTCGTAGGGATAGCAGCAGAGCAACGATGCGCCACCAAAACAACCGCGCCGTAGCGGGAGGCAGCAAAAAGCGGGGAAGCGCTTCGACGCAAGCACGGATCGATGGATTGACATGACGCGGTGCATGCTGGCTGCATCAACGGAGCCGACTACCGTGCGAGAGGCGCTTGCGCGGCCTGAAAGGGATCAATGGGACACAGCCATCAAATCTGAGCTGGCGTCCATTATGGAAAATGATACGTGGGAGCTGGTTGACAGGCCGAAAGATGCCAAGGTCATCGGCTCAAAGTGGGTCTTCAAGACCAAGTTCACAAAGGAAGGTGTGGTTGACAAGTACAAGGCGCGGCTGGTGGCGAAGGGTTACGCACAGCGTAAGGGGGAGCACTACCATGAGAAGTTTGCTCCCGTCGCCAAGTTCACAAGCATCCGGACGATCCTTGCGGTGGCGGCCGCGAAGGACATGGAGCTCCACCAAATGGACGTAAAGACGGCCTTCCTCAACGACATCATAGACAAAGAGATCTACATGGAGGTGCCGGAGGGGGTGGAGGCGCCGGAGGGCAAGGTGTGCAACCTGCGGAAGTCCTTGTACGGGCTAAAACAATCGCCCAGATGCTGGTACCAACAGATGGACAGCTTCATGGCACGACTCGGCTTCAAGCGCTGTGAGGCGGATCACAGCGTGTACGTGCGGTGCAACAAACAGCTCCATCAGATCGTCGCACTCTATGTGGACGACCTGATTGTGTGCTCGACGGATTTGCCGAGCCTAAAGCAGCTGAAAAAGCAGCTGAGCAGTAGATTCCAGATGTCGGACATGGCGGAGCTGGAGTACTACCTCGGGGTGAGCATTATGCGGAACCGGAGGACGCGCACGCTTGAGCTAGGACAGGCCAAATACGTGGCCGAGGTGCGGAAGCGGTACGGCATGGAGGACTGCAAACCAGTTGGCAGTCCGGTCTCCACGACTTGTGAACTAAGTGCGGCAATGGCGCCGCAAACAAAAGAAGAGCGGGAGGATATGGCAGGGGTTCCCTACCAATCGGCGGTGGGCAGCCTCATGTACGCCATGGTGGCGACTCGACCAGACCTGGCCTACGGGGTGGGTCAAGTGAGCAGGTACGTGGCCGATCCAGGGCCACTACACTGGCAGGCGGTCAAGCGCATCCTCCGCTACCTGCAGGCAACGCGGCATGCATGCTTGAGGTTCGACGGCAAGGGGCGGGCGCACCCCTTACGTCTGGTCTGCTACACGGACGCAGACTACGTTGCCGATGTGGACAAGCGGAAGTCCACATCCGGCTACGTGTTCTTCCTCGCTAGTGCAGCGGTCTCCTGGTGCAGTAGAAAGCAAGACTGCGTCACCACCTCCACAGTGGAAGCGGAGTACATCGCACTGGCCGAGGCGGTCAAGGAGGCGGTGTGGCTCCGCAGGTTGCTGGGGGAGCTGGTCATGCCGCAGCAGGAGCCTACGGTGGTGCAAGAGGACAACACCGGCTCAATCTCGCTGACCAACAACCCGACGCAGCAGAGGAGGACGAAGCACATTGACGTGCGTTATCATTACGCACGGGACATGGTTGAAAAGGGGCAGGTGGTGCTGCAGCACTGTAGCACGCACAACATGCTTGCGGATTGCTTGACCAAAGCGCAACCCGTGGACCGGCACGCGTTGAGCGTGGCCGGACTTGGGATGACCAGCTATGATGGGTTGGAGGGCGCAGCGGAAGATGAGTGAGAGTAGGCAGGAGCTGCGGGCATGGCAGGTGCAAGGGGGAGAATGTTGAAGATTTGCCCCACTGCATGCCCAAGTGCGGCGCCGGGAGGCGCCGACGAGCCACCAGAGAGACGAAATTCCTCGTCGACGGATCTGGCTACTCAAGGATTGCTCAAATCCTAAGATGAAGGATTTCCCCTGAAAGTTAATGAGTTGTTGAATCCGGTGGAAGTTCTTTCACCAGAATCGGACTAGTAACGAGGGAGATATGGGCTTCCAAAGTTGGGGTGTGCGCGGCCGTTCTGGGAGCCGGCCGCGGTTTGACTTCCGGTGAATAATCGACCGGAACGAGTAACAAAATGCCATCTGGGGATTTGGCTCCGGAAGGTCTGCCGAGGCGTCCGGTAGATGATCCGCCGGATTTCAGGAGTGCAGTTTGTTACTGAGGGACTTGGCCAAAATCCTGGCTCGGAGTCCGAAACTCAGTAATACAGTTTGTTACTCGGGGACTTTGTCAAAATTCCGACTGGAGGTCCGCGAACAGGTTTCGACCCACATCAATCCCCATCACCAAACTCGATGATTAACTCATCGAAACAGACCCCAAAGGCGCAAGGAGCACCGCCACTACGTATAGGTCCATCTGCGCCTCCAGAATGGCGTTTTGATGGGTCCTTGATGTGTGAGGGCGCTTCGGCGGGCGACGTGGTGCGCGCCGCCAACTGAGCGGCTCGTTTGGGGTGCTGCGCTTCGACTAACGTAGCGGGAGCTACGGGTATTGGAATCGTAAACGGTTTGGTGCGTTGGAGAGCGCATGACGAGCCCTACAAATGTTTAGATCATGTCCATGTTCAAAAACTAATGCAAAATTGCGTTATTCCCTTCGCAAAAGTGACTGTCTCACAACTGTCTTCCACTTCCAGAAACATAGCGTGAGGCGACCAGAAAGCTCACGCTTAGACTCAAAACCTGCACAAAACATAGCCGTGAACATAGAAGGCCAGTCAGGACACGTTGGAACTGCCTCCACCCAGGGGGCCGGTTTCTGACAGGCACGCCCAGCTCCCCCAGCAACCTGCGGAGCCACACCGCCTCCTTGACCACCTCGGCCAGCGTGATGTACTCTACTTCCACTGTGGAGGTGGCGACACAGTCTTGCTTCCTGCGAGACCATGAGACCGCTGCAACATCGAGGAAGAACACGTATCCAGATGTGGACTTCCACTTGTCCACATCGCTAGCGTAGTCTGCATTCGTGTAGCAGACCAGACGCAAAGAGTCCGCCCTCTCCTTACCGTCGAACCTCAAGCGCGCATGCCGTGACGCCTGCAAGTAGCGGAGGATGCGCTTGACCGCTTGCCAGTGTAGTGAAATTGGATCAGCCATGTACCTGCTCACTTGGCCCACCGCGTAGGCCAGGTCCGGTCGAGTTGCCATCATTGCGTACATGAGGCTGCCCACCGCCGATTAGTAGGGAACCCCTGCCATATGCTCCCGCTCTTCTTTTGTCTGTGGTGCCATTGTCGCACTCAGTTCACAGGTTGTGGAGACTGGACTGCCAACTGGTTTGCAGTCCTCCATGCGGTAGTGCTTCAGCACCTCGACCACGTATTTGGCATGCCCCAGCTCAAGCGTGTGTGCCCTCCAGTTCCACGTGATGCTCACCCCGAGGTAGTACTCCTACTCCCCCATGTCCGACATCTGGAATGTGCTGCTCAGCTGCTCTTTCAGCCAATGTAGGCTCGGTAAATCCATCGAGCACAAAATCAGGTCGTCAACGTAGAGTGTGACAATGTGATGGAGCTGTTTGTCGCGCAGCACGTACACGCTGTGATCTGATTCACAGCGCTTGAAGCCAAGTTCTTCCATGAAGCTGTCCATCTGTTGGTACCACCATTTGGGTGATTGTTTTAGCCCGTACAAGGACTTCCGCAGCTCGCACACCTTGCCCTCCGGTACCTCCACCCCCTCTGGCACCTCCATGTAGATCTCTTTGTCTATGATGCCTTTGAGGAAGGCCGTCTTTACGTCCATTTGGTGGAGCTCCATGTCGTTTGCGGCCGCCACCGCAAGGATCGCCCGGATGCTTGTGAACTTGGCGAAGGGAGCATACGTCTCATCGTAGTGCTCCCCCTTACGTTGTGCATAACCTTTCGCCACCAGCCACACCTTGTACTTGTCAACCACACCTTCGTTTGTGAACTTGGTCTTAAAGACCCACTTTTTGTCGATGACCTTGGCATCTTTCGGCCTGTCAACCAGCACCCACGTATCGTTTTCTGTGATGTACACCAGCTCTGATTTGATGGCTGCGTCCCACTGATCCCCTTTGGGCCGCGCAAGCGCCTCTTGTACGGTATTCGGC
This sequence comes from Penium margaritaceum, assembly GCA_023375785.1. Taxonomy (NCBI): domain Eukaryota; kingdom Viridiplantae; phylum Streptophyta; class Zygnematophyceae; order Desmidiales; family Peniaceae; genus Penium; species Penium margaritaceum. Next base: position 48,214 of record SZWC01000307.1, on the reverse strand, counting down.
TCCGTTGATGCAGCCAGCCTGCACCACGTCATGCCAATCCATCGAATGGTGCTTGCGTCGAAGCACTTCCCGTGTTATGCTGCCTCCCGCTTCGATGCGTCATTTGGTGGCACATCGTCGCTCTGCTGCGATCCCTCCGACTCTGCACGCTCCGGTTCATCATCGACCGGACGGCTCCCCGAGGGTCTCTCCCACTCCGGCGAAACGTCGCCCGGACAGACGGCGCATCCAATGGATTTTCCACCGTCGCCCATTGCAGACTCTGCCGGGAGTGCGCACCTTGGCAACCTTGGTGTCTCATCCGCCGGATCCTTCCGGTGGATCCCCTCATCAGCTTGATCGTCATCGGAGTCCTCCGCTTTGGCTGCCATCGCTGGTGCACTGTCACGCTGTGATACCGCATCCTCAACTTCGGCGTCCGCCGGCTCCTTCTTGTAGTCAAGGAGCTGGAACCACTCCCCCGTCTTTGGGGAGTCCTCCACGCCCACGTCGTTGCTGTTGGTGTAGCTCTGCTGCTCGTCAAACTCTACGTCTCGACTGTGGATTTCCTCCCCCTTGCGCATGTCGTAGAGCCTGTATGCCTTATGCGCACTCTCATAGCCAAGGAAGAGATACGAATTTGCCCGCGGCTCCAGCTTGCTGTCGCGCCTCTGCGCAGCCTGCACCATCGCGTACGCCTTGCACACTTTCAGATGTGCCACACTTGGCTTGCGCCCACTCCAAACCTCCTGTGGCATCTTCCAACCGCTCTTCCCCTTCAGCAGCGCTGTATGAGTGAGTTTGACGGTGTAGCTCGACGTACGCACAGCTTCCGCCTAGAAGCTTCGCGACAATTCCGCATCCACCAACATGGTCCGTACCATGTTGAGCAGCGTCTGGTTCTCCCGCTCCGCCACGCTATTAGACTGGGGCGAATACGGCATAGTATGTTGTCATTTTATGCCCTGCTACTTCAACCACCCGCTACAGCCCATGTCCTCTCCGCCATTGTCGCTGCGTAGCTCTCTGACCTTCCGGCCATTCTACCTCTCCACCGCGGCGACATACTCCTTCAGCCAGTCCAGGACCTCGCCTTTCCGCTTCATAAAAAACACGTAGAGTTTTCTATTGTGGTCATATATGAAGGTGACGAAGTAAAGCGCGCTGCTCTTTGACGCCCTCTTGAATGGTCCGCACACGTCGCTGTGCACGACCTCCAGCAGGTCCGAGGCGCGATTCACGTTCTCGTTCAACGGTTTGTGCCGTGCCTTGCCAATAATTCAAGGCTTGCACTTTTTCTGCTTTGTTGCATCTGTCGCCTCTTCCGCACCGTCAATGACGAGGCCGCGTACCAGCTCGCGCTTCGCCATCTGTTTCTCGACTGCGAGTGAGGAATGCCCCAGTTGTCGGTGCCAGAGCTCAAGATCAGCTCCCCCTCCTTCGGCCATGTTGACGGTGCGTTCCTGCAAGTCTGTTGAATCTGTCGCCGTGGGGATCACCTTGGTCTCCATGATGTAGAGGCCTCCTTCGCGCTTAGCCTCCAGCACGGGCTCGCCGCCACCGTCCTTCCGCACCACTGCCCGTCTTCTCCTGAAGAGCACCTCGTACCCCTTGTCCGTCAAGCGGCTGACACTTACGATGTCAGCCAAGCCGGGTACGTGCTGTACGTTCTTGATCACGCGGTGCACCTGCTTCCCACCAACCACCACCTCCACGTCCACGTCTCCTTGACCAGCCGCCGGCTCGACATTGTCGTTTGTGACCACCGTGAACTTGCTGGACTTGGTGTGGTTGATGAACCCGACCTTCTCGACCTGGGTATGCTCCTCGGCTCCGGAGTCAAGGCATCGCCGGTTAGCCTTCTTAAGGTAGTGGTTCCGAGTGCCGTTGAGGAGCGTACTTTTGCCTTTGGCTTCCTTGCCGCTGGCCTTTGCCTCCTCGGTACACTCACAGGCCCAGTGGCCCTCCTTGTCGCATTTGCGACACGCACCCTTCTTGGCGTCCTTCTTGCCACCACCATGTCCGCCACCTCCCTTGACCCCACTTCCGCCACCACGCGTTTTGGTGACAAGGGCCGATGAGGAAGACGAGGACTCCTCACAGCTCCCCCGCTGCGCCTCATTGCAGATGTACTCTTTGACCACGCCATAGGTGAGCTTGTCCTCTGCCCATCCTCCCAAGACTGTGATGAGAGGGCTCCAACTGTCAGGAAGGGCCATGAATAGGGCCATCATGTGCAGCTGCGTCTTGATCTTCCAACCTACGTCATTGCCTTGTGAGACAAGCGACTCGATCTATTGCATGGCGTTGATGACATCATCTCCCTCTTCGATTCTCACCGTCAGGAGTTGCTTCATTGCGAATATTTTCTTCGCCAGCAACTTGGATTGATGGATGGTACAGAGTTTTTGCCAAGCCTCGGCTGCCAGCTTGCAGCCTTGGAAGTAGCCCCACTGCGACTCAGCCGTCCCAATCACCAGCAGCATGAGCGCCACCTTGTTCTTCTTTGCGAAGGCCTCCTTCTACGCTTCCGTCGCTGTCGCTTCGTTGAGGACTTCGGTTCCCAACATGACCTGCAGCACACCCTTATGCGCGAGATAGATCTCAAAGTGCCACCTCCATAGTCCAAAGCCAGGGCTGCCCGCATACTTCTGGATGGGCTGTGTCTCCTTCTGCGCCATTGCGCAAGGTTCAACTTCGGGACCTCAGAGTTTGACGGCGATGTCGTCCCTGACGAAAATCCCGTCTGTCGCGAAAGCCGTGAACGATTTGTAGACCGGTCAGGGATGTGGGCCCATAACCCTTTGTCAGAAACCGGGGTGTGGTTCCAACGTGGCCCGACTGGTCCTCCGTGCTCACGGCTATATTTTGTGCGGGTGGTTCTGAGTATAAGCATGAGCTTTTTGGTCGCCTCACGCTATGTTCTTGGCAGTTGCAGACAAATACAAGACATTCACTTTTGCGAAGGGAAGAACACGATTTTGCATTCGTTTTTTAACATGGACATAATCTAGACATTTTTAGGGCTAGTCATGAGCTCTCCAACGCACCAAACCGTGTGCGATTTGGATAACTGCAGCTCCCACTACGTTACTCGAAGAGCAATACCCCAAACGAGTCGCTCAGTTGGCGGCGCGCACCACGTCGCCCGCCAAAGCGCCCTCACACATCAAGGAACCATCAAAACGTCATTCCGGAGGCGCTGATGGCCCTACACGTAGTGGCGGTGCCCCTTGCGCCTTTGGGATCTGTTTCGATGAGTTAATCATCGAGTTTGGTGATGGGGATTGATGTGGGTCGAAACCTGTTCGCGAACCTGCAGTCAGAATTCTTTACTGTCCCCGAGTAACAAAACGTACTACTGAGTTTCGGACGCTGAGCGAGAGATTTGGCTAAGTCCCTCAGTAACAAACTGCACTACTGGCATCTGGCGGATCATTCACCATACGCCTCGGCAGTCCTTCCGGAGCAAAATCTCCAGATGGACTTTTGTTGCTCGGTCAGGTGGATTATCCACCTCCAGTCAAACCGCGGCCGACTCCCAGAGCCGCCGCGCACACCCCAACTTTGAAAGCTCATATCTCCCTCGTTACTTGGGCAAATCAGGTGAAACAACTTCCGCCGGACTCAGCGACTCGTCAACTTTCAGGAGAAATCCTCCATTTTAGAATCCGAGCAATTTTAAATTCGCCAGATCCAACGACGAGGAATTTCCTCTGTCTGGCAGCTCGTCGGTGCCTCCCGGCGCCGCACTTGGGCATGTTGAGGGGAAAATCTTCAGCAGGAAGAAGCAGGCAGAAGCAATACAATGCACAGAAGTGCTACAGATGAAGGACGCAAGGAGACAGGTGCTGGGGCAAGGAGTTAGCCAGAGAACAGGAGAATGTAGGTGGTTGATGCGAGGTAAAACGCCAGAGTGTGAGGTAGACGAGGGCACTGTGGGAGGGACCGACCAATAGGCACGAATGTCTTGCACCGCGGAGCAGAGGAGAAACGTGACAGAGGTAAGGGATGCTGGAGACTGGTTGGTGAGGGATAAGCAAAAGGAGAAAAACACAAGGAAGACATGGTGGTGAAGACCGCAGAACCAAAGGCAAACATGATGAGTAGAACTGTTCAATGTTTATGCAAAATACTCCTTGAACAATATCTGTGCAGTTTGTTATTTTCTCCAAGGTTTCTCTCACAGTTCTTATCCAAAGCTAGATGTTGAACTGACCCGAAGAGTGTCACTCAGTGCAAGATAAAGTCCCGCTTGCTTTTGCTGCACTTGCGGGAAAAAAATTTGTGTCCGTTCTTGTCAGCAAAGATAAAAATGCAAAATACCTTTTTTCTTACAGCGGCCTCTGGCTACATTTGTGCTGTACACCTGTCTGTTCAAGGAGCAGAGATGGTATAACTAATGGGTTCTGGAAGGAGGATGTCGCACTTTCTGCAGAAGCTTGACAGGGTCACAAGCATATTACATCAAAACTTTCTTTCGTTCGTTGCCCATGTCAATGGACACAACTGACGTGACGCAACACCCTTCCTTGTAGCAGCACAAAATGGATGGATGTGGCACAGCCTTCCAAACAACATGGGGCAGATATGAACTCTTCTGGTTCGTTGCTATTGAATATGCTGCTGCATGCATGCATTATGCTGCGTGGAATGGCAGCATCATTTGGTTTTGCTGTTGTTGACAAAAGTGTCAGACTTCAACTTCAGACGCGACCTTGAGTTTGCACTACCTTGTTTTTTGCCAGGGCTTGCAAACGCAAGGAAGTGGAAGGGCTGATCCTTTCCAACAGCGCTATAAAATGAGGCAGCTCGAGAAGTATGGCTTGAGGAGGAGTTCAAGCTCTTGGAAGTCCACTGAATTTCTTCAAACATCTAGGGTGTTTAGTGGTGGTGTCATCTTTGTCATGGTTGTATGAGGAAAAGGTATCCCATTCACCTCATGAATTATGGGGAAACATGAACAAAGCATTGAAAATCAGCTACACGTTCCAATCATCATGAATTGGAGAGGGGAAGGGTTACATGGAAGTATGCTTGTGGAGATTGGAAGCACGAAAGAACTGCTGAACAATGGCCAGGAAATTTATTTCCTGTGATTTTACCTTCGACCGTCACCTTCGACCGCCACCATACTCCTTCCAATAGTCATGATATCTGCAAGCCTGTAAAGGAAAGACGTTTTACACACAAGAAGAAATTATTGTTTCAGAAATTACTTCAGCTTTCATCCTCACTCATGGATCTGGCCAAAGTCTTGCATTTGTTAGAGAAAACAAACACTTGTGAAACATGCATATCTAATAAGTAACTTTATGGAGGACTGCCCTAATTGAAAGATGAGAAACACCTCAAAGAGGGCTCCTATGTATGAACCATAATCAACACCCCAAATTCTTCTGACTTAATGTCTCAACATTGAACAGTTCTTGCAATGGGCTAGATTCACTTCACCCATGTTCCTCAGGTGTTACATGGATGATAACACTCCCCTCGTATACTCCTACTTTGTACATCTGCCTTGTTAAAATCTACATTTCAAACGATACTACATTTTCATGCTGTATGTTTTTTGTAAAAATTGTACTTTGGTAGCTTTTACTACTACTAGGGCAAATTTTCCATGACACAGGACTCAACCATGGGAAAACGAAAGAAACTGACTTCTTTAGGACACATTCTTCTGAGGATTTCCTGATCTCCATTCCAGGTTTTGAGGCTGTATTTTCTTTTCTCAACCATCTTGGCATAGCACATGGTCCTTTTTCCATAGCCATGAGACAAAGGCAGGCCTGGAATTGTGGCATAATGTCAATAACAGCTTGAGGTCATTGTATGCATGGATACATGAGAAACAACGCGCCACTACTAGGTTGCGTTTGCAAACAATACTGCAAAACCACATTCAGAAACCCAGAAGACGTGCAAATTTTAGCTCCCCAGTCACTTCAACTTGTAGAGGAGAAATGTGCCGTATTCATACTGCAATCTGTACATTCTCAAAGTTGTACAGCAAAATGGAAGTCTTTAATGCACTTGCAGCCACGTTGGACTATCTACTTTCAACAAAATTGCTGAGAATCAGGACACAATCACACGCTCAAGATGGGAGTGCTGATGTAACCGGACTGCATCACCCCATCTCCCAGCCCAATCATTTTCTTTTACCCCTTTGTTGCCCCTTTTGAAAGAAGCAGCTTCTCCACAAAGTTGTCTTTACGTGCTACAGCATAGGATAGAGCATTGCAGCTCTGAGTGTTTTTTGCATTAACATCTGCTCCATAATCCAGCAGAAGTTCAACGACTGGGGTGAGTCTGTTGTGCGCAGCCCAAATCAGAGGAGTATTGCCAGAACTGTCCACGGCATTCACATCAGCCCCCCGTTCGATGAGCAGCTTTGCAATATCTGCACGATCTGTCTTCATGAGAGGACTGCATTGTCCCTTGCCGCGTCCATTCACATCAGCTCCAGCAGAAAGAAGAAACTCCACCACTTGCTTGCGCTTCGCCTCAACTGCTGCGACCAATGCCACATCGCTATCACTAAAGCCACTCTCACCATCGAGCTCCGCTCCTTGAGCATAAAGCAGCTTCACAGCCTCGAGATGACCAGCACCTGCTGCCCAAACAAAAGGACGTTGTGTGTCTGCTCCTTTGCTGACAAGGAGAGAGACGACACTGCTAGCGCCTGCCGTTGCGGCTACAGCAAGCGGAGAGGTACTGGGATCGTTGCCAGTGACCCAGTTCAGATCGGCACCACGTCCAGCCGCAAACGAGGCAACAAAAACGACTCCGTTCTTGCATCCCCACATCAGTGCAGCCTGCATGTCAGCTCCACCTGCATCCATCAACATCTTTGCAACAGCCCACTTCTCCTCTTGCAGTGCCAAGAGAAATGCATCCAAGCTCTTGTCTTCAGTCTTGATGCTGACGTCAGCTCCATGTCCAAGAAGAGTCTCCACAATGTCAACATAACCACCAACACTTGCCAGCATGAGAGCTGTCTCACCACCTCCTCCGTATCTTTTGCAAGCCTTCCTGCCTTTCACTACAATCTTTTTTCTGTTGGCATTGACGTTCTCACCACCATTGCCACCTTTCAGAAGCTCCCTCACCACAGCACCTTTCTCAGCAGCCTTCATAAGCGCAGTGAGTCCATCAGCAGAACTCAACACATTCACATCAGCACCAACCGTCAGAAGTAGCCTCACAACACAATCATGACCTTTGTCAGCAGCCAACGTCAGTGCTGTCCCTCCGTCCACATCGCTGCAGTTGACCTCCACACCCTTCATACCCAGCAATAGCCTCACGATGCCGACGTATCCCTTTTCAGCGGCAAGCATGAGGGGGGTCTTTCCATCCTTGCTTTTGCAGTTGACTGCCACGATAGGGGAAGCAAGCAGAGCCACAACCACAGCCTCATGGCCTTCTGCCGCAGCCATGGCAAGCGCCGTGCGTCCACTTTCTTGCTCTCTTGCTCTCACATTGACCTTGGAGCCTTCAATTAGAGTACTGACGACGTCAGCATGGCCAGCCTTTGCAGCAGCCATAAGAGCAGCCACTCCTCCGCTGTGTTGGTCACTTGCGTGAAAACTTTCCCACTCGCAAACGCCATGCTCTGCTACTTTAGCAAGCGTGCACTCCTTCAAAGCATCCAGAGTTGTCCTCACTCTCTCAAGGTCGCCACTGCGAGCAGCATCCACAAGGCTCACACCTGCAGCACCAAAAACAGATGTGAAAGCACGTGTGCTTGACACTAGTGGGCGATTAGCTTACCCGCACCTTGAGCTCCTCCCACACAGACGACAGCTAGTTCAAAAAGGATTTCGAGCCTTGAGGGGACTTTAAACGGCAGTGCCAAGCATGCTGCCGGCTATCTCGCAATAAGAAAACGACATAAGGCAAAACGACTAGGAGCAGAATCCATCCGTATAGCAGCAGAAACGCGCGCAAGACAGCACAGCATCCAAGCACGTCCTTCACTCGCACCGAGACACAAACAAGGTGGACCCAGTCTATGAACAAAAGCCCACTGAGCAAACCCACCGCTGCAATCCGTGCCCATCGTTCGCTGCCTACGCCACTCGCGTCCACTGCACAAGCAGGCGGATCAATGCAGAAAAATGCCCACCGACGAGCGGTGGGGATTGGGGTGACCCCAACACCGTGTTGGTACCGGCTGCTGTGTTCACTTTGGCTGATGTCCGGGTGCAGTGCAGAGCACGACCTGATGCTTCCCACCAAACGTGCTCGCGTGCTGGTCCAACGCGCGTGTTATCACGAAGCCCACTTCCACTCGAGAGCTCGTTCGGTGGCTATCATCTTCCTGCAGGGGATAGAAAATTGCTGTCGGTTTATATCATGTGTGTGTCGCATCGCATATTGTTGTTTAATGACAGAGTTATTGACGCCCTTCACACCGCGACGCCCGAGTGGAAGTGGTGTCGTCGTCTTACATCACGGGTCGCACACTGTCGAAATAGCAGGCATTTCACTCGGAACCATGCCGTCATGGCCGTCTGTGGCAGCGTCCTTCGTCAACCGTTGACGTGTGGTGAGGACCATTGCCACACAAGCGGTGTGGTGTGTGTGGCGATGCGCACACGGCTTGCACACTAAAAACCTCCTTCAGCTTCACACAGACGCACAGATCCATCGCACCAGCCAGCTTCTTCACGTGAGAGCCATCGCACCTCACACCTCGAGCGCGCGGCACTGCCTCCGCATGCTGCCGAACAATGGCTTCCAACATGGAGGGCATCCACGCTCGTCAGCTGACGAGAGCCACGAGGCACGCAAATGTCCGACATGCCGTCGTAGAGCCAAGAAGAGCACTCTGGATGGGCACTTGCTGCGACTCACCGCAAGCTCTGATAGGCAAACGAAACGAAGCAGCTTCAACGATTCTTTCCGAGGCACCGAAGGTTTCATGCATGCACGTGGGCGGCCTGCTTCCGAGGTCTTGAGTTTGGCGGGAACGGCAAAATGTCACGCCCCCTGGCTTGGTCATCTTTTTTCGTTTGGCCATGTTTTTTAGGATCTTTCGAAAACTGGCCGCGGCTGGGAATCATCATCCATATTGGCCATAAAGTGTCGCTCGTTATCATATCTGACCATGATTGACTGCGCTCCGCAGCCTCCCTTACTGTTTTAGCCATATTCAAGCGCGCACGGGCTCCTCCTTTCAATTGTGGCCATGAAGACGGCCGACGGAAAAAGGATCACGAGAGCGACCGATCTTGACAAACGAAGCCCCGTAACCACTCGGTTATCTCCTAAAGCACTTCTCACCATTCAAAGGCACAAAGATGAACATGAAAGGGAAAACGTTACTCTACAAGCACGTTCCAATGAATGAAGAAGTAAAATCATAATTATTAAAGAAAATGAAACTATAGAGATCATTGTGCCGTCCATCAAAGCATCTTACAACCTAGAGTAGGTAATTCAAATCGAAATTTAATTACTCACCCTTCAATCGGTTAGAAAAATGAGAAAATTCATTTCCAAAACAAACAAACTAGTCTACATTATAAGTTTAAGATAAAATATGATTATTTAATTATAATAATGAATCAAGATGAATTTTGCCATCTCACTTACAAAATTTAATTGGTGTTTATAAATAAATGTACACCTATTTGTCTATTGTGAGGCAAAACCATTTACAACTATATAAAAATATAATAAAAGTTCATGAAATAAATCATTTGATTCTTATTTAAAGCTCTAAATACACTTAATAATCCAAATTTTTAAACTATTCCATACTGTGGTACGTTTTATTTCTCTCACGTAGTATGAATCTCTTGGAATGAAGGTTTTTTATGGCGAATGAAGGGCTTCCCATCGCAAAGAATCAATGAAATGTAAAAACTATGTCGAAAGTTGTTCCTAAGGAAAGTTTAGTGTATTTTGAAATTGATCTGGGCTAGCTAAAGTTTTTTAACATATGATCGAGCATTTATCTGTTGAAGGAATCTTATATTTAATAACGTGATGTAATAGTAAAATGAGAACATTGAATTTAACTAAAAATAATTGACCACATAAAATATGAAACAGTATGTAGAAAATGATGACACGAGCATTGAATTATGGAAAATGTTTGAATGATATAATTTTAAGTATTTCTTATGCCACTCCATGTTCTTGGACTTTGAATTATAATGCTCATTTTGATTCATAACACATATTTATTGATATGTTTTCATTTCAAATTTATGTATCACAATTCATTTGCATTTATGATGAAATATTATGTGCTTTAGAAGGTATTTATTTGTATTTCTTTCTAGATGAAAGCAAAAAATGCATGAGATATATAAATTAGTCTGAGGTAAATATATGAAACGATAAATAAGCATGATTTTATTATTTATTCCAAACATATATTAATATAATGATGAAGAAGATTAGTTTACCAAACTTTCTTACCTTATGAAGAGCGAGTAACTATATCACGATTTCAACTGCCTATTCTAGTTCTTTACCTTATCTTCAGTCCTTTAAGGTCCTCAAGATAGCTTCATTTTCTTTCATCATTGTGATTCTTCTTCTTTCCTCGTTGGAGCATGCTTGTAGAGTAGAGTTTTCCCTTTCATGTTCATCTTTATGCCTTTGAACGCTGAGAAGTGCTTTAGGAGATTATCCAGTGGTTACAGGGCTTCATTTGTCAATATCGGTCGCTCTCGCGATCCTTTTTTCGTCGGCCGTCTTCATGGCCACACTTGAAAGGAGGAGCCAACGCGCGCTTGAATATGGATAAAACAGTAGGGGAGGCTGCGGAGCGCAGTCAATTATGGCCAAATCTGATAACGAGCGACACTTTATGGCCAATATGGATGACGACTCCGAGCCGCGGCCAGTTTTTGAAGGACCCTCAAAAACATGGCCAAACAAATCTATGGCCCCCTGGCTTTTGCCGACAATCGTCACCGGACCCCCGTCGCCCTGATGTTTACCATAAGTTCCATGTACCCCATACTTCCAGACTTCCTTCCCACATCGCCACAGCTGTAACGATTTGTCTCCTGCTCACCCCCAATCCAACAATTTATGTTCCCTCTGTCCCTAAATAATCTGAGATATGCTATTAGCCCTGAATGCTTTATTGTCCGCACACATATGCTCTAGATGAACGTAGTAATATTATATGATTTTTGCTTACATCTCTTCTTGCTTTGACCTTCATAAGCACCTACGTGACAGTTCTAAGAAACAACAAAGTTTGCACAGAGAAGAATGCACCAATGGGAGAAAGACATGGAAAAAACCCTTTTCCAGTGAATATTTTACTAAAGTTGCTTCAAAGGAAGATTTCATAATTTTTCAATTGAATACACAGTAGTAGGAGACAGAAGTTCGTTCAATGTAATCAAGAAGCTGATTGAACACAAAATTCATCTGCATTCATGTGCGAACACGAATGAAATCATGCAATATGATAATTTAGTACAAAAATGCCTCAAGGCTGAGCCATTTTTATCCAAGTAACTTTGATGTGAAATGTTTTGTTATGTCTTCATGATCCATTCGTAGGTCAAGATTGGTTTACGTCTAAAAGACAGGTGCCTTGTTGAATCGAGTTAAGAGTAAAGAAGTTCCCCACTCTTTTTCAATAATCATGCTTGACGCATATGAAGGTGGATCAAGGAGAACCTCCACGTTATTTTCAATTGGCCCCTTTTGGGGACATCATCATACGCTCCAAATGTTATAAAACAATCAAAACATAAAGTGGCACCGGTATGTTTGTTTGCCCATACGCCCAATGGAATGTAGCCATGCATAAACTGAACAATATGACATATGTTTATGCTTAAGGTTAAAGGAGTGTAATGCACACCTTGACCACTGAAAGGGTGAGTCTTAAATCTCAAGTGGAGCTCCCAAATGGATTAAGTGGAACAAAACATTTGTGTGAAAACGATTATAAAAGTGTATCAAAAGATATGATGTCTCAAAAACTATAGTGTACGCCCCCTTACCTCTCCCAAATTGCCATGGAGTATAAGAACTGGTGATTTGTGATAGAGGTAGCAAGGGCTAGGACCCTTGCTGGTAGGATCTTTGGGTGATCAGTAGTGCAGCATGTACAATAGCAGGGCAAGGGTTGGGAATCTGGACTAAATCTTGATTGATACAAAGTATAAGTATGGTACATGGAAAATCCTAGGCCAGCTAGGCTAGCACAGCTCCTGGCCCACAGAGGGGCAACGCCTTGCTAGGCCCTCAAGGCCATCGTGGCAAGGGTCTTGGCGTAGTCTCCAGGTTGACTGGCCTCCAGGGTAGCCTCCACCCAGGCAAGCAGGCCTTGCCAGGCTTATAGGGGCCTTGGAGGGATCTCCAGCAGAGTCTTGGTCAGGGCTCCAGAGTCAGAGGCTTGAGCAGAGCTGCGTTCTTACAGAATACTGAGATGCTGAGAGGAGCTTCTCCTTTTATACCTGTGGTCCTGGCAAGTTGACCACCTGAAGGAGAAGCTTCCTTCAGGTGGTTCAGGCCTGTTGCCTCTTGGGGAAGCTTCCTTCCAGGAGAAGCTTCCTATAGGTCAGAGTTGTTACTGGCATCCCTGCAGGTTCAGGGAGAAGCTTCCTTGTTGAGGAAGCTTCATCAGGTGTTCAGGTGTAGCTTCCCCAGGAGGTTGCTTGCTCTGCAAGCTTTTCTCTGACGGCCGTTGATCCTCCCATGCTGTTGCATCAGATCCGTCGATCAGGTGCCTCCTGAAGCTTGTACCAGATTGGCCCATGCAGGTTGAAGGGCCCAGGCTCCATGCATGATGATGGTGATGCTGTGTGGACCTCATGCCAAGGATGCATGAGTCTTGCCCAGTCAGTTACAGGACTCCCTGACCTGGGTAGTTGTGTAGTGTTGTGCAGTATGTAGCTCCCCTCCCTGCTAGAGCTAACTAGAGGCATGCATAACCCCCTTGCGCATGCCAGCACACTATATCATACACTAGGCCCTTTAGACTGCTTCAGGGCTGGTTGCCAGATTTTATCTGGCCTGTACAGGAGAGAATTCCCAGTAGACGTGGACCCGGGAATTCACCGTAAAATCCGTAACTTTCCGTACAGTACTCCGATTGTACTGCCGTCTTCACCATATCGGAGCTTAACACCAGCGCGGTAATCGCACCTCTCAACACTCCCCCTCGATTGGTGCGCTGGTTGTTTGAACCGTATCACTCCTGCGGGCTCCCAAAAAAATCCTCCAGTGACTCCCAAAAATCTTCGTCGAGGAAATGGAGCTTAGTGTCCTCCCCGCTGAGTGGGAAATCTGGAAAATTATCAATATCAGCTTCTGCAACCGAGGAAAAATTGTTTTCCTCTTGATTTGGTACCGGGGTCAGTTCCTGACCTATTTCGGGTCCACTAGTCCATGTTTCGATCAGCTGGTCATAACTGAAAGTTGTTGGGTCGAGTTGAGACCACTGCAGAAAGTTTCGGTTGCCTCATGCAGAAGCAACCCGTCTGATGCTTCATGAGGATGAGGCTGCGCATGATGGTTTGACCCCTTGGGCTCTTTCTTGCATCCTTCCTGCTCCTCTGGAGTGGGTGAATCTTCCAGAAAAAAGATTTTTGGGTCGTCTGTTGACTTTCCAGTCGCTGGAGTAGTACAAAAGTCGCCTTGGTCAGTCTGGAGGTCGTCCTTGCCGTTTTCAGTCGCGAGCAGCTTCTTTGCAACAGTAACAGCCGTAGTACAGTTACTTTTCCGCTGAAAGACCCGGTTAAGTCCATGTTGTCTGCTGCTTGTTGAGTGAGAAACGCCGCTCTTGCTCAATCTGTCCGGGGAGGTCGTTTGCGCGTTCTTGCACCAAATCAGGGGCGAATCCTCCAGTTTCGCTTGTGAGGAGGGGCTGTTCCGCTAGGCGTGTTTGAGACATAACTGAGCTGGTGAGACTGTCGCAGTTGCATACTCGAGCAGGCACATCGCGCACATCTCATCAGAAATCTCCCCTCGCCTTTTCTCCTCCTCCTGTCCACCAGCTTCATCTTGTTGGCCGCCGGCTTCGTCTCTTCTATCACCTGTTTCGTCCTGTCCTTCGCCATCGCTGTTGTCCTTTCTCGCGTGCAGGTCCCGCTTAGCGAGCAGGACCTCGATTCGCTCCCCCTCGCATGTTGACGTCAGCAGCGAGGAGGCAGCTTCGCGAGCAGCCGTGGATCTATGGCTGCTCGCTCGCTCCGTCACTGCATTTCCATTTTTTTTGCTCCCTGCTCTCTGTTCCGATCCCGCAGCCGCACTAGCTGTGCGAGCTGCGCCAGCTGCTCCGGCTGCTCGCTCGGCAGCCCCTCGAACTGGCCACGGCTGTTCCGATCGGGCACCCGCTTCAGCTGTTCGAGTTGCTCCAGCTGCTTTGGGAGTTCGCAATTTAGCTGCTTGATTTTTTTTCTTTTTGTTCTGAGGCCTTTCTGCTGCTCGCGACCATTTTTATGGTCGCAGCAAGCTTTTGCAGCTGCGACAGGTTCTTTTTTGACCGCGATGATTTCTGCTGCGCCGGCGGATCCTCCAGCTGAAAAAGAAATCTAAAGCTGGCTTTTGAACTGCAATTCCTCTTCAGCTGGGACAAACTGCTGCGATGCTGCTGGGGCAGTTTTAATAAGCTGGAGGCCGCTGAAAAACATTTTGTTTTTCAGTTGGAGCCAATTTTGCAAAACGCCCGCATCATCCCTTGGTCCACGATAGCCACGCTGCTTTGTGATGCGACGATCTGCTCCTTACGACCTTGCAACCCCTGAGATGTTTGCTTCCGTCGAATTTTTCTCTTGCACCATGAAGCACGTGATATTTGTGTGCAGAAAACAGGCTTGCGCCATGGGAGAGCTCCGCGTGTTTGACTTCCGCGTCCCGCCCACGACTGGCCGCTTCCGCACATACTACGAGAGGGCATTGGAGGTGAGACCACACTGCCCCGCACACCTGTAGAAAACGTCCTTTGGGACGCTTTTTGTGAGAAAGTCGGCTGCTTGCTTTGTACCTGGCACATGCACGAGTTGGATCGTGCTGTCTTTGACCTTTGAACGGATCCAGTGCCCACGAATGTCGATGTGCTTTGTTCGGCCCTGAAATTTTTTCGAGTTTGCAAGGTCAATCGCAGACTTGTTGTCGAAATTTTTTTTTGTCGGCTGCGTTTGAGCGAATCCGATGTCCTCTAGGAGGTTGTGGAGATACGTGACCTCCTGTGCAGCTGATGTAGCTGCCACGTACTCAGCTTCTGCGGAGCTGAGTGTGATGAGGTTCTGTCGCTTGCTGGTCCAGGACACTGCTGCTCCGCCAAGCAAGCACACGAAACCCGTTGTACTCCGGCGGTCTTCCTCCGTTCCTCCAAAATATGCGTCAACATAGCACTCAAGGTTAAGGCTGTCTGTTGTCCCAAAAACAAGGCTGGTATCACCTGTCGTCTTTAGGTAGCCTAGAGCTCTGTCGAGCTCCTTGCACGCCACCTCTGTACAGGTCTCATTGTCGCGTGCTAAGTTGCTCACAGCGAACTGTAGATCGGGCCGCGTACAACTTGCTGCGTGCATCAGCGATCCGACTCTGCTGCGGTAGTCGGTCTGGCTCCTCCCCCTCTGTCCCTGATGCGTCAGCTGCTGTTGTGACAGAGGTGTTGGGATATGTCGATCAGGAACGTTGAATCGCTCACAAACTTTGCGAGCGTAAGTCTGCTAGCTTAGGCGAAGCGTATGTGCTTCGCGGTCCCGTTCAATATTCATGCCCAGGTAGTACTCGAAACTGGGCATGAGGGTCACGTTGACTTCCTTCGCCATGGCCGTCGCTGTAGCTTTGATGAATATTGCCGACGGATCTATGATCAGAAGGTCGTCAACGTAGACCAGCACGTAGCAGTCTGGTTTCATGTCTGGTGATGGCCGATGTAGGAAGAGACAGTCGTCGTATGCTGAAGGCTCAAAGTTGAGAGACTCCTGCACTGCTTCCAGCTTCCTGTACCAAAGTTGGGGGCTTTGCTTCACCAGCTTGCACACTCTACCACTCCCGTCGTCGTAACCCTCTGGTTGCTTCATGTAGATGGTCGTATCCATCTCAGCATGCAGAAAAGCATTTTTTACATCGAGCTGCTGCACCTCGTAGTCCATCACTGCTGCAACTGTCAGCATGATGCGGGCGGTGGTGTAGCGGCTCACGGGAGCGTAGGTGTCGAAGAAGTCTTTTCCCTCAACTTGCGTGAAGCCCTTTGCCACGAGGCGAGCCTTGAACTTGTCAATGCTCACATCGGCTTTTGTCTTGACGCGAAACATCCACTTCACCCCCATACGGCGAGAGCCGGATGCAAGCTCCGTAAGCTCCCAGGTCCCCTGATCCATGTGACTCTGGTACTCTGCGTCAAGTGCTGCATTCCACTGTGCAGCATGCTCGCCTTGCAGAGCTTCTTTCAGAGTCTTGGGCTCAGGCGGTAGCTCGCTTGCTGAGACAAGAGCCGTGAGGTGCGTTGTGGTGAAGTCCGACAGGACATCATCCTCCTCTTTGTAGATGGAGCAGGCTGTAATCGCCATGTTTGACTCTTTGATCTCTTGCTCCTCCTCTTGTTGCAACTGCTGTCGCAGGAGGCGCGTGAGGCGCCCCGGATGCCGAGCAGCTTCATCATGTGGTTTCCCCGCCGCATGCGCACCATTCTGCATTCCCACGGCCTTCGTTTTTTCATGAGGTACTACGAGCGCCTCATGATCAGTGGTGATGCGTTCCTCCCGGCGAGTGTCGAGGGCCACACCCGGGGCCACCGGCTGTTGATCCGCCTTATCCGGATCAAGAAGGGTGAGTGGCACACTGTCAGCTTCCCCCTCCTCTAGCGTCTCTACGCAAGAGTCGTAGAAAGTTTAGAGTAGAGCGGGCTCACTAGACTGCTTAGTCTCCCAAGCAGAGCGCGTCAGGTTCTCGAAGAAGATAGCGTCTCTACTGGTGATGATGCGATGGGAGTCTAAGTCGTAAAACTCCCATCCATTCATGTTGGGGCTTTGGCCGAGGAAAACACCCCATGTTGCTTTATCCGCCAACTTGCACCGACGCTCCTTTGGGACATGAAAGAGTGCCATGCACCCAAACGTGCGTAGCATGGTGATGTCGGGCTTGTCATCATGCCATGCTTGGAATGGAGTCATGCTTGGTAGCGACACGTGTGGCTCGTGGTTTCGCACCCACACTACTTGCCAGAGTGCAAATGGCCACCACGAGTTGTCGAGCTGCGCACCAAGCAGCATCGATTTTAGCATCTCTTGCATTATGTGGTTTGCTCTCTCTGCTACGCCATTCTGCTGCGGTGTGTATGGCGTGGAGAACTGTTGCACGATGCCGAGATCTTCCAGCTGCGTAGAAAACTCTGTGCTGGTGTACTCACCAGCACCATCAGAGCGTAGAGCCTGTAGTTTCTTGTTGCTGTCTTTCGGCCATTGCCAACCATTTGAAGAAGCATGCTGGTGCTTCATCCCTTGTGCGGAGTGGATAGCTCCACACCATCCTTGTGGCATCGTCAACGAAGGGCAAGAAGTAGCGATGCCCTCCGTAGACTGTGGCTGTTGGTAGAGGTCCACAAATGTCGGTGTGGACCAGCTTCAGCTTCTGGTTGACATCGCATTTCATAGCCAGAGGAAACATCTGTCGTGGTAGTTTGGCCCGCACGCAGTCTTCACAAGGTTCTGCTGCATCCTTACTGCCACTTTCCTTGATATCAAGTCCGTTGACCTGTTCCTGCTTCTGCATTGTCTGTACGGTTTGGTTGTTGATGTGGCCGAGCCGTTTGTGCCACAAACTGAGGTCTGCACCAGAAACCTGGTGGAGACTAGCTGCTGCGAAGGGCGTATCTGGCCCTTTTGTTGGAGCTGGTGCTGCAAAGTCCAGCTCTATCATGCCGTGCGGAAGAAGGCGACCTTCNTTGGTAGAGGTCCACAAATGTCGGTGTGGACCAGCTTCAGCTTCTGGCTGACGTCGCATTTCGTAGCCAGAGGAAACATCTGTCGTGGTAGTTTGGCCCGCACGCAGTCTTCACAAGGTTCTGCTGCATCCTTACTGCCACTTTCCTTGATATCAAGTCCGTTGACCTGTTCCTGCTTCTGCATTGTCTGTACGGTTTGGTTGTTGATGTGGCCGAGCCGTTTGTGCCACAAACTGAGGTCTGCACCAGAAACCTGGTGGAGACTAGCTGCTGCGAAGGGCGTATCTGGCCCTTTTGTTGGAGCTGGTACTGCAAAGTCCAGCTCTATCATGCCGTGCAGAAGAAGGCGACCTTCGGCGAAGGTCTCGCCTTCACGGATCTTCAAGATGAATGGCTGTCCATTGCTGACAATTCGCGCGCTCCTCTTCATCAGCTGCCCGAGTGACAAGAGGTTCACCGCGATCTCAGGTATGTTTAACACGTCCCCAAACTTGACCTGGGCACCGTCGTACCCAGTCACTGTCATTTTTCCTTTGCCCAAAACAGGCACTTGCCGCTTGTTCGCAACGGTGACGAAGCCTTTAGAGCAGGGTTCCAGCTCGTGGAGGCAGGCCTTGTCATGGGTGATATGTGAAGTGCACCCACTGTCAAGGTACCACACATAGGTGGAGCGTACCAGCTCATCACTCTGCTTAGTTGAGAGCTGGAAGACAGATCTTGTACAGTCGAACTGCTTCTCCTTGTCTCCATCCTGCTTCCCTGCCTCTTTGTTTACGCCTCTCTCAGGCTGCTTCTCCTTACTGCCAGCTGCCTTCTTCTCCCCCTTTCCTCCTGAGTTGTTTGCTTTGTAACGTTGCTGTCGCCTTGCTTGTTCCTCATCCTACATCCTTTTCCTGCACTCCCGCTTCATGTGCCCAATCTTCTTGCAATAATGGCACTCCATTGCAGGACGTGATCTTGCATTCTGGCCGCGTGCACTTCGCGTGTTAGCGTTTGGTCCAGAGTGGGCGGACGACTGGGTGGACACAGAGTTCCTCGTGGACTAGCTGTTCTGCAAGGGTTGAGCAGTGGACACGGCAGCGCTCACACCTTGGTAAGTTGCATTGCTTAGGATTCTCTCTTTCTCTCTTGTCAGCAGCCGGTCGCGTTGCTCTGTCAGAAGCATCTTGCAAACGTATGCTTCTGTGAGCTCTGCTTCATGCTTGAA
This sequence comes from Penium margaritaceum, assembly GCA_023375785.1. NCBI lineage: Eukaryota > Viridiplantae > Streptophyta > Zygnematophyceae > Desmidiales > Peniaceae > Penium > Penium margaritaceum. The sequence continues at coordinate 29,141 of SZWC01000307.1, read as the reverse complement.
CTTGAGTACCTTCCGGACGTTGTCCCAGTCTCCAGTCAGATCGTTGAGGAGAAAGGTCACAAACACAGGCTCAGAGACAGGAGCGTCTGTCACTGCGAGCTGATCGCGAAGTGACTTCTCTTTGTTGATGTAGGATTTGATGTTGTCGAGACCATTGAGGTTGATGTGCGACAGTTCCGTCAGGAGGTGAGACTTGAAGGTTGAATCGCCAGACATGTAGGGCCGTAGCATGTAGGACCAAGCCTGGCGAGCTGGCTGAGCAGTTTCCTCGTACATCCGTATGGCTTGCTGGATGCGAGGAGTCAGATGGTCGTCCAGCACCATGAAAGCAGCTCAGGTGAAGTAGTTGTACTTAGCCACCACGCTAGACAGCGACCCCGTGGGTGGAGGCGTGTAGTAGCCATTGTATAACTTCCAGATGCTGTGTATCTGGGCCGCTTGTTTGAAGTTGTGTGCCCAGTGCGGGAAGTTCTCGCCATCGAATATGTCAACCTTGAGCTTGTGCAGATGTAGTGAGGTTGCTGCTTGAGGCACACCGTCCTCCAGGCCTTGGTATGCTTTGCATTGTGCTGCCGCATGTGGGAGTGGCACAAAGCCTTGTGCCATTGGCTGTGGCCCTTGTGGTGGTACTGCTGCTCTTGCATGAACTGGTGCTGGTTGTGCCGCAAAGAGTTGCGGTCCTAGTGCATGGTGCACCGGCTGGTAGTGTGCCACGGGTGGCACCATCAGAGCTGGTTGTGGCTATTGAGCCACAAACGGCTGTGGCATGCCTCCTTGTGGTGCTGCTACCGGCTGCACTTGTGGAGACATGGCTGGTTGCATGACCGGGAGAGGGCTCACTTGAGGCAGATGTGCAGATGATCCTTGTGAACCATGTTGCCACTGCATCTGCTGCTGCTGTTGCTGCTGTTGCTCAAGCTGCTGTTGTTGAGCCCATGCCAGCTGCTGCTGAAGTTGTGCGATTTGGGCTGCTTGAGCCGCATGTGACTGTTGTAGCTGTTGCGTCTGCGATGCTTGAGCTGCATGGATAAGCTGCTCCTGTTGACGTAGGAGCTCTTGAGCGTCAATCTGCTGCCTCAGCGCCTCCCTCTCTTACTCCACAGCTTGACATGCTGCGGCTTCTTGTTGCGCCATACGTTGCGCCTCCTTAGCCAAGCGTTGCACCTCTGCAGCTTGGCGTTGTCTGTGGTCTGCGACATGGCGCCCCTGCTCTTGGCCCATGTGCATGCCATGCAAAACTGATTGGTCATCAAGTGCAGGAGAAGCTGACTGAGCGTTCTCCTCTTCCATGTTGCTCGTGCTTTTGTGCAGGTGGAACGCCGCTCACGCGCGTGAAGTGGCGTGACCTCCGCCTCTGGCTCAGCACTTGTACAGGGCTGGTGGAGAACGTCTCCACCACCAACGTAGTCTGCTGCTAGTGTTGCTACAAACTGCTGAGAGCACCGCCTAGTGCTCTGATACCATGTTGATTTTGTGATAGAGGCAGCAAGGGCTAGGACCCTTGCTGGTAAGATCTTTGGGTGATCAGCAGTGCAGCATGTACAATAGCAGGGCAAGGGTTGGGAATCTGGACTAAAATCTTGATTGATACAAAGTACAAGTATGGTACATGGAAAATCCTAGGCCAGCTAGGCTAGCACAGCTCCTGGCCCACATAGGGGAAACGCCTTGCTAGGCCCTCAAGGCCATCGTGGCAAGGGTCTTGGCGCAGTCTCCAGGTTGACTGGCTTCCTGGGTAGCCTCCACCCAGGCTGGCAGGCCTTGCCAGGCTTATAGGGGCCTTGGAGGGATCTCGAGCAGAGTCTTGGTCAGGGCTCCAGAGTCAAAGGCTTTAGCAAAGCTGAGTTCTTGCAGAATACTGAGATGCTGAGATAGATCTGAGCTGAGAGGAGCTTCCCCTTTTATACATGTGGTCCTGGCAAGTTGACCACCTGAAGGAGAAGCTTCCTTCAGGTGGTTCAGGTCTGCTGCCTCTTGGGTAAGCTTCCTTCCAGGAGAAGCTTCCTGTAGGTCAGAGTTGTTACTGGCGTCCCTGCAGGTTCAGGGAGAAGCTTCCTTGTTGAGGAAGCTTCATCAGGTGTTCAGGTGCAGCTTCTCCAGGAGGTTGCTTGCTCTGCAGGCTTTTCTCTGACGGCCGTTGATCTTGCCATGCTGTTGCATCAGATCC
>SZWC01000307.1:11467-22648 GCA_023375785.1 Penium margaritaceum | reverse complement strand
AGAGAGAGAGAGAGAGAGAGAGAGAGAGAGAGGGAGAGAGAGAGAGAGAGAGAGAGAGAGAGATAGCAAGAGAGAGGGAGAGAGAGAGAGAAAGAGAGACAGAGAGAGACAGAGAGAGAGAGAGAGAGAGGGAGAGAGAGAGAAAGAGAGAAAGAGCGTTACAACATTGACTAATTATTGAGTATGAATCCACTGAAACAGACGAGAAGGGATATGCAAGTTGGGATAGGGGGAGGGAGGGAGGAGAAATGTGTATGAGGTGAATGTATTGGGTAGTGAACACATGTTCCAATGAAGTCTTGAAGTATTTGTACACTTGTGTATATATTTTTGAGACCATCTGGCTCAATGGACAGAGACACGTGTGTGTACCAGAACCAAGTACACATTACACATGTGTATGATTACAATACACTTACCACCCGCACATTACCCCATACACTTGTCCCGTACATTTTTTCCTCTTCTCCCCTCCCCCTCTCCCCTCCCTATCAGTGATCACTCACACCAAGGAAGAAATCTGACTATACAATACACATATGTATGAATATGATAGACGTACCACCCGGACAATTACACACTATCCCATACACTTTTCCCATACACTTTTCCCTCCTCCTCCCCCCTCCCCCCTTCCTATCACTGATCACTCACACCAAGGAAGACATCCAAATGCATAATGCACATGTGCATGAACATGATACACTGATCACCCGGACAGTGATACGCTATCCCACACACATGCCTTATACACTTTTCCCTCCTCCCCTTCTCCCCCCTTCTCTATTAGTAATCACTCACACCAAGGAAGACATCCAACTCCACAATACACATGTGTATCAATATGATACACTTATCACCAGGACAGTGATACACTACCCCATACATTTGCCCCATACACTTTTCTCTCCTCCCCCTCCTCCCCTCCATATCAGCAACCACTCACACCAAGGAAGTCATCCAACTACACAATGCACACGTGTATGAATATGACACACATACCACCCGGAAAGTGATACACTACCCCATACACTTGCCCCATACACTTTTCCCTCCTCCCCCCTCCCTCACCTGCCTATCGGTGATCACTTACAAAAAGGAAGACATCCAATTACACGACAGAAGAATGGAACAAGAAGAGGCAGACATGGTAGAAGCAAGCAGAAGTAATGTGATGGCAGGAAGTACGTTAGATGGTTGTTGGCAGTGATGAGATGAGGGATGTTGCCTGGAGTTAGTTGCAGCAGTTTGACGAGAAGTGATGTGCCAGAAAGAGGTAGGCGAGCTGTTGTTTGCGAGTTGTGAGGGAGAGCGAGAGTGATGGGTTCGTGGGGAACTGAGAGCGTTGAAGCAATGGCAAGAAGGGTGATGAAATTGGGAGGAAGGAGAGCAAGGGGTCTGATCGATCAAGGCAAGGAATGGGCAGAGTGGCGAGTAGAGTGGAGACACGGCGGTGAAGCCGCGGATCCAAAGGCGAACAGATGAAAACGTACCTGTTCTGGATTAAATTTTGGAGGGAATGAACATCCTCAATATGTCAAAGGAACAGGACAGAATCTTAGAGAAACGGCTTCTTCGCTAGCCGGACGCGAGTGACGCTTTGTCACTTTGGTCGGTAACAGTTTGGAGAGGACCATTTGACCGTTTGTTTATTCTCTCTTGCGAGAGATGTTCTGGACCTCTTCTCGGATTATCCAAGGCCCTTCTAGAACAAGAATCGAAGTCAGAGAGCAAATATTTCCAACACCCTCCCTGAATCTAACTCGTGTTTGGTAAGGGTTGCTTCCTCCTAGGGCCTGCCAGGGTACTTCTTGGTCGTGAGCATGGTCTCAGGGAGGTGTCCTTGTAGCAGTCACGCACGAGCCAGATCCGAGATGCGACTACTCGGCATTGTTATAACCTTGGTGGTTCGTGGGTTGGTGGAGGTGTGGGGCAACGACATGCAAGAAGTAGGTCTTGCCACATTTTGCTGAGGGTGCATGTGCGTTTGCGGATAAGGGGATGGAAGATAGGAGCAGTAATGCTGAGTAGTGCACCACGAATCTCTTCCTCCATGAAGGGCACCAGCGTGGTGTGGAATTTTGCAGGAAAGCGTCCACCTCCTTTGTGGAGAGGGTATTGTTGAAGGGTGTAGGAGATTGGAACGCCTTTGGTGTAGCAGAGGTGGAAGAGATAACGGAATGTCTTGTGACCACCGCAGAATGTTTGTGGCTCTGCTTGTAGTAAGTATCAGTTCCTCACACTGTGTGAAGAAGTGTCGAGAGAAAGAGGAGAACTTGATCGGCCCATAAACGGAGGTGTTAGCGTTGAGGAGAGGTCGATCTACTAGAAGTGGGGATATTTTGGCGATGAAAGTCATTGTATTGGAGCAGGATCCAATGTCTTCCACAGCCTGTGTGATGGTCCAGTCTCTTTGAACAAGGCGCATAAAGGAATTGGGTGCAAGGGTGAAACCTCGTGAGCATGCTTGACTGTAGAGGGGTAGAGTGCGGCAAGGGAAAGGCATAGTGCCGACGCGTTGCGAGAAACTTGCTGTCGGCGTGGGTGCAGGCTACTGAAAAATGGGCAGCTAGCTCATGCAGATCCTTGTGCTGGTAGCAGATACTGATGAGTGCTGATGGAGAGGCGGGAGCTGATAAAGGCAGACAGGAGCTGACAACAAACGATGGGCGCAGGGGCAAGCCGCGTGCACTGCGGCAGTTTTGGCGTGGATTTAGGTCGTCGCACGACAAGCGATGCGATCGGGAGGATCCTTGTGGTGAGCAGAGGATGGTGCAGAAGGCGGAATACATAAGTATGGCGGGCTCGGTGCAGGGATGAAACCACGTGCGCTGCAAAATAGAGGGATAGAATGTGGCAAGGGGAAGGCGAGTGCCAGCACATCGCGAGAAATCTGCTGCTGGCGTGGATGCAGGCTACTGCAAAGCAGGCAGCTAGCTCGTGCAGATCCTTGTGCTGGCTGCGGATGCTGATAACTTGCTGATGATGGAGGCGGAAGCTGAAGAACGATGGGTGCAGGGGCGAACCGCGTGCACTGCGGAAGGTTTGGCGTGGGCGCAGGTCATTACAAGAATGGCGATGCGACCAGGCGGATCCTTGTGCCGAGCGGATGATGGAACTAGATGATGGCGGAGGAGTAACTGATGGCGGAGTGGGTGTTGGGACAAGACCACGTGCGCTGCGGAGCAATGAAGAGAACGATGATGTAAATGTTGACAGTTGGGCAGCTGAAACTGAGGCAGGGCAAGGGATGTAAAAGATGCTGAGGGCGGATAGGGTGAAGGTGAGATGACGTTGGCGATGCAAGGAGGGGAGCTGATAGAGCAGAGCAAAGACTGCAATATGAGGAGGAAAGAGAAGTGAAGTAGGTAGCAGTGGCCATGGGCAAGGCAACCGATTCCTCTAATGTCAGGAGAGTGATGGCTTGTTTCCCAGTTTGTCCAAGACCGACGGGCAGGAAGACTGGTGGTGTCTAATGTCCTGACAACAAGAGGAAATCGGCTGTAGCAGAGGAAGTCATGATGTAGGTAGTGACGCTGGTTTGCAGATGTCAGGAGAGGGACGGCTTGTTCCCCAGTTGGCTCGAAGCATCAGCAGGAAGACTGGTGGTGCCCAATCTCCTGACGGCGGACGGCAATTTGCTACTGCTGATGAGGAGAAGAGGTGGTGCAAGAGGGCGTCTTGAGAAGATGGAGGCGATACAGCTGATGTCAATGAAGTAGATGGAGTAGGTAAGGCAGATCGCACAGATGATAAAGTCAGAGACGCTTGTGATGAAGGCGTTTTTGGCACAAAGGCAGGTTGTAGCCGGCAGGAAGCTTTGAGGATGATGGAGGCAGGCGGCAGCGCGAGGGCTACTAGCAGCTGTTCTTTGACAAAGAGTAACCGAGTTCCAGCCAGGGGCGCGGAATGGGCACAGAGCTTGACCAGGATGACAGGAAGTCGCTTCAGTGTGGGGAGAAATCAAAGCAGTGCTGACGTCAACTGCTGATGAAGCTGAGCAGCGCGAGGCAGCGGTGGCGGCGGCAGATGAAGGCTAGTCAAAGGAGCAAAGCGATGGCGGCGATGAAGCGATGACTGGGTCACGGGGCACCAAGTGATGTTACCTCATGCTCTGATACCATGTCAGAAGAATGAAACGAGAAGAGGCAGACATGGTAGAAGCAAGCAGAAGCAATGTGATGGCAGGAAGTACGTTAGATGGTTGTTGGCAGTGATGAGATGAGGGATGTTTCCCTGAGTTAGTTGCAGTCGTTTGAAGAGAAGTGATGCGCCAGAAAGAGGTAGGCAAGCTGTTGTTTGAGAGTTGTGAGGGAGAGCGAGAGTGATTGGTTTGCGGGGAACTGAGAGCATTGAAGTAATGGAAAGAAGGGTTATGAAATTGGGTGGAAGGAGAGAAAGGGGTCTGATTGATGAAGGCAAAGAATGAGCAGAGTGACGAGTAGGGCGGAGACACGACGGCGAAGCTGCGGAACGAAAGGCGAACAGATAAGAAAGTGCCTGTTCTGGGTTAAACTTTGGAGGGAATAAACATCCTTCATATATACAAAGGAACAGGAAAAAATCTTAGAGCAACGGCTTTTTCGCTAGCCGGACGCGAGTGACGCTTCATCACTTTGGTCGGTAACGGTTCAAAGAAGACCATTGGCCTGTTTGTTTATTCTCTCTCACGAGAGATGTTATGGAACTCTTCTCGGATTATCCGAGGCCCTTCCGGAGCAAGAATGGAGGTCAGAGAGCAAATATTTTTGGCACTACATAATACACATGTGTATGAATATGATACACCTACCACCCGGACAGTGAGACACTACCCCACATACTTGCCCCGTACACTTTTCCTTCCTTCCCCCCCTCCCTTCTCTCCATACGAGTAATCACTCACACCAAGGAAGACATCCAACTAGACAATACACATGTGTATGAATATGATAGACTTACCATCCAGATAGTGATACACTACCGCATACACTTGTCCCACACACGTTTCCCTCCTCCCCTCCCCCTCCCTTCCCTCTCAGTGATCACTCACACCAAGGAAGACATCCAACTGCATAATACACATGTGTTTAAATATGACACACTTACCACCCGGACAATGATACACTACCCTATACACTTGCCCCATACACTTTTCCCTCCTCCCCTTCCTCCCCACCCTATCAGTGACCACTCACACCAAGGAAGACATCTAACTACAAAATACATATTTGTATCAATATGATACACTTACCACCCGGACAGTGATACACTACACCATACACTTACCCCATACACCTTTCCATGCTCCCCCCGCCCCCCCTTCTCCACATTAGGAAACCCCCAAGAAATTACCATGAGAACACAAGTAAGATAACATAGAGGTCCACGTGTGTATTAAAAGACAAACATTAACTATAACTCAAGAATACATGATTTTCATGCCTTCCAGACAGCCTACACATACAGGCCGGCCGTATTGTGTCCTTTTGCGTGAAGTATTGTTCTTGGTGCTTGTCTATTTGCAGGCAACGTGTAGAGCAACATGGATCTCATCCATGCAGTATGCGATGGCAACGTTGAGTGCGTCAAGAACGTTTTGGCGCGAGCAAACAAGTGCAAGACGTCAAGTTTTGGTGGGACAGCCATGATTAGTTGCACTTGCTTTCACGCCAGGGAAGACAACTGTGGAGGGATGACTGCTCTCATGGTTACAGCAAAGGCAGGTCATGCTGACGTCGTGCAAGCTCTGCTTTAGAACACGGACACCAACATGAAAGCACGTGAAAGTGCAACTGGACGTACAGCGCTTGCAATGGCTGCGGCAGAGGGCCATGAGGCTGTGGTTGCCGCTCTGCTTGCTTCGCCTGCTGTTGCAATCATCTAGAAAAGTAATGATGGTAAGACGCCTCTCGTGTGGGCTGCTGAGAGTGGACATGTGGGTGTAGTAAGGCTGCTGCTTGCTGTGCCAGGAGTCCAGAAAAACTGCACTAATCTGGACTGAGAGACAACGCTGACGTTGGCTGCTGAGAGAGACCATAAGGGTGTCGTGAGACTGTTGCTTGACGCTGGCGCCGATGTGAATTTGGTGAGTTTGGCGGATGGACTTCCTGCACTCATGAAGGCTGTTGAGAGAGACCATGGGGTTGTTTTGAGGGAGCTGCTGACAGCCCACGCTGATGTGGGTACAGGCAGTGGCAGTGGTGGGCTGTCTACTTACAAGAAGGCCGCTGCAAGGGGGCAAAAGCGTGTTGTGCAGGCGCTTCTGGAGCAGGGCGTTGTGAACATTGATGCAACGAGGAGGAAGGTCGTCACTAAAGGCGAGAATGAAGACCAGGTGGAGGTGTACGGAGGGAGTGGAGAGACCTCACTTATGCTGGCGGTTGTTGGTGCACACTTTGACGTTGTGGAGATGTTGCTTGGCCATGGTGTGGATGTGAACATGAAGACGAAGGACAAAATGACAGATGCAATCTCACTTGCTTTGCAAAAGGACCACCTGGCATTAACAAGGATGTTGGTGGAGGAAGGCAAAGCTGAAACCCACCGTGCATTGATGTGGGCAATTTCCAGCAACATGCACTCCCTTAAGTGCCTCATGGCGGATCTTGGAGCAGACGCTAACAGAACGGATGGCAATGGGGCTGGCAGTACACCTCCTGCTGTGGCAGCGGTGGCAGACAGCAAGGATATTGTGCCCTTGCTGGTGGCCAAAAGAGCGGAGGTGCAAGCAGCGTTTGTGTGGGCGGCTGGGACTGGCCACTGTGAGGCTGTGAAGCTGTTGCATGTGGAAGGTGCGGAGGTTGACGAGGCTGATGCATTGGGTGACCTGGCGTTGATGGTTTTTGAGGAGAACGAGCACAAGGAGGTAGTTCAGTACCTTTTGTCTGTGGGTGCCAACGTGGAAGAAAGCAAAACGAGGGCAGAGCCAAAGAGAAAAAACGTGGAGTAGAAAAAGAAAGAAGCCGCAGTGAAGGAAGAGGCGTTGAAGAAGGAAGAGGAGAAGAGGAGGGAAGAAAACCGGAAGAGGGATCAGTACAAGAAGAAGCTGCCACATGGGCACCAGTGGCACATTGACAAGTTTTCAACAAGGAGCTTTCAAGAAGGACCTCTTTTTTTTCTCAGGGCAGGGAAGTGCAGGCATGTCCACAGGGACAAATGCATGGAAGAATGCCTCGTCCATCACACAACTTAAACCTGGAGTGAAGCTCACATATATAAATTTATATCTGAATATATGAGCCATTTATTTAACTATGGTACTGTGTGGTAGAACGCATGAGCTGCGTGAGAGCACTTGACGTAGTCGCCTACTGAAAATATTCAAAACAAATCATTTTCCATGAGGAATGATTCAGTTGTTGAGTTACAACCCATTCCCCTTTGGCAGTGCTGGCGAGTGAAACCTGAACGCTAGTATGATCATTGGTTCGCAATCTGTTGTAGAAAGCACAAGAAAAGGACTGGAGTTCTTTGAGTACGGCCATTCTTTCATGGTAAAGCACACCTTTCCACAGTGCTTCTGCAAAGGCAACGATGCCTCGATTGATTGTTGTGCAGGTCAATCAATGTCTCCGGGAGTTCGCAGGTGAGGCACGGGACTCGGGCGGGAGAGGGGCGGACACAGGGGGTCGGGTGGGCACGAGGGAGGAGGCGGTGCGATTCCTAGACGACCTGTTCGCCTCTGGGGCGGCGGCACGGTAGGGGGCCGGCCAGGGCGACCAGGCGGCCAGTGGTGGGTCCAGTCGGTCAGGGAGGGGCGGCATCACGGAGGCTAGGGGAAGCAAGGGAGGAGGGGGGAGGAGGATGTAGGCAGGGGACACCCAGGACGTCATGGACGCGTGCACGACAGGGGGTCCCGAGGGAGTCCGCCAGAGGAGGGAGCAAGGGGGCGGGGCGGCGAGACGCCAGGAGGAGGCCAGCCGGGAGGTGCACAGCGGCAGGAGGCGCAGGGCGGACGGCAGGATAGCGGAGGTGCGGCGGGCGGGGGGAGAGGTGCGCGGGGAACAGAGGGGGCACCAGCAGCGCCCGAGGGAGCGGGCCAGGGGAGACGAGGGGTCGGAGGATATTGTGCTCAGAGGTTGCGGGGCGGGACGGTGGGAGGAGCAGTGGCGATGGGCGGAGAGGGCAGACTGGGGCCGGTTGTATGGAGCAGAGGTCCTCCCCCCCGTTCATGTTCTCGTGCATCCCAGCGGGGGCACTGGATGCGGTCCAAGCAGCTGTCGCCATCCCCTTACTGCGGTGCACCACGCACCCCCTTGAGGTGGGGGGCCCACTGCTGCTGCAGGCCATGCCTAGCCTCATCCTACGCACGCGGACGCAGCAGTGCAGCACCTCAAACACACAGTGGGTATAAGAGTTGACATGCAGGTTTATGGTGAGAGGACTGGAGATTGTCGTGCAGGTTCCGGCTGGGCCTGCCCATCGCGCATGTACGGCACACCCCCTTTTGCGGGTGCAAGGAGCGGAGCACCATTCGCCCTTGCGCCCCACAGTACGCACTGTGTTGGGCCAAGGGCAGGTTGTATTGATACATTTTGTGAGTTTTTTTTTCAACCAGATTCTTTATGAACTTCAGTTCGATGGTGACGATGGCCGTTTCCATACAACCGACGATCTTAGATCGATGACCTATAATGTGAAACTTTTAACATCTGTCACGAAGAACAACCAGTTGCGTCACCGGCCGTCCAACCTTGACGTTGCCGGCTGGCTGTGATGTTGTCGTCGTCTGCCGACTGTGGCGGAGGCGCTCAAACCATTTGCGTGTAGATACATTTTTTATAAGAGCGCTCAATACATTTCCTTAGCCAGCTAGAGTTTGATGCCGTCCGTTACAAAAAAAAACCCGTTGGGGAACACGGCATAGGAATTCCGTTGGTGCAGGCTACTGACCATGACACAAAAGCTGACCAGACGTTTTTGGCACAATGGCAAATCGTGCTCCAAGATTTTTGACTACGTTCCCTGAGACATTAGAGGGAAAGTAGCTGAAAACCGATGTCAACCCTTTAAGAAAAACCGTAAACTGCTTGCTTCAATTTTTTGTGCTCAAATCCTAACTTCAGAATCTATCGAACGGTGCAGTGAATTCAGTTGACATGTCGCGTGCATGGCGACTCAAATTGGCATTTCAATTGTCGCCGCTGATGTGACTGGAGGTAACATGCCACGGAAATTCCAGGATGCTACTTGAGACTGGACGTGCCGACACCCACAGTACACTCATGGCTGCCATCCGCAAGAAGTCCTACACTGTTGTACGCATGTGAACACACAGTACCGGCAGTCGGGAACCTCTCCTCTTGCTGAAGTGGATGTTGCAAACATAATTTCCATTGCAGCTCTGCTAATTGGAAAAGTTGCAGACCTTCAGTTGCAGTGACCTTTTGGCCAATGAGTTGGCACTAAAAGCACAGATGGATGTGTCAATTCATGGTAAACATGGTAGAGTGATAACTTCCTGGCGGATGGTTGTGTACCTTTTCACGTGTGCAGGTGTGAGATTCATGACAGCGGTTGAAGAGAGAGTTGTTTGAATGGTGACAGCCCTTCTGGAGAGTTCTCTAGAGTGCTCCCACGCAGGTGGCAAGGTTAGTAACTTGTGAGTGTGCATGCATAAACGCCAGATGCAGAGTACACTGCAAATTATGGTTGCGGCTGTGGGTGGCCATATGGACGTTGTGAGAGCTCTTCTCCAATCGCTACAAGTGAATGTGCGAGCCCGTGAGCGTGCAACTGGATTGGCTGCACTTGCCATGGCTGCTGCAGGGGGTTACGGGGCTGTGGTTGCAGCCCTGCTTTCTGAGTCTGGAGTGGTGGCCGACAGTGTAGCCTACAACTGCTCAAGTAGCAGTCTTGGCAATGCGAGACTGTTACTTGAGACGGGACCTGCTGATGTCCAGAGTGCACTTATGGCTGCCATCCGCAATAAGTCGTACACTGATGTTTGTACGTTGGTTGGTCTTGGAGCCGATGTGAACACGAAGGAATGGCAGTCGGGAGCCTCTCCTCTTGCCTACGCAGCTGTTGCAGGCGCGAATTCCATTATAGCTCTGCTGATTGCAAAGGGAGCAGACCTTCAGGGAACCTTTGTGTGGGCTGCTGCAGCTGGGCACTTTGCTGCGATACAATGCCTCCATTTTGAAGGTGGAAAAGTTAATGAACCTTGTCCCACTGGAATTCTGGCCTTGACAATTGCTTGTTGAGCTGGACGCAAGGCTGCGGCCAAGTACCTCCTTTCTGTGGGTATGGAAAAAGGAGGAAAAAGACAAAGCCAGGCAGGACGCCGTTGCAAGCAGCTGCTGCAAGATACCCAGAGATTGCACTACTGCTTGTCGAACATGGGGCCAAACATTGTTATTGGGACAAGACAAAGCAGAGTTCTCTCACCACTGCAACCCAAGCACGTATTGTTTGTAAGAAGGTTGATACCCATACAAGATGCCACGGTTGTCACTCGGCTTTTTCACATCATTGTCAAAAGCGTGTGGGAGATGTTTTTGTGTATTAATGAGCTACTGTAATACTCCTTTGTGCAGGTGGGAAGGGAGAAGGGTTGCTGTAAGTGTCCTTGATTGAAGTAGATCAGGGCTGATCTATTTGTAGGAAAATGTAAGGGCTTTTTGTACTTGGAGAGCCCTACTCATAATGGAAGACTGAGAAAGTGTGCGGATCAATAGCGAATTGCTTGTTAGCGAGCTAATATAAAGTTAATTTTAAGAAGAACCCCCCCCCCCTCCACATTGCCCCACTTGAAATTCTACTGGATAATCATTGGCTGGGTCCTATGATAGTCAGGATGTGTTTCATCAGTTTGGTAGCAGTGATTTTCTTCAAAAGACTCTTTGTTTTGAGGATGTTAAAGAAATTCCACTCACTGCAGGAGTTTTCTTCTTCAGACATCTAAACGTCTCACACGGTACGAACCATGTTCACTCTTTACCTTTGTGAAACATCCACTTGAACAACAGGATTCAGAATACGTGAGGTGGGAAGGGTAGTGGTTCATACAAAGGAGTCGTGTGGCCTCGGAGCAGTTGGAGGAAAGTGTAGTTAGCACGTCATGGATTCGAGAGTGCAGGAGGGATTGGAGTGAGGAGGGGAGGGAGAGAAGGAAGGTGGGAAGGAGACTGGTAGGAAGAAGTTTGGAAGGAGGGGGTGGGGGAGACTTGGTGATGGAAGTATGGTTAGTGGAATCAA
>SZWC01000306.1:180346-464297 GCA_023375785.1 Penium margaritaceum | reverse complement strand
CAGGGGTGGCCAGGTTCACTTGGCTTGGGTGCGTCCACAACAAGCAGCAGAGCAGCAGATTGCAGCGGTTGAAGTAGCGGAGGGGCAGCCGGTGGAGGGCGGAGGAGCTCCAGAGTTGCCTCCCGGTGTTGGGGAGGTGCTCTAGGAGTCCAAGGATGTTTTCCCGGAGGAGTGCCAAAGGGACTGCCGCCGCGGCGCGACATCCACCACAAGATCGAGGTGGTGCCAGGCTCGTCATCAACGGTGCGGTCTTACAACCGCATGAGGGATGTGGAGCTTGCGGAGCTCAAGAGGCAGTTGGGGGAGTTGGTGGACCAAGGCTTCATTCGGCCGTTGGTGTCTCCATACGCGACGCAGGTGCTGTTCCTAAAAAAGATGTCAGGAGAGCTGCCGATGTACATGGACTACCAAGCGATCATGTTGAAGAACCGCTACCCGTTGCCACAGGCCAAGGAGTTGTTCGACCAGCTACGAGGCGTACATGTCTTCAACAAACTAGACGTGAGGTCGGGGTATCACCAAATCTGCATTGCGGGGGAGGATGTGGAAAAGACCACGTTTTGGATGTGCCATTGATACTCCGAATAACTTGTGATGCGTTTTGGGATAACGAATGCTTTGCCTACGTTCATGGCATTGATGAACCGGGTGTTCCACCCGTACTTGGACCAGTTCGTGGTTTTCTTCCTCGATGACATCCTTGTGAACTCACGGATGATGGAGGAGCACCAAGAGGCCCTGTGGACAGTGATGGAAGTGCGGAGAAAGGAGCTGCTGTTCGCCAAGCTCAGCAAGTGTGAATTTGCCAAGTAGGAGGTGGAGTTCCTCGAGCACTTTGTCAGTGGGAGGGAGATCCGCACGGATCCAAAGAAGGTGGAAGCAGTGAGGGTGTGGCCAGAGTCAGCTTGCATGCGTGATATCCAAGTTTTCTTGGGTTTTACCAACTACTACCGGAGATTTATCCGGGGGCACGCGGCAATGGGAGTACCCTTGACACACTTGCTGAAGAAGGGGCACCAATGGGAGTGGGGTATAAAGGAGGGGACGGACGCAAGCGGCTATGCAATCCGCGGGGTGCTGATGCATGACCAAGGGAAGGGGTTGCAGCCCATTGCGTACTACGTAAAGAAGCTGAAGGGGACTGAGCTCAACTACCCAATCAACAAGAAGGAGATGCTTGTGGTGGTCTAGGCCTCCAAGCAATGGAGATGCTACCTTAAGGCGCGGCGGTGTGTAGTGCACACGGACCACTACTCGCTCAAGTACCTCAAGTTGCATCCAAACCTCAGTCATCGTCAAGCACGGTGGAGCTACTGAGGGGCAGCTTTGACTACAAGATCCAGTTCAAACCAGGGAGGATCAACCCAGCGGACCCGCTTTTGCGTCGCCCGGACTTGGGCGTGCATGCGATCACGATGCTGGCGGGATCTCTGATAATCCGCAGCCTGTTCACCCAAGGTTATGCGGAGGACCAGGACTTTGCCGGGAATATGGTGAAGGGGTACAAGTGGGATAGCCAGTATTGGTGGTGAAAGAAGGGGAACTGGATTGTAATGCCACAGAGTGCGTCATTGTGACAAGTATTGTTGGAGGAGGCACACAAATCGTACTACACTGGTCATTTCGGCCACGACAAGACCTTTAAGACACTTGTGCGCCAATATTGGTGGTATGATGGGAGTAGATTGCAAGGAAAACGTGAGCAGCTGGGACACGTGCCAACGATTCAAGATGGGTGCGACTCCTAGCACGGGTGCTAGGAGAGCTGCAGCCGCTATCGGTACCGGAGCGCCTGTGGAGGGACATCTCATTCGACTTTGTGGGGGGTGTTCCATGAGGTACAACGGGCAACACCATGGTGCTGGTGGTGCTGGACCGGTTCAGCAAGATGGTGCACTTCATCCATGTGCGGAGAAGGTCACGGCAGCAGAGGCGTCTCAACTCACTTGCAACATGTCAGCACGGAGGTGTGTAACGGCGTACGAGATGCGCTTCACAAGGCGCAGGAGCAGATGAAGCAGCAAGCAGACAAGAACCGGACAGCAGGGGAGTTCTTGGTGGGACAAAAAGTGCTACTAAGCTCGCGGAACCTGCAG
This sequence comes from Penium margaritaceum, assembly GCA_023375785.1. Taxonomy (NCBI): domain Eukaryota; kingdom Viridiplantae; phylum Streptophyta; class Zygnematophyceae; order Desmidiales; family Peniaceae; genus Penium; species Penium margaritaceum. Next base: position 462,201 of record SZWC01000306.1, on the reverse strand, counting down.
CTGGCGGGGGCGGGCAGTGATAAGCTCAAACCTCTTTGGGTGGGCCCTTTTCCGGTTAAGGAGAAGTGGTCCGCGGTGAGTTATGAGTTGGAGCTGCCAGACCACTACGAGATCCATCTTGTGTTCCACACTTCTCTCCATAAGGCCAATAAGGAGCCGGATGTGCAGTTCACATCGTGGGGATATGCTCCTCCTCCACTGGCCATGGTGGAGGATACGAAGGAGTACGTGGTGGAGAAGATTCTAGGGTACCGTCGGCGCGGCAACAGGTGGTAGTACCTGGTGCAATGGCTTGTCTATGGACCTGAGCACAACTGCTAGATTCCCAAAGCCAACTTCCACAGGGGCGGTGCTGTTAATACGGTCCTCCGAGCGTACCAGGAGCACACCAGGACGGTGCGCCCTCAGAGGGGGAGGTGGTGTTATGGGAGGCGCCGGTCGAGGTGGTGATTACATCATCATGCTGACACCAGATGTATGCTTTGATACTTCCATTGTATTCTACGTGAAAAATTGTGTGAAATCGATCTGAGAACCGGGTCATTTGGTGCAGGGACGAGAAAGATATGGACGTGCAAAGGTGGGAGGTGCACTTCCTGAAAACAGGAGACATACCGATTCAACCCCGAGCACAGTGGAGCGACTTTCACGCACACTGCAGCCAAAGCGCCCCTGGATGGACACTTAGCCAATGAGACAAGGTTCATTGGTGGTCATGGGAGCTTTGGAATGGCGGCTGAAGCTGCATTCACAAGCAAGGGGCCTTCGGGCGGCCGTGACTTCGCTGACGGTGCTGCCAGGGGCAGTCACGCATGGAACTCTCAAACAGTCATAACTCACCTGTTTCTCCACGGATTAAGGCGTTCTTTGGTGCGTTAGAAAGCTCCTGATATACTACGGTATATGATGCACATTTTATTTACATGATTCCACCTCAGCAGAGGGCTTCAGAGCGCCAATGGGCTCTCAGCTGGCTCAAAGGGGCTGGCATATAAGGAAGCCTAGAGGTTGTTCTAGGCATGCCAATCTTACCCAGAGACTCTGCATTGCCTTGTACTGTTCTACTAATTCTACAGAATTCATTGCTTGCCCAACTCTCCTTGGATTCTAAGTATTGTCTTGCACACGTCCATTTGATCCTACAAGTCGTCTGCAACGCACCTTGGTGCAAACGCTGCCGGGAGAGTCGCACAGCGGGAACCTTGGCCTCTCCTAGCAGTGGTCTTGCTGCTAGGAGAGGGTCGTGTAGAATTTCAAGGATTGGCCCGCACACCAAGGGGTCGAGGGTTGGAAGGTTTATCCCAAGGGCTTGGCGTGTGACCGTCACGCCGGGCGCCCCTTGGTTCACAGAGGAGGTCAGTTGCTTGTTTAGACCCCATCAACAATACTCCCCTATGACCCAAAACTGAACAAGCCTTACATAGATGAGAGGGAAGGTAACAACCACCCATGCATCAAGCAACAACCCACAAGTAAGGGAGGGGCAAAAAAACATCAAACCGGGGTATCACGAGCGCGCAACAGACCAACATCATGCACAGCTGCGTTGAATATGCCTTTGTTGGGAGTCTTGGTATGCATGTTGTTGATGAGTATCAACCCAGACAACCTAAACGTCTCTAGTAGCAATGCGCTTTTGTACAAAGTGATGCTCAATGTTGATGTGCTTGGTGCATGAATGATGCATGCCATCGTGTCCCGCAATTTTGGTGCTCTAGTTTTTGTAGCACATAGTGATGCAGCGGATAGGCACACACAACTGTTACAACAAACAATAAGCCACATGCTTTTTCACGTACCTGTGCCAAGTGCCATGTAGGCGACCTCACTCGAGTGATGAGCGACACACTCATGTTTTCCAATTTTTCAAGAGATAGCAGTCGCACTAATGAGGAAGATGTTTATTGTGTGATGGCGTGTATCCGTATCATATGCCCAGTCGCTGTCAATGCAACTGTCATCAATTAGAGGGTGTGGTAGCACAACCCAACACGTGGTGTAGAGAGCCTGAAGCAGACAACGCGCAACGTAGCCTCAAGATGCATCTGAGGAGGCAACTGATACAGGAATTTCACCAAGAAGGCCACACCTGCTCGCGTGGTGGTGGCTAGGTACATGAGGGACTCGATCTTGCTGAGGTAATTGGTAACATTGACCGTCTCCCCTAGATGTGATGGATCGGGAGACTTCAGTACTCACTATCCTGTTGGGATCATGGCCTGTAAGGAGGCAAAGTGCTCTCTATGGCTACGGACATAAGCCGCATGATGCACATGCAGAGTACGATGCTGACAAGCGCATTCCACCTCGATGCCAGGAAATACGTGAGCTGGGCCAAAGGCCTCTGATGGGGAACTCAGAAAGAACGTTGGTCAAGAGGTCGGAGGCAATAGCAACCTCTCTCAAGAGTGTAGGAGATATCTATTTTCAGCAGCGCGATGACTACTTGAGGCTCTATAGTGCCTTTCATACTCGGCACACCGTTTGTGTGCCATTGGTGCGACCTGGCTATATCATATACATCTCCTTATCCAGACGTCCACGTAGGAATACAATGTTGAAATCCTTCTGCTCCACTTCCTAGTTATGCTGCGCAAGGCTCAGTGGTGTACTGTCCGCTGGAGCCAAAGTCTCATTGAAGTCGATCCGTGGGATGTGAGAGAATCCTTTTGCCGTCAGGTGAGCCTTGTGTTTTCCATATGGCTTGAGCTTGCGTCAAAGGACCCAACGAGCTGAGACGGCTTTGCGGGCCGTTGGAAGATCCACCACCTCATAAACGTCATGCTCTTTGAGAGCACTCAACTCGTCTTGCATGGCCTTTTCCAATAGATTATCATCAACTACCTCTTGAGCCTACCGAACTGTGGAAGGCTCTGGTCAAAGTGTAGTCCACTTGCTACAAAGCTTGCAACGACATATCCTGTCACAGAGGTGTTTAGGACGCTGTGGAACTCATTTGCAGCGTGTGTATACCCCAGTGTTGATTTGGGATTGACAACACTCACAACATGGGCAGGTGCATCAAGACCATGTTAGAAATGCAGGCCTCTCAGAATCTCAGGTGTCTCAGGTAAGTACCCCACAATGGACTTGTACACTCAAACTCTGTGTGATACACACGGCAAACAACTGCCGTACACTTCAACTGAGTAGTATGTCTCACACACTTGTCAAGAGATCTTACACTCTGGACAGGTACACGGATCGTCTCTTGCTGAATTCAATGATGTTCTGAACACATAAAATAATCAACTAGAGACAAAGCACTGAATCTCCTAAGGTGACTGCTATTTGTAGTGAGCGCTACTTGCGACTCGACGAAGACTAGAAACAGTAGAAATACAAAAGCCATAAACACCCGGCTGTGCATCCGAGGTTTGCTAATGCCCGGTACCCTCGGTAAGTTGACGGCGGAGATAAATTGAAGCCTCGATTTCCTCCATGGTTCGTCGATTTTCAGATGGCGACGTTGGGCGAAGCTGACGCTCGTCCCTCGGTCGCTAGACGGCTGTGATTGATCTATCGCACCATCAGACGCTCCAGTTAGTCTGTCCATCTCCAGTACACCGGCATCTTCACGGCCGGCACGTCTTCGTGTCCGCCTCCTCACATCAACCGGACACCTAGCAGAACTTTACGACATTGATGTGCGTCATGATCATAATGATATTGTCGGTGAACATGTTTGGTGCGGTCGTGAAGGACATGATCTTCTCTCAAGGCGATCGCACCGTCATTGTCACAGTAGATGGGTGTGGCATCGAGTTGGTCAAAACTAAGTTTGGAGAGAAGCATGCGCAGCTAAACGGCCTCGCGTGTGGCTTCACTTTCAGCCATGTATTCAGCCTCGGTGCTGGAGAGTGCCACCACGACTGTTTCTTTGAGCGCCAGCAGACGGGCCCAACGTTGAGGATGAAAAAACATCCGGAGGTGGAACGACTGGTAAGCACCAGAGAGATCGGCGTCGCAAAAACCGATGAGGATATCGGCACCATACTGGTAGCAAATGCCAAGAGTGGCAGTTGAGCGCGGGTAGCATACACTGTGCTCGTCGGCCACGAGATGGACAGCTGTGTGATTTTGGCAACCTTGACTGAGAATGCCCACGACACAAAAGAGATCAGGGCGAGTAGCAACAGAAGTGTACATCAGAGAGCCAACGATGCCCAGAAAAGTTTTGGTGTCAGTTGGAGTCAGTAAATCAGCAGCGGTTGAGGGCTTAGTGAGACCATGTTCAGTGTTGAGAGGAGGGGTTGGCCGAACCGAGTCCAAACTTCTCAGCAACACGCTGAGCATGGGTGGCTTGAATGAGGCAGACTATGGGAGCCGTGTCATCATGGGCGATCTGGATGCCAAGGTAGTACAACAGCTGGCCCATGTCGCTCATCTCAAAGCGCCGACCGAGTTGTTATTTGAGCGTCGTGATGTTGGAGAGGGCTGGTCCGAACAGGATGAGATCTTCTACAGAAAGGATGATGCCAAGAGACGCACCACCACCACGATAGTAGACAGAGTGATCAGAGTGCAGCCTGGTCAGACCTTGCTGGATGAAAAACTCATTGATTTTGAGGCTCCAGTGGCGAGGGGCCTGCTTGAGGCCGTACAAGGAGCGTTTGAGAAGGCAGACGAGGTCAGTCTGACCTTCGGTAATAAACCCCTCAGGTTGAGTCATGTAGATGACCTCTTTGAGATCTCCATTAAGGAAAGTGCTCTTGACATCCATTTGATGCAGATGCCACTTGTTTGCCGCAGCCAAAGACATGATCACACGGATGGAGGAGTACTTGGCAACTGGAGCAAAGGTATCACTGTAGTTGACTCCCTGGATTTGACTGAAGCCGCAAGCGACCAGGCGTCCTTTGTAGCGATCGACGTTGCATGCACTGTCAAGCTTTGCATGAAAGCCCCACTTGCATGTAACAATGGAGTGTTACCTGGGCGAGGTACAAGGTCCCATGTTCCTTGCTTGATGAGCTGGTCGTACTCAACTTGTGTAGCCTCTTGCCACTTTGCAGCATCAAGGCAATGCATCACGTTCCTTAAGCTAACAGGATCGATAACTTGGGTGACAAGGGCCACTTCGTCGTTGTCGTCTTGGTCAAAAGACGTGGCAAGGTAGTTAAGCTGAAAGGGTGACAGCTGTTTGCGTTGTCGCTGAGAGTGACACAACATAGGAACTGCAGGAGGATCGATGACAGGGGCTTGTACAGCCGGAGCATGTTCATCGGGTACGATGGGAGGAAGAACTCCGTCATGTTCATCTTCTGTAGGGTCAACTGATACCTTCTGCAAGGGCTCAGGAACTGTCTCCGGATAGATGAGATGCGGATTTGTGTCAGAGCGTGTTGCCCGGGCTTGAGAGAACGAGCCGTCATCAAAGGTTGGTTGACGTGTGTGAAGCACGGTCTTGGTAGTGGGATCCCAGACTTGATATAGATCACAGTGATCTTCATATAGAGGATCTGGATCGAGGTTCAAACTTGGAGAGGAGGCCAGGGCAAAGCCATATGTGTGCCGTGCACCCAAAGATGCGTAGATGATTAAGATGCGGACGATGCCCTTCCCATGCTTCATATGGTGTCTTGGAATGACCTGGTAGTTTTGAAGTTGGCAAACGGTTGGTGAGAAAAGCCATAGTAGTGATGACTTCACCCCAAAAGTGAGAGGGTAGTCTGGCCGTGTGTAGCATGCTGCACGTCCGCTCAAGGAGATTCTGATTCATACGCTCAGCCCTGCCGTTCAGTTGGGGAGTATGAGGCAGGGTACGCAGGTGTTGAATTCCCTTGGAGTCGGAAAAGGCACAGAGAGCTACGTTGAAGAATTCACCACCATTCTCAGTTTTAATCCTGCTGACTGCCTTGTTGGTGGCATTCTCAACTTGGCAAACCCAGATCTTGATGATATCAGCAGCTTCAATTTTGTAACGCAGCAGCTTGACCCAGACGTAATGCGTATAGCTGTCCAAGATAATCAGGAAATAATTGTTCTTGGAAAAAGAGGGCTCTTTTATGTAGCACAAGTCCATGAGTAGGAGTTCCAAAGGCCGAGAAGTACTGAGACTGGTGTAGCTCTTGAACGGCTTTTGATGCTGCTTAGCCGTGAGACATTCGCTGCATGGGGAGCTAGGGGCAGATACTGTGAGTGTCTTCGGTAGATCCAGCATCATTTCATCCTTTGCCTTTTTTTCAAGTGTTTGAAAACTGATATGAGCTGGGCGGCGGTGCCAGAGCTCAGTGATTTGAGGCATGGATGGACTCGATGTGTCAGCCCCAGTAGGCAGAGCTGTTGCCATGAAAGCGCTCTCTGGTGCGTCAGAGGATGTTTGCGTCAGAGGAGCGTCGTGAGTCTCAAGCACAGTTAGATGTTTTATGCGCTTAGCGACGGTGGCCAGTTGGCCATTTACATCAGAGATCTTGCAGTTTTTTTCAACATAAAAAACCACGTTGTAGCCTTTGTCGTTAATGCGTCCGACAGAGAGCATGTTGGCTGCAAGATCTGGCACATAGAGCACGTCGTCAAAAGTGCAAATAGCTGGTTGTCACTTCAGATTGATGGCAACTTTCACAGTTCCAAGCCCGTGAGAAGGGATCATGCGGCCATCTATAATGCGAACTCCTCGTGCGGTGGAGAAAGGTGTAAACTTTGCGAACCATTCTCTGCGGCTGGTCATGTGCTTAGTACATCCCGAGTCGATGATCTAGGCCCAAACACCAGCGGCTAGGAGAAAAGAGCTGTCGACGGAGCACATTGTGAGCTCCGCATAAATTGGACTGTCTGAATTATTCCGGTAGTCCTCTTCTTCAGCCACAGCCATGTTCCTCTTCATCCTCTTCAAGGATCGATCAAGCGATCGGGCATCAACAGATTTCGTTGCGGAATGACCTCTGAAGAAGCATGATCAGAATATGTTGAAGTTGATCCTGTGAAGACTGTGAGAAGAGCAGAGAAGTTAGAGAAGAGATCTGAAACGATAGTGCCAGCATGATGTGAACTCATGGAAATCATGGCTTGGTTGGGATATCACCGCTGTTGATTTTGTGAACCACGGAGTTGCTGTCTTTGTTGCATGGGGCAGTCAGCTTGCACATGTCCTTTGCGATGACAACGCCAGCATTCCCGTTCATCAAGATGAATGTAGGGTCTTGGCGTTCTTGTCATGACTTGCCCTTGTGGTTGTTGGTAAGGTTGCACCATGAGTTGACCCTAGCTTTGAGTACCATTGCCATAGGTGTGGACTTTCTGCGTTTGGCGTCGGCCTGCTCCACCTTGGTATTTGGCTAAGAGACCTACATCTCCGCCATTTGCCTTGATGTACTCATCTTCAAAATACACGAGCTCTTGGATGGCGTACTCTAGAAAGAGTGACATTGGTAAAGCTGCCGCTGCCACTGCAGCTGCCGCTGGTGCTGGTTCTACGCGAATAACTGGAGCGGCTGCAGGGAGAGCAGCACCAATTGCATCAATAGCTGACTGAAAGTTGCCAATGGAAGTGCCCATGACTACAAGTTTGTCAGCGTCATTGATGCACGCCTTGAGGACATCTTTCAGTCAGTCAATGGTGTTGTTGAATCTGGGAGGAAGACCACAAAAAATTGTCTGAATCAAAACTCGATCAGAGATTGGTTCTCCCACAGCATTAAGGGCTGGAAAGATCTTTGAGATGAGAAATATGATCATCCAGCTTGGTGTCTTCCTCCATTTTCTGAGTGTGGAACAAAGTGAGTAGATACCCAAGTTCATCCCCATTCACTTTGTGATAGCATTTTTTCAGGGGCTTTCCAAGCTCTGCTGGGACACAGAGTGTCGTTGTTGTCATGGATAACAAGTTTTGGACGTTCCTCCGGTTGCATGGCAAGTAGAGAAAAAGCTTGGTCACAGCGCCATTGCCATGTCAACCATTCCTCAACAATGGGGTTTTCCCCAAGAACGTCTGTGGGAGCATCTGATACCACTCCCCAATGCCCCTTGTTGAGGAAAACCATCTTCATGTTGAAAGCAAAAGTATGGTAGTCCTCGCCATTGAAAATGGGAGTCCTGAAATGATCACATGGCATGGCGCCCGCCGCCATGCTGCAATGTGACAAATGGAGTTGACAATGGTAAAGGCACCCCCTGCTCTGATACTAAATGTTGGAAATGCAGGCCTCTTAGAATGTCAGGTGTCTTATGTAAGTACTCCACAATAAACTTGTACACTCAAAATCTGTGTGATACACATGGCAGACAACTTCCGTACAGTTCAACTGAGTAGTATATCTCACACACTCGTCAAGAGATCTTACACAGAGGACAGGTACACGGCTCTTCTCTTGCTGAATCCAATGATATTCTGAACACATAAAATGATCAAGTACAGACGAGGCACTGAATTTCCTAAGATGAATGCTATTTGTAGTGAGCACTTCACGCGACTCGACAAAGACTAGAAACAGCAGAAATACAAAAGCCATAAACACCCGGCTGGTCATCCGAGGTTGGCTAATGCCCAGCACCCTTGGTAAGTCGATGGCGGAGATAAATCGAAGTCCCAATTTCCTCCATGGTTCGTCAATTTTTTTACGGCGACGTTGGGCGAAGCTGACGCTCGTACCTCGGTCGCTAGACGGCTGTGATTGATCTATCGCACCATCAAACACTCCAGTTGGTCCGTCCATCTCCAGTACACCGGCATCTTCACGGCCCACACGTCTTCGTGTCCGCCTCCTCCTTACATCAGCCGGATACCTAGTGGAGCCCTGCTTGCACGCTTGGTCTATCCGATGTTCCTCGGCTGCGTGCCACATCAGCCGCTGGAAATAGAGAAGAGCTCTCGCTCAAGTGCTCGTCCGTCCCCAGTCTGTCCCCGTCTCTCTTGCTTCTCTTTTGTGTGGCTCGACACCAAGTATGCCACTTTTGGAAGCTGGAAGTATGTGCCCAAGACTAGGCCAGGTTGGCACGAGTTTGGGCACAGAGTAGGCCAGATTCCAACAGACCAGTGGACCTGGGAGAGGGCAAAATTGTAGAGGAATATACACTGGAGTGTGGAAGACGCTGAGGGAGAGCAAAGCATCCCCAACGCGTGTATGGCTATGGGCCTGTAACTCACGGCGTGACACTCGAATGTTGACAGGCTGAGTGGCCCGTGGCACAGATTTCATAGGTAATTCAGGAGGGGACTGTGCTCGCGCACTAACAGTGGCGGGCATGTGTGCCGACTCTGGAGATGATGTGGCAGAAGACAAAGATACTGACGATGACTCTAGGGAGGAAGCAGTTGGGACGCTGGACGACAAGGACAGACAGGGAGACTCCCTCTCACTGGAATCAACCGGTGATGAATTTGTAGGGTGGAGAGACACAGTAGAGGGCGTGGGCGACGGGCCCCCGAGACCGGAGGCTGAGACAGACCCACTCCTGCAAAGCCAACGGAGCAAGGAAAGAGAAGAAGGTGGAGGGACACAAGACAGGTCACGCCAGAAGACATCCTTAAAGAACAGCGCATCGCGCGGCATGAGACTGGTCAGCATCCTGGAATTGCCAAGCCTTAGGCATGGCGGAAACACCAAGTAAGGTGGAGAGATGAGCTCGTGAAAGAAGCTTGCCGTCGCAAAGGTCCTCAGAGAGAAATACGGCAGGGACACAGTTCCCTACATGAACAAAGCGTAAGTCCGTCCGGAGACCAAACCAACATTCAGTGGCGAGGACAAGGACTGCAAAAGGTACGGTTGCCATGGCGAGGAAAAGGACCGCAAAAGACATGGGTGACATGGCAAGGAAAAGGAACGCGAAAGACATGGTTCCATGACCATGTCATGTATGACATGGCTTCAAAGGAGAAAAGAGGAGGCAGGTCAGACTCAACAAGGAGGGTGTGGACACTGTCAGCAGAGTGGGTCTGTCTCAGAAATGCGATGCATGATAAGAGCGTAGGCACCGAGTTGGTCAGCTGGCATGCGGCGCACTGTGTTGGTGTCATACGACCCAATCTCTTCAGCAAGATCGTCCGGCTCTCCAAGAATGAGGGAACAAGTGACATAGGAGGACTCACACTCGACAGGGAATGACAGAAGGATCATAAGATCATGGTACTACCATGATCCTGAGATCATGGTAGCACTCCATAAGTTTTTCAGCCTGTGCCCAAGAACGGAAACGGACCTCCCAAGAGGAGAAGGAGAAGTTGGAGGTAAAAGTGGGATGGAGACATTTCCAATTCACGCTGACAATGCGGAGGTAGTGCAAGAGCTTTGGTTGCTGCTGCACCGGTTGCGGCTGCTCGTGTGATGGGGTCAGACTGGTTAGAGCCAGAGGTAGTGGATGCGGAAGTGGGAGTAGTGGCAAAGGCAGAAGCGACACAAGCGACAGGGATGGAGCACAACGTAGGATGGAGGCGGTTCAGAACTAGGTCTGCAATCTGATCTACAAAGGTATCCTGATTGCCCTCCTCACCACGCAATCACTCTTCAGCTAAGTGCTTTGCGGTGAGTGCCTCTTGGATTGCAGCGTGCTCCCGCTTTAACTTTGCTTGAAGTGCAGCATATTGTTCATCGTCAACTGGCGTAACGAGTGTGCCGCTACTCTGTTGAGAAGGTTTTGGTAGAGTTTCCCCCACCCCAGTGGGCGTGAGAGAATTTGGGTGACAACTGCGTAAGGTCAAGGCTGTACTGCAAGGAAACGGACCTAGATGAACAATCATTCCCAAGTTGAGAGACACAAGAGGGCAGAGGGAACAAAGGCATGCTCACCAGGCCTAGCAGCCAAGAAAGAATAGAGGAGGAAGAGCTTCATAGACTTATGCCTCAATGACAGCCATAGTGGATGCCACAAAGAAAAGAAAAAAGGAAACATCAGTGAGAGCAGCAGCTGAATGGGTAGAGACTGCTGCTACCATGGAGACGAGGATGAGAACGTGGTGACTGGCCATTGATGCGGATGAGGAAGATGAGGCCTGAGTCGTGGATGTGTTGATGAAGGTGGCTAAGCTGGAGAGAGCAGTGGCTACTATTTCTGTTGCTGCTGCTGATGCTACTAAATCTTTTGCAGCAGTAGCGTGAGTGACTACGAGGACTACAACTACAGCAAGGGGACCTTGGTCAACAACGGCTGTGGTGTAGATCTTGATGCCTCTGCCAGGAGCAGTGTTGGCAGGTGCACGAGCAGCTGCATTAAAAGTGGAGGCATCAGCAGCATTGGAGACCAGCGTTGCCTCCAAGATGGAGAGAATAGCAGAGGGTGTAGACGAGGTTGAATCAGAGCCAGAGGCAGTTGGGAAAGCAAGGATGCGGTGCACGGAGGACTGACGTGCTACTGTGGGTGCTGTTAGTGCTGCCCCACCAAGGGCTGCACGCTGACTGTGGTGACGCATCCTATGGAAGATGGGTGATCTTACACGACTTTGATGTGGTCGTTGATCGTTTGGAGGTCCCGTGGGTGGTGCATTTTGAGGCATTGACAAGTCGTCCGAGGCTGACTGGCAGTGCACATTCAACTTTGCGGCATCCACCCACTCGTAGTCCTCGCCAGGATGATAGCCCGGGATGTGCCGACGGAGAAGCTCTCACTACTCACGCTTCGACTAGCAAGTACAAAGCCCTTGAATAAGTGGTGGCATGGTGTGGCTACCATGCTCAATGACAAACCAAAGTAGGCATATGTCAGTGACCATGACCAAAGAGTTTCACTATGTGTGGTCAACATCGACCACTCATAATACGCGTTAAAAATGGTCAGAGGGGGAACCAATTGTTTGGGAATAGAAGTTATTGACTAGCAAGTACAAAGAACTTCAATGAGTATTGACACGATGTGGCTACCGTGCACAATGACCAACCAAAGTAGGCATGTGTCACTGACCATGACCACAGAATTTCACTATGTGTGGTCAATGTTCACAGCTCATGATACGAATTACAAATGGTCAGAGGGTGGAAGCAATGGTTCGGGAATGCTAGTTATCAGCTAGAAAGTACAAATACCTTCAATACGTAGTGGCACGGTGTGGCTACCATGCACAATGACCAACCAAAGTAGGCATATGTCAATGACCATGACCAAAGAACTATACAATGCGTGGTGAACGTTGCAAACGCATCATACGAGTCACAAATTTTCAGAGGGGGGAACAATGGTTTGGGAATTCTAGTTACCAACTAGTGAGTTCAAAGACCTTCTGTAAGTAGTGGCACGGTGTGGCTACCATGCACAATGAACAACGAAAGTAGGCATGTGGCACCGATCATGACCAAAGAATTTCACTATGTGTGGTCAATATTGACAACTCATAATACGGGTCACAACTGGTCAGAGGGAGACAGAATGATTTAGAAATACTACGTTTTGACTAGCAAGTACAAAGACCTTCAAGAATTCGTGGCAAAGTGTGGCTACCATGCATAATGATCAATCAAAGTATGCATATGTCACCGACCATGGTCAAAGAATTTCACTATGTGTGGTCAACGTTGACAGCTTATAAAACGAGTCGCAAATGGTCAGAGGGGGAAACAATGGTTTGGGAATAATAGGTATCAATGAGCAAGTACAAAAACCTTCAATAAGTAGTGGCACGGTGTGGCTATCATGCACAATGACCAAGCAAAGTAGGCATGTGTCACTGACCATGACCAAAGAAAGTTTCACTATGTGTGGTCAACGTTGACAACTCATAATAGGAGTCACAAATGGTCAAATGCGGAAACAATGGTTTGGGAATACTGTTTATTTACAAGCAAGTTTGAAGAAATTCAATAAATAGGGGCACGGTCTGGCCACCATGCACAATGACCAACCAAAGGAGGCATATGTCAGTGACCATGACCAAAGAATTTCACTATGTGTGGTCAACGTTGACAGCTTACAATACATGTAAAAAATGGTCAGAGGTGGAAACAATGGTTTTTGAATAGTACTTATCAAATTGCAAGTACAAAGACCTTCAATACGTATTGACACGATGTGGCTACCATGCACAATGACCAACCAAAGTAGGCAGATGTCACTGTCCATGACCAAAGAAATTCACTTTGTGTGGTCAACGTCAACAGCTCATAAAATGAGTCGCAAATGGTTAGTGGGAGAAACAATGGTTAGGGAATACTAGTTATTGACTAGCAAGTACAAAGACCTTCAATAAGTAGTGGCACGGTATGGCTACCATGCACCATGACCAACCAAAGTAGGCATATGTCACTGACCATGACCAAAGAATTTCACTATGTGTAGTCAACGTTAAGAACTCATAATATGAGTCACTAATGGTCAGAGGGGGAAACCGTGACATAGAAATAGTAGTTATTGACTAGCAAGTACAAAGACCTTTAGTAAGCAGTGGCATGGTGTGGCTACCACGCACAATGACCAACCAAAGTAGGCATATGTCATTGACCATGACCAAAGATTTTCATTATGTGTGGTCAACATTGCCAACTCATACGAGTCACAAATGGTCAGCGGAGGAAACAATGGTTTAAGAATACTAGTTATTGACTAGCAAGTACAAAGTCCTTCAATAAGCACTGGCATGCTTTGGCTACCATGCACAATGACCAACCAAAGTAGGCATATGACACTGACAATGACCAAAAACGTTTCACTTTATGTGCTCAACTTTCACAACTTATAACACAAGTGACAAGTGGTCCGAGGGGAAAACAATGGTTTTGAAATAATAGTTGTTGACTAGCAAGTACAAAGACTAATAGGTTTTGGCATGGTATGGCTACCATGCACAATGACCAACCAAAGTAGGCATAGGTCAGTGACAAAGACCAAAAAATTTAACTATGTGTGGTCAATGTTGACAACTCATAATACGAGTCACAAATGGTCAGAGGGGGAATCGTTTTTGGGAATACTAGTCATTAACTAGCAAGTACAAAGATCTTCAATGAGTATTGACACGGTGTGGCTACCGTACACAGTGACCAACCAAAGTAGGCATATGTCACTGACCATGACCAAAGAATTTCACTATGTGTGGTCAACGTTGACAGCTCATAATACAAGTCACAAATGGTTAGAGGGGGAAACAATGGTTTGGGAATTCTAGTTATCGACTAGCAAGTACAAGGACCTTTATTAAGTAGTGCCACAGTGTGGATACCATGCACAATGACCAGCTAAAGTTGGCATATGCCACAGACGATTACCAAAGAATTTCACTATGTGTAGTCAACGTTCACAACGCATAACATGAGTCAAAAACGGTAAGAGGGAGAAACACTGGTTTGGGTATACTATTAATTGACTCGCAAGTACAAAGACCGTTAAGAAGTAGTGGCACTGCATGGCTACCATTCACAATGACCAACCAAAGTAGGCATATGTCACTGACTATGACCAAAGAATTTCAATATGTTTGGTAAACATTCAGAAACCATGATACGAGTCAGAGATGGTCAGAAGGGGAAATGATGGTTTGGGTATAGTAGTTATTGACTGGAAAAGTACAAAGACCTTCAAGAAGTAGTGGAATGGTGTGGCTTGTTGACATGGTGTGCCCCTTGCCATGAGTGCCGTTGATCATACTCCCTAGTTCGACCATTGAGGAGCGGTGAAATACCTGATCTGACTTTAGATCAGGTATCAGGTATGGATTTCGTGGATTGTTCCATGCAGGATCGAGCTTTGAATCGCTCGATTTGAGTGATTATTCAGAAAGTTAGCCTAGCCTGAAGTTCGGGTGTTGGGTGGGTGGAATCTGGTACCTGCCATGGGTGGCGGGATAATCCACCGCCAGTGATCCGAGTTCGTCCCCAACGAGCTCCAAATGCACCAGGGCCATGAAGGAAGCAACCAGAGAGTTCTCCTTAACCAGGATGAACTTACCCTGACTTCTGGGCGAGTGAAGGCGCTTCGATGGGTCATCGTCGAAGCGCCTCCCGTTGCCTAGCATGCAAGGCAAGGTGGGCGGCTCCACCAAGGGTTACTTCCACGGCCATAGCAGGGGCTTTACTCCTTCGTTTTGGGTGTGCTTGGATGCGTTGGAAAGCTTAGATCACAGGCTGTAAGGATCTCTTGTAATTTCACTGTGCTCTGTAACAAAAACGTGTGTTGATTCAGTTCTACTGAATACAACGTAATCTGCTAGCTCTCATCCGTGATCCTTGTGCTCCACACTCTTCACCAAAGGTCTCCTTTGGCTGCCCCAAACACTGGTAGCGTGTATCAGTGAGAGCTAGGCATCCTTGAGGGTGCCTCCACACCCACTAGAGCCAACAAAGGGTGATGGACCCACGTGCCTAGAAGGACCCTAGATCTACAACTTTCACGCTACCCCCGCACGCCATGGTAACAACCGAGCAAGAAAGCATCAACGCCATCTCCAAGTTTGATTGGAACGGCTTCCCTTTGTGGAGGTGGCAGTTTGAGGTCTACTTGGATGACAAGGGCCTGCTTGGGCTAGTCAACGGTAAAGAGACCGCCCCTCCGGATACCGTGACGCTGGATGAAGTGGACAAGTACAAGAAGCGCAACAAGAAGGTGCTTGCATTGTTGGTGTTAGCGCTAGCTACGCCGTACGGCGCACTGATTCACGGGTGCAGGGAGGCCGTAGAGGCCTGGAAGTAGCTCTGCACCATCTACCAGTCCACCAACCTTGCTAACCAGCTCTTCGTCTTCAAGAGGCTCGTCACCCTCCGAGCCAACGAAGGCGACGACATCATGGAGATCCTACAGTAGATCAAGTCCCTCATTGCCGAGTGCGTAGCCACCGGATGGAAGGTCGACCCTCAGCTGGAAGCCATGATCCTCCTCTTGGCCTTGCCGGACGGTTGGTGTCCCTTGATCACAGTCGTAGGCGGCTGGTCCGCCGATGAGCTAAAATACCCGAAGGTGGCTGAGTATGTCCACAATGAATGGATGCGGCGTGGTGGGAGAGAGAGCGGGGCAACGTCAAGTGCCGCCTATGCCGTCCGTCCTCAAGGTGGAGGGGGAGGCAAGAAGGGGAAGGGTGCCAAGCAGGGCACCAAGAGAGGTGACAACTAGGTGGAGTGCTTCAATTGTGGCAAACAGGGCCACTACGCACGCGACTGCCCCAACAAGAACTCGGACCAGCCCGGGAAGGGCGAGAAGAAGGACACCCAAGCCATGATGGCCAGGGAGTCTACCGACATGACAGATCCGGAAGTCATGGTGACCGACTCCGGATCAGGGCGCCACACACAATGCAACCGAGCGGCATTTTCCACCTACGGCGCCATCGAGCGGCGCATGACAGTGGCCAATGGCAAAACAGAGTTGGCCGCGAGCGAAGGCAATGTTCCCATTGAGTCAGTGGTGAACGGGAAAATCATTCCGTGCACCATCTAGAACGTGCTCCACATGTCCAACTTTGGGGCAAACCTGCTGTGAGTGAGCCGCCTTACCGACAAGGGGCTCGAGGTAGTCTTCAACAAGGAGGAGGCCATCATCCGGAAGGAGGGGAATGGCGAGGTGATTGGATGTGGTAAGAGGGAGGAGGACCTGTTCTTTGTACCATGGTTCTTGCCGATGCAACGAGGACTGACGTCGTCAACCTCGTGACAAAGGATGAAAGAAACCCGGACCTAGGGCACCGCGGCCTATGTCACATCGCTCCCTCAACTGGGAGGGACATGGCGAAGAAGGAAGTGGTGCGGGGTCTTGAGGTCAAGGGGCTTGATGCAGCCAAGAATGATGTGTGCAAGCCGTGCGTGGTCGGCAAGGCGACACGGCAGCTGTTTGATGGGAAAGGGTCGCGTGCATCGGCGAAGTTGGAAGTGGTTCACACTGACTTATGTGAACCATTCGAGAGCTCCATCGGGGGCGCTCGCTACTTTGTGACCTTCATCGACAATCACAGCCGCAAGCTCTATCTCTACATCATCAAGAGGAAGATCGATGTCCTGATTTGTATGCAGGAATTTGTGCCGGCAGTGGAGCGGCAAATGGAGTTGAAGGTGAAGGCGTTCCGGAGCGACAACAGTGGCGAGTACAAGGGCTGCTCGGCATGGATGAAGAGCAAGGGGATCGCATGGAAGAAAATGATGCAAAAATCTTTGCAGCAGAACGGCGTTGTCGAGAGAGCAAAACACACCATCCTCAACATGGTCCATTCCATGTTGATCAATGCCAGCCTTTTAGCGGTATAGAGGCAAGGCGGCACGAACAGCGGTGTACATCATGAACCTGACGCCAGGGAAGCTGCTAACGATGCGGAGTCTTAGGTGTGGAAGACGCCACAAGAAGTGTGGAGCAGGAGGAAGCTAAATGTGGTGAACCTCTGCACGTTTGGTTCTGTTGCACATGCTGTTTTGCAGGCAGAGGAGGGGCGGGGCAAGCTGGATCCGCGGACTCGCCGGTGCATCTTCATCGGGTACGAGAGCGGGATCAAGGCGTACCGGCTCTTCAACCCACAAATGCAGTAGATCGTGAAGAGTCACAACGTCACGTTTGACGAGGACAGCCGTTGGACGGACAAGGATGCGTGTCTCTCCAAGCGGGGGGAGTGGCTGCCACTCCTCGAGGGGGAGACGCCGGAGGACGCAAAAGAGGGTGATATCCAAGAGGCTCCAACCGGCAGCAACCATCCGGAGGATGGGAGAGCGGCTGATTTGCATTCAGCTAAGTCGGACAATGAGTCCAAAGCGACGGCAGCCGTGGAGCTGAATGAGGAGGCGAGGAGTGAGCCCGCATCTCCACGGTCCTCGAGAGAGGGGGAGCAGGCCAGCGGTGCAAGTGGCGCCGCGAGAGGACAACAACAGCAGCAGTAGTAGCACCTGCAGCAGCAGTAAGAATAGCAGCAGTCCCAAAGAAGCGGACACGCAAGGAGGACGGCAAAATGGTACAATGTTGCGCACGACACCTGGACTGGGTTTTCTCAAGCGTTCTTTGCATAAGAGGAGCCCGAGACTGTCAAGGAGGCATTGCAGCAGAAGGATGCAATTGAGTGGGAGGGAGCCATAAAGTATGAGCTCGCCTCCCATGAAGAGAATGGCACTTAGCAGCTGATTGATAGGCCGGAGGGCGCACAAATCACTGGCTCCAAGTGGATCTTCAAGGAGAAGCTCACCAAGGAGGGGAAAGTAGAGCGGTACAAGGCGCAGCTGGTTGTGAAGGGGTACGCCCAGCGGAAGGGTGAACACTACGAAGAAACCTTTGCACCGGTGGCAAAGTCTGCCTCCATCCACTCCATCCTCTTGGTGGCGGCAGCGCGCACCTGGAAGTCCACCAAATGGACGTGAAAACTGCGTTCTTGAACAACGACCTGGACAAGGAGGTCTTCATGGAGGTGCCGAAGGGGGTGGACGCGCCGCCGGGGAAGGTGTGTCAGCTTCGTAAGGCGCTCTATGGGCTGAAGCAAGCACCACATATGTGGTACCTGAAAATGGATAGCTTCATGGCCGAGTTTGGCTTCAAGTGCTGCGAAGTGAATCAGAGCGTGTACGTGCGGAGGTAGCCGGGGTTGCACTAGATCGTGGTCCTCTATGTGGATAACCTCATCTGCATGTCATCGGATATGGAAGAGTTGGTGAACCTGAAGCGGCAGCTGGGCGGTCGGTTCAAAATGACCGACATGGACAAGCTCGAGTATTACTTAGCGTTGCCATCAAGAGGGACCGCAAGGCACACACGCTCAAGATGGGGCAGGCAAAGTACGTGCAAGAGGTACTCCGCCGCTACAACATGGAGGAGTGCAACCCCATCGGCACACCCATGACCACCACATATGAGCTGAGCTCGAGCATGGGGCTGAGCACGGACGAGGAGAAGGAGGAGATGGCAGTTGTGCCTTACCAGTCCGCGGTGGGGATCATCATGTATGCCATGGTGGCGACGCGGCCCAACCTGGCCTTCACGGAGGGCCAAGTGAGCCGCTATGTTGCTGACCCTGGGCTGCGGCATTGGCAAGCAGTGAAGCGGATCCTCCGCTATCTCAAGGCGACAAAACAATCGCGGCGGAGGGGGAGCCTGTGACGACTCCCTCGAGTTGGTCAGCTACTCCGATGCCAACTTGGCTGGTGATGTGGATGACAGAAAATCAATATTGGGTACGTGTTTGTGCTTGGCGGTGCAGTAGTTTCATGGGAAAGCAGGAAGCAAGACTGTGTGGCACTGTCCAGCACCGAAGCGGAGTACATTGCGCTTGCGGAAGCTGCAAAGGAGGCGGTGTGGTTGCGGCGGCTGCTAAAAGAGATCGGGGTGCTCAAAGCAAAGCAAACGGTACTCAATGTTGACAACATGAGTGCCATCAGCCTGACCCAGAACCTGGTGTTGCATAGGAGGACCAAGCACATCGAGATCCGGCATCACTACGCGCGAAACGTGGTGGCGAAGGGAGAAACGGGCATTGTGCATTGTGGCACTAAGCGCATGCTCGCCGACGCCATGACCAAGGCACAGCCCAAGGACAGGCATGACATGAGCTGCATGGACCTTGGTTTGTGTTGTGAAGTTTAGAATGCTACAGGTTCCAAGGACAGGGCATCAAGGCTGCGGTGCAAGGGGGAGATTGTTGACATGGTGAGCCCCTTGCCATGAGTGCCGTTCATCATACTCCCTGGTTCGACCATTGAGGAGTGGTCAAACACCTGATCTGGCTTTAGATTTGGATTTCTTGGATTTGTCCATGGCGGATCAAGCTTTGAACTACTCGATTTGAGTGAGTATTCAGAAAGTTAGCCTAGCCTGATCCTCGGGTGTTGGGTGGGTGGAATCTGGTACCCGCCTTGGGTGGCGGGATAATCCACCGCCAGTGATCCGAGTTCGTCCCCAGCAAGCTCCAAATGCACCAGGGCCATGAAAGAAGCAACCAGAGAGTTCTCTTTGACCAGGGTGAACTTCTCCTTATGGGCGAGGAAAGGAGCTTCGACGGGTCATCGTCGAAGGGCCTCCCGTTGCCTAGCATGCAAGGCAAGATGGGCAGCTCCACCAAGGGTTACTTCCACGACCATAGCAGGGGCTCTACTGCTCCGTTCTGGGCGTGCTTGTAAGTGTCGGAAAGCTTAGATCACAGGCTATAAGTATCTGATGTAATCTTACTGTGCGAAGTAACCAAAATGTGTTTCGATTCAGTTCCACTGAATGCGACGTATTCTTCCCACTCACATCCGTGATCCTTGTGCTCCACACTCTTCACCAAAGGTGTCCATTGGCTACCCCAAACACAGGTAGCGTGTATCAGTGAGAGCTAGGCACCCTTAAGGGTGCCTCCACACCCACTAGAGCCAACATGGCTACCGTTCACAATGACCAACCAAAGTAGGCATATGTCACAGACAATGACCAAAGAGTTTCACTATAAGTGGTCAGCATTGACAACTCATGACACGAGTCACAAATGGTCAGAGGGGGAAACATTGGTTTGGGAATATTAGTTATTGACTAAAAAGTACAAATTACTTCAATGAATAGTGGCACGGTGTGGAAACAATGCACAATGACCAACCAAAGTAGGCATATGTCACTAATCATGACCAAGGAATGTCACTTTCTGGTCAACATTGACAACTCATAAGACGAGTCACAAATGGTCAGAAAGGGAAACAATAGTTTGGGAATACTAGTTATCAGCTAGCAAGTACAACGACGTTCAATAAGTAGTGGCACGGTGTGGCTACCATGGACAATGACCATCCACTTAGGCAAATGTCACAGAACATGACCAAAAATTTCACTTCGTGTGGTCCACGTTGACAACTCATAAAACGAGTCACAAATGGTCAAATGGGTAAAACAATGGTTTAAGAATAATAGTTATAAACTAGCAAGTAAAAAGACATTCAATAAGCAGTGGCACGACGTGGCTACCATGCAAAATGACCAACCAAAGTAGGCATATGTCACAGACAATGACCAAAGAATCTCACTATGTGTGGTCACGTGGACAGCTCACAATATGAGTCACAAATGGTCTAAGGGGGAAACAATGGTTTTGGAATACTATTTATACTCTAGAAAGTATAAAGATCTTCAATACGTAGTGGCATGCTGTGGCTACCATGTACAATGACCAACCAAAGTAGGCATATGTGACTGACCATGACCAAAGAATGTCACTATGTGTGGTCAACGTGAGCAACTCATAATGCGAGTAACAAATGGTTAGAGGGGGAAATAATGGTTTGGGAATACTAGTTATTGAAAAGCAAGTACAAAGACCGTCAATAAGTAGTGGTACTGTGTGGCTACCATACACAATGACCAGCCAAAGTAGGCACATGTCAGAGAGTATGACCAAAATATTCCACTATGTATGGTGAACGTCAACAACTCAAAATACGAGTCACAAATGGTGAGAGGGGGAAAATATGGTTTGGGAATGCCAGTTATTGACTTGCAAGTACAAAAATCTTCAAGAAGTAGTGGAACAGTGTGGCTACCATGCACAATGACCGACCAAAGTAGGCACATGTCACTGACCAATACCAAAGAATTTCATTATATTTGGTCAACGTTAACAACTCATGATACGAGTCACAAATGGTCAGAGGGGGAAACATTGGTTTGAGAATACAAGCTATCAAACAAAAAGTACAAATACCTTCAACAAATAATGGCCCGATGTGGCTACAATGTACAATGACCAACCAAAGAATGCATATGTCACGAACCATGACCAAAGAATTTCACTATGTGTGTTCAGCATTGACAACTCATAGTACGAGTAAAAAATGGTCAGAGGGGGAAAAATAGTTTGGGAATATCGAATAGCAAGTACAAAGACCTTAAATATGCAGTGGCAGGGTGTGGCTACCATGCACAATGACCAACCAAGGAATGAATATGTCACTGACCATGGCCAAAGAATTTCAATGTGTGGTCAACGTTGACAAGTCAAAATACGAGTCACAAATGGTCAGAGGGGGAAACAATGGTTTGGGAATACTAGTTATCTACTAGCAAGTACAAAGAACTTCCATAATAAGTACTACGGTATTGCAACCATGCACAATGACCAAATAAAGGAGGCATAGGTCACTGACCATGACCAAAGGATTTCATTCTGTGTGGTCAACATTGACAAATCATAATGCAAGTCACAAATGGTCAGAGAGGGAAACAATGGTTTGGGAATACTAGTTATCCTCTAGCAAGTAGAAAGATCTTCAATAAGTTGTGGCACAGTGTGGCTACCATGCACAGTGACCAACCAAAGTAGGCATGTGTCACTGACCATGACCAAAGAATTTCACCATGTGTGGTCAATGTTGACAACTCATAAGACGGGTCACAAATGGTAAGAAGGGGAAACATTGGTTTGGGAATACTGCTTATTGACTAGCAAGTAAAAAGACCTTCAATAAGTAGTGGCACGGTGTGGCTGCCATGCACACAGACAAATCAAACAAGGCATATGTCACTGATCATGACCAAAGAATTTGATTATGTGTGGTCAACGCTGAAAACTCATAATACGACTCACAAATGATTAGAGGGGGAAACAATGGTTTGGGGATACTATTTTTTGACTAGCAAGTACAAAGATCTTCAATAATTAGTGGCACGGTGTGGATATTATGTACAATGATCAACCAAAGTGGGCAGATGTCACTGACCATTACCAAAAAATTCACTATGCGTGGTCCACGTTGACAACTCATGATACGAGTCATAAATGGTCAGATGGGGAAAAACTGGTTTGGGGAGACTAGCTATCAACTATAAAGTAAAACGACCTTCAATAACTAGTGGAACGGTGTGGCTACCATGCACAATGACCAACCAAAGTAGGCATATGTCACTGACCATGACCAAAGAATTTCACTATGTATGGTCACATTGACAACACATAATGCGAGTCACAAATGGTCAGAGGGGGAAACAATGATTTAAGAATACTAGTTATTGACAAGGAAGTACAAAGAGCTTCAACAAGTAGTCACACACTGTGGCTCCCATGCACAATGACCAACCAAAATAGGCATATGTCACTGGCCATGACCAAAGACGTTCACTATGTATGGTCAACGTGGACAACTCATACTAAGAGTCACAAATGGTCGGAGGGGTAAACAATGGGTTGGGAAGAATAGTTTTCAACTAGCAAGTAGAAAGACCTTCAGAAAGTAGTGGCACGGTGTGGCTACCATGGACAATGACCAACAAAAGTAGGCATTTGTCACTGATCATGACCAACGAATTTCACTATGTGTAGTCAACGTTGACAACTCATAATACAACTCACAAATGGTCAGAGGGTGAAGGAATGGTTTGGGAATACTAGTTATCAACTAGAAAGCACAAAGACCTTCAATGAGTAGTGGCACGGTGTGGCTACCATGTACATTGACCAACCAAAGTAGGCATATGTCACTGACCACGACCAAAGAAGTTCACTATGTGTGGTCAATGTTGACAAATCATCATGTGAGTTACAAATGGTCCAAGGGGGAAACAATGGTTTGAGAATACTAGTTATCACCTAGCAAATACAAAGTCCTTCAATGAGTAGTGGCACGGTGTGGCTACCATGCACAATGACCAACCAAAGTAGGCATATGTCACTGACCATGACCAAAACGTTTCACCATGTGTGGTCGACATTGACAACCCATTGTACGATTCGCAAATGGCCAGAAGGGGAAATTATAGTTAGGGAATACTAGATATGGACTAGCAAGTAAAAATACATTCAATCAGTAGTGGAACGGTGTGGCTACCATGCACAATGACCAACCAAACAAGGCACATATCACTGACCATAAACAGAGAATTTCACTATGTGTGGTCAACGTTGACAACTCATATTGCAAGTCACAAGTGCTCAGAGGGGAAACAATGGTTTGGGAATTCTAGTTATCAACTAGCGAGTACAAAGACCTTCAATAAGGAGTAGCAAGGTGTGGCTACCATGCACAATGACCAACCAAAGGAGGCATCTATCACTGACCATGACCAAAGAATTTCAATGTGTGGTCCACGATGACAACTCATGATGCGAGTCACAAATGGTCAGATGGGGAAACAATGATTTACGAATACTTGTTATCTACTAACAAGTACAAAGACCTTCAAGTAAAGGCACAGCGTGGCTACCATGCACCATGACCTGCCAAAATAGGCATTTGTCATTGATCACGACCAACGACTTTCACTATGTGTGGTCAACGTGCACAACTCATAATACGAGTCACACATGGTCAGAGGGGGAAACAATGGGTTGGGAATACTAGTTATTAACTTTCAAGTAAAGAGACCTTCAATTAGTAGGGGCATGGTGTGGCTACCATGCATAATGACCAACCAAAGTAGGCATATGTCACTGACCATGACCAAAGAATTTCACTTTGTGTGGTCCACGGGAACAACTCATAATATGAGTCACAAATTCTAGAGGCGGAAACAATGACTTGGGAATACTAGTTATGGAATAGCAAGTACAAGGACCTTCAATGAGTAGTGGCACGGTGTGGCTACCATGCACAATGACCAACCAAAGTAGGCATATGTCACTGACCATTACGAAAGAACTTCACTGTGTGATCCACGATCATAACTCATAGTACGAGTCACAAATGGTCAGATGGGGAAAGGATGGTTTGGAAATACAAGCATCTGACTAGAAATTAAAAAGAATTTCAATAAGTAGTGGTACGGGTTGGCTACCATGCACAATGAACAACCAAAGTAGGCATACTCCACTGACCATGACCAAAGAATGTAACAATGCGTGGTCAACGTTGACAACACATAATGTGAGTCACAAATGGTCAGAGGGGGATATAATGGTTTGGCAATACAAGTTACTAACTAGCGAGTACAAAGACCTTCAATAAGTAGTGACACGGTGTGGCTACCATGAACAAGGACCAACCAAAGTAGGCATATGTCACTGACCATGACCAAAGATATTCACTACGTGTGGTCCACGTTGACAACTCATAATACGAGTCACAAATGGTCCGAGGGGGAAGCAATGGTTTGGGAATACTAGATATCAACTAGAAAATACAAATTCCTTCAATAAGTAGTGGCCCGATGTGGCTATCATGCACAATGACCAACCAAAATAGGCATATGTAACTGATCATGACCAAAACAATTCACTATGTGTGGTCAACGTTGACAACTCATTATACGAGTCACAAATGGTCAGATGGGGAAACGATGGTTTTGGAATACTAGCTATCAACTAGCAAGTAAAAATACTTTCAATCAGTAGTGGAACGGTGTGGCTACCATGCACAATGACCAACCAAAGTAGGCTCATGTTACTGACCATGACCAAAGAATTTCACTATGTGTGGTCAACGTTGACAACTCGTACTAAGAGTCACAGATTGTCAGAGGGGGAAATGATGGTTTGGGAGTACTAGGTATGAACTAGTGAGGACAAAAACATTCAATAAGTATTGGCACGTTGTGGCTACCATGCACAATAACCAACCAAAGTAGGCATATGTCACTAACCATGACCAATGAATTTCACTATGTGGTCCATGTTCACAACTCATAACACGTGACACAAATGGTATGATGGGGTAAAAAGGATGTAAGAATACTCGTTATTTACTAGCAAGTAGAAAGACCTTCACTGAGTAGTTGGACGGTGTGGCTACCATGCACAATGACCAACCAAATTAGGCACATGTCACTGACCATGACCAAAGATTTTCACTATTTGTGGTCAACGTTGACAACTCACAGTACGGGTCGCAAATGGTTAGAGGGGGAGACAATGGTTTAAGAATACTAGCTATCGACTAGCAAGTACAATAACCTTTAATAACTAGTGGCACGGTGTGGCTACCATACACAAAGACCAACCAAATAGGCATATGTGATTGGCCATGACCAAAACATTGCACTTTGTGTGGTCAACATGGACAACTCATAGTACGAGTCACAAAAGGTTAGAGGGGGAAAGAATGGTTTGGGAACACTAGTTACCAACGAGCAAGTACAAAGACCATCAATGAATAGTATCACGGTGTGTCTACCATGCACAGTGACCAACCTAAGAAGGCATACATCACTAACTATGACCAACAATTTGCACTATGTGTGGTCAACGTTGACAACTCATGATAGGAGTTACAAATGGTCAGAAGGGGAAAAAATGGTTTGGGAATACCACTTATCAACTAGCAAGGTCAAAGACGTCAATACGAAGTGGCACAATGTGGCTACCATGCACAATGACCAACCAAAGAAAATACATGTCACTGACCATGACAAGGACACAGTGTGGCTACCATGCTCAATGACAAGCCAAAATAGGCATATGTCACCAATCATGACCAAAGACTTTCACTATGTGTGGTCAACGTGCACAACTCATACTACAAGTCACGAATGGTTAGAGGGGGAAACAATGGGTTGAGAATACTACTCATCAACTAGCAAGAAAAAAGACTTCAAGTAGTGGCTCGGTGTGGCTACATACACAATGACGAACCAAAGTAGGCATGTATCACTGACCATGACCAAATAATATCACCATGTGTGGTCAACGTTGACAACTCATAATGCGAGTCACAAATGGTCAGAGGGGGAAACAATGGTTTGGGAATACAAGTTATCAAATAGCAAATACAAAGTCATTGAATAAGTAGTGGCACGGTGTGGCTACCATGCACAATGACCAGCCAAAGTAGGCATAGGTATGTCGCTGACGATGTCCAAAGAGTTTTACAATGTGTGGTCAATGTTGAAAACTCATTTTACGAGTCACGAATGGTCAGAGGGGGAAACAATGGTTTGGTAATACTAGTTATCAACTATTAGATACAAAGAAATTGAATATGTAGTGGATCAGTGTGGCTACCATGTACAATGACCAACAAAAGTAAGCATATGTCACTGACCATGATCAAGGAATATCACTATGGGTTGTTAACGTTGACAACTCATAATATGAGTCGCAAATGTTGAAAGGGGGAAAAATGATTTGGGAATACTAGTTATCGACTAGAAAGTGCCAATACCTTTCATAAGCAGTGGCATGGTATGGCTACCATGCACAATGACCAACCAAAGTAGACAAATGTCACTAACCATGACAAAAGAATTTCATTATGTGTGGTCAATGTTGATAACTTAAAATAGAAGTCACAATCTTCCGAGGGAGATACAATGGTTTGGGAATACTAGTGACTGACTAGCAAGTACAAACAGCATCAATAAGTAGTGGCACGGTATGGGTACTATGTACAATGACCAATAAAAGAAGGAATACTTACTGAGTATAACCACAGAAGTTCACTATGTGTGGTCAACGTTGACAACCCATCATACGAGTCACAAATGGTCAGAGGGGCAAACGATGGTTAATGAATTCCAGTTTTTGACTAGCAAGTACAAAGAACCTCAAGAAGTTGTGGGACGGTGTGGCTACCATGCACAATCACCAACCAAAGTAGGCATACGTCACTGACCTTGACCAAAGAATTTCACTATGTGCGGTCAACGTTGACAACTCATGATACAAGTCACAAATGGTCAGAGGGTGAATCATTGGTTGGGAATACTAGCTATCAACTAGCAAGTACAAAGACCTTCACTGAGTAGTGGCATGGTGTGGCTACTAGGCACAATAAACAACCAAAGTAGGCATGTTTCACTGACCGTGACCAGACATTTTTACTATGTGTGGTCAATGTTGACAACTCATATCACGAGTCACAAATGGTCAGAGGGGGAAACAATGGTTTGGGAATATTAGTTGTTGACTAGCAAGTACAAAGACAATCAAGAAGTAGTGGCACGGTGTGGCTACCATGCACAATGACCAACCAAAGTAGGCACATGTCACTGACCATGACCAAACATTTTCACTATGTGTGGTCAACGTTGACAACACATAGTACGAGTCACAAATGGTCAGAGGGGGAAACAATGGCTTAAGAATAATAGCTATCGACAAGCAAGTACAATGACCTTTAATGAGTAGCGGCACGGTGTGGCTACCATACACAAAGACCAACCAAGAAGGCATATGTGACTGGCCATGACCAAAACATTGCACTTTGTGTGGTCAACGTGGAAAACTCATAGCACGAGTCACAAAAGGTCAGAGGGGGAAAGAATGGTTTGCGAACACTAGTTACCAAATAGCAAGTACAAAGACCATCAATGAACAGTAGCACGGTGTGGCTACCATGCACAATGAGCAACCTAAGAAGGCATACATCACTGACCATGACCAAAGATTTTCACTATGTGTGGTCAGCGTTGAGAACTCATGGTAGGAGTTACAAATGGTCAGCAGTGGAAACAATGGTTTGGGAATACCAGTTATCAACTAGCAAGGTCAAATACGTCAATACAAAGTGGCACAATGTGGCTACCATGGACAATGACCAACAAAAGAAAACATATGTCACTGACCATGACCAAAGAATTTAACTATGTGTGGTTTACGTGGAAAACTCATGATACCAGTCACAAATTGTCAGAGGGGGAAACGATGGTTTGGTAATACTAGTTATTGACCAACAAGAACAAAGACCTTCAATAAGTAGTAGCACGTTCTGGCTCCCATGCATAATAACCAACCAAAGTAGGCATATGTCACTGACCATTACCAAAGAATTTCACAATGTGTGGTCCACGTTGACAACTCATAATACGAGTCACAAATGCTTAGATGGAAAAATGATGGTTTGGAAATACTAGCTATTGACTAGCAAGTGATAAGACCATCAATTAGCAGTGGAACGGTGTGGCTACTATGCACAATTACCAACCAAAGTAGGCATATTTCATTGACCATGAAGAAGCAATTTTACCATGTGTAGTCAACGTTACAAACTCATAATGCGAGTCACAAATGTTACAAACAACGTTACAAACTCATAATGGTCAGAGGGGGAAACAATGGTTTGGGAATGCTAGTTAACTACTAGCAAGTACAATGACCTTCAATAAGCAGTGGCACGGTGTGGCTACCATGCACAATGATTAAACAAAGTAGGCATATGTCACCCACCATGACCAAAGAATTTTTCTATGTGTGGTCCACGTTGGCAACTCATAACATTAGTCAAAAATGGTCCGATGGGGAAACAATGATGTGAAAATACTAGTTATCGACTAGAAAGTACATATATGTCTAATAAGTAGTGGCATGGAATGGCTACCTTGCACAATGACCAACCAAAGTAGGCATATGTCACTGACCATGATTAAAGAATTTCAGTATGTGTGGTCAAAGTTCATAACTCGTAATACAATTCACAAATGGTCAGAGGGGTAAATGATGGTTTGGAAGTACTAGTTATCGACTAGCAAGTACAAAAACCTTCAATAATTAGTGACATTATGTTTCTACCATGCACAATGACCAACCCTAGAAGGCTTACGTCACTGACCATGACCAAATAATTTCACTGTGTGTGGTCAAAACTAACAACTCATGATGCGAGTCACAAATGGTCAGGGGGGGAAACAATGGTTTGGGAATACTAGTCATCAACTAGCAAGGACAAATTCCTTCAATAAGTAGTGGCACGGTGTGGCTACCATGCACAATGGCCAACCAAAGTAAGCATATGTCACTGACCATGACCAAAGATTTTCACTATTTTGACAACTCATTTTACGAGCCACAAATAGTCAGAGGGGGAAACAATGGTTTGGGAATACTAGTTATCAACTAGCAGGTAGAAAGACCTTCAATAAGTAGTGGCACAGTGTGGCTATCATGCACAATGACCAACCAAAGTAGGCATATGTTGGTGATCATGACCAAAGAATTCCACTATGTGTGGTCTGTCTGGAAATAGAAACGATGATAGCGACAAGCTGGCAGTCCTGGGAGGTGCTGTGAACCAAAGTCGCGTCACCGAGGCGCGGGCCGCAGGTGTTGCAGGCCACGGCGCAAGGGTGGGGGCAGGAGAACTTGAGATAATGGAGCAACCAGGAGCAGTAACAAGTGGTGCGGGCTCGATAATGATGCTACAGTGCAAATTGGCGGGCTGGTGAAGGCAACAGGGGGTACAGAGGCTGAGGCCCACACCTGCAGGTAGCGGGCCAAGGAGCATTAATGATAATTGATGTAGTGGTAGTTCCCACGGGTTCTTGTTGCAGAAGACTGACAATGAGGGCCTCAGGTCTCTAGCGCGGGCAAGTTAGTAGAGGCAGCATCTAGAGGTGGGCCGGGAGTGAGAGGATACAAACGAGCGGTGGAAGGATGTTGTTGACATGGTGTGCCCCTTGCCATGAGTGCTGTTGATCGTACCTTTGGTTAGACCACTGAAGAGTGGTCTAACACCTGATATGAATATAGATTAGGATTCTTTGGATTTTTCCATGGAGGATTGAGCTTTGAATTGCTCAATTGGAGTGAGTATTCAGAAAGTTAGCTTAGCCGGAAGTTCGGGTGTTGGGCGGGTGGAATCTGGTACCCGCCATAGGTGGCGGGATAATCAACCACCAGTGATCCGAGTTTTTCTCCAGCGACCCCCAAATGCACTGGGGCCATAAAGAAAGCAACCAGAGGGTTCTTCTTGACCAGGGTGAACTTCTCCCTGACTTTTGGGTGAGGAAAGGCACTCTGGCGGGTCATCGTCGAAGCGCCTCCCGTTGCCGAGGGTGCAAGGCAAGGTGGGCGGCTCCACCAAGGGTTACTTCGACGGCCGTAGTAGGGGCTCTACTACTCCGATTTGGGCATGCTTGGATGCGTTGAAAATCTGAGATCACAGGCTATAAGGATCCAATGCCATCTCAGTGTGCTAATTAACAAACACGTGCTTTGATTCAGTTCTACTGAATGCGACGTGTTCAATCCACTCACATCCGTGATCCTTGTGCTCCACACTCCTCACCATTGGTGTCCACTGGCTGTCCCACACATTGGAAGCTTGTACCAGTGAGAGCTAGGCATCCTTGAGGGTGCCTCCAAACCCACTAGTGCCAACAAAGGGTTATGGGCGCACGTGCCTAGAAGGACCCTAGCTTTACAACTTACACACTACCGCCGCGCACAAGGGCAACGACCGAGCAAGAGAGCATCGGCGTCGTCTCGAAGTTTGAAGGGAATGGCTTCCCTTTGTGGAGGTGGCAGTTTGAGGTCTACCTCGATGATAAGGGCCTGCTTGAGCTGGTGAAAGGTAAAGTGACCAACCCTCCGGATACCGCAAAGCCGGAGGAAGTGGACAAGTACAAGAAGCGCAACAAGAAGGTGTTTGCTTTGTTGGTGTTAGCACTAGTCACGCCGCAGCACGTACTGATTCAAGGATGTACGGAGGCTGCGAAGGCCTAGAAGAAGCTCTGAACCATCTATCAGTCCACCAACCTTGCTGACCAACTCTTTGTCTTCAAGAGGCTCGTCACCCTCCGAGCCAACGAAGGCGACGATATCATGGCAATCCTGCAACAGATTGAGTCCCTCACCACTGAGTGCGTAGCCACCGGATGGAAGGTCGACCCTCAGCTGCAAGCCATGATCCTCCTTTTGGCCTTGCTGGACAGTTGGATTCCCATGATCACCGTTGTAGGCGGCTGGTCTACCGATGAGCTGAAATACCCGAAGGTGGCTGAGTACGTTTGCAATGAATAGATGCGGCGTGGTGGGAGAGAGAGTGGGGTAACGTCAAGTTCCACCTATGCCGTCCGTCCTCAAAGTGGAGGGGGAGGCAAGACAAGGATTGGTTGCCAAGAAGGGTACCAGGAGAGGTGACAACAAGGGGGAGTGCTACAGCTGTGGCAAACAGGGTCACTACGCACGTGACTGTCCCAACAAGAAGTCGGTCCAGCCCGGGAAGGGCGGGAAGGACACCCATGCCATGATGAAAACGGAGTCTACCGACTTGAAAGATCCGGCTGTCACAATGATCGACTCCGGATTAGGCCGGCACACACAATGCACCCAAGCAGCATCTATCACCTACGGCACCACCAAGTGGCACATGACAGTGAGCAACGGCAAGACGGAGTTGGCCGCGGGTGAAGGCAATGTTCACATTGAGTCAGTGGTGAACGAGAGAGTCAATTTGTGCACCATCTATGACGTGCTCCACATGCCTTGCTTTGTGGCAAACCTGCTGACAGTGAGCCTCCTTACCAACAAGGGGCTCAAGGTACTTTTCAATAAGAAAGAGACCCTCATCCAGAAAGAGGAGGATGGCGAGGTGATTGCACGTGGCAAGAGAGAGGAGGACCTGTACCTTCTTTGTTTCAAGGTCCTTGCCGATGCGGCGAGGACTGACGCTGTCCACCTCGTGACAAAAGATGAAAGAAACCTGGACCTATGGCATTGCCGCCTCTGCCACATTGTACCTGCAACAGTTAAGGAGATGGATAAGAAAGAGGTGGTGCAAGGCCTTGATGTCAAAGGTATCAAAGCAGCCAAGAATGCCGTGTGCGAGCCGTGCGTGGTCGGCAAGGCGACACGGCAGCCGATTGATGCCAAAGGGACGTGTGCATCGGCAAAGTTGGAGGTAGTTCACATTGACTTGTGTGGGTCAGTCAAGAGCTCCATCGGGGGTGCTCGCTTCTTTGTGTCCTTCATCTACGATCAGAACCGCAAGCTTTACCTCTACATCATCAAGAGGAAGAGTGATGTCCCATCATGCATGTAGGAGTTTGTGGCAGCTGTGGCGCAGGAAACAGAGTTGAAGGTGAAGGCGTTCTGGAGGTGAAGGCGCTCACCTTCAACTCTGGAGTTGAAGGCTCCTGATGTACGCCTTCACCTTCAACTCCGGAGTTGAAGGTGAAGGCGTTCTAGAGGCGGTGAGTACGAGGGCTGCTCGGCATGGATGAAGAGAAAGGGCATCACATGGCAGAAAACTATGCCACATTCTTTGCAGCAGAACGGCGTCACCGAGAGGGCAAACCGCACCATCCTCAACATGGTCTGGTCAATGTTGAGCGATGCCAGTCTCGCGCAGCGGTACTGGGGCGAGGCGACACGGATAGCGACGTACATCAGGAACCTGAAGCTGACTAAGTTGCTAAAAGATGCGGATTCCAAGGTGTGGAAGACACCACATGAAGTGTGGAGCGGGAGAAAGCCAACTGTGGCTGAGCTCCACACGTTTGGTTGTGTTGCCCACGCTGTTGTACAGGCACGGGAGGGGCGGGGCAAGTTGGATCCGCAGACTCGCCGGTGCATCTTTGTCGGGTACGAGAGCGGGAACAAGGCGTACCGGCTCTTTGACCCGCGGAGGCAGTAGATTGTGAAGAGTCACAATGTCACATTTGACGAGGACAACTGTTGGACGGACAAGGACGTGGGCCTCTCCAAGCGGGGGTAGTGGCTACCACTCCTTGAGGGAGAGACGTCGGAGGAGGCAAAAGAGGGTGATGTCCGAGCGGCTCCAACCAACGGGAACCATCCAGGGGATGGGGGAGTGACTGATTTGCATTCAGCCGAGTCGGACAATGAGTCCAAAGTACCGGCAGCAATGGAGTTGAATGAAGAGGCGGGGAGTAAGCCCGCATCTCCACGGTCCCGGAGAGAGGGGGAGCAGGCCAGCGGTGCAAGTGGCACCGCGAGAGAGCAGCAGCAGCAGTGGCAGCAGCAGCAGCACCAAGGCAAGCAGCAGCAGCAGCCTCAACAGCAGCAGCCCTGAAAAAGAGGACGCGCAAGGAGAACGGCAAAACAGTATGATGCCACGCAGGGCACCTGGACTGGGTTTGCTCCAGCGTTCTTTAAGCAAGAGGAGCCCGAGACTGTGAAGGAGGCGTTGCAGCAGAAGGATGCGACTGAGTGGGAAGGAGCCATAAAATCTGAGCTCGCCTCCCATGAAGAGAATGGCACTTGGCAGCTGATTGACAGGCCGGAGGGGGCAAAAATCATCGGCTCCAAGTCGATCTTCAAGAAGAAGCTCACCAAGGAGGGGAAGGTGGAGCAGTACAAGGTGCGGTTGGTTGCGAAGGGAAACGCCCACCAAAAGGGCGAACACTACGATGAAACCTTTGCACCGGTGGCAAAGTTTGCCTCCATCCGCCCCATCCTCTCGGTGGCCGTGGCGCGCAACTACGAAGTCCACCAATGGATGTGAAAACCGCATTCCTCAACGGCGATCTACAAAAGGAGGTACTCATGGAGGTGCCGGAGGGGGTAGATGCGCCGCCGGGGAAGGTGTGCCAGTTTTATAAGCGCCACTCATGTGGTAGGTGAAAATGAACGGTGTCATGGCTGAACTTGGTTTCAAGCGATGCGAAGCTGATCAGAGCGTGTACATGCGGAAGCAGCCGGGGTTGCACCAAATTGTGGTCCTGTACGTGGATGACCTCATGCTTGTGGCATCGGACATGGAGGAGTTTGTGAACCTCAAGCGACAGCTGGATGGTCGGTTCAAAATGACCGACATGGGCAAGCTTGAGTACTACCTCGGCGTCACCATCAAGAGGGACCGTAAGGCACGCACGCTGGAGATGGGGCAGGCAAAGTATGTGCAGGAGGTGCTCCACGGCTACAACATGGAGGAGTGCAACCCCATCGGCACACCCATGACCACCGTATGTGAGCTGAGCTCAAGTATGGGGCCGGGCACAGACGAGGAGAGGGAGGATATGGCAGGTGTGCAGTACCAGTCCGCTGTGGGGAGCATCATGTACGCCATGGTGGCGATGCGACCCAACCGGGCCTTTGCGGAGGGCCAAGTGAGCCACTATGTTGCTGACATCGGGCCGCTGCATTGGAAAGCAGTGAAGCAGATCCTCACCTATCTCAAGGCGACAAAACATTCGCGGCTTGTGTTTGGAGGGGGAGTGCGTGACGACTCCCTCGAGTTGGTTGGCTACTCCGATGCCGACTGGGCTCGTGATGTGGATGGCAGAAAATCAACATCGGGGTACGTGTTTGTGCTTGGTGGTGCAGCAGTTTCATGAGCAAGCACAAAGCAAGACCGTGTAGCACTGCCCAGTACCAAAGTGGAGTACATCGCGCTCACAGAAGCCGCAAAGGAGGCGGTGTGGCTGCGGCGGCAGGTAAAGAAGATCGGTGCCACAAAAGAAGTCGACGGTACTCAATGTTGACAACATGAGTGCCATCAGCCTTACACCGATGTCAGAAGAATGTAGGCATGAGAAGAGCAGTAGCAGAAGCAGGCAGAAGCATCAGAACATGCACGAGTGCGTCAGCAAAGTGATGTAAGTGAGAGCAGTCCCGAGGAGCTAGTCGCACAGCTTGACAGAGGCCGAGGTTCAAAGGAGACGAGGTACACAAAGTTATTTGAGAGTGAGAGAGAACGAGAGCGAGATGAGTGATGGTTGGTTGAGAGCTGAGCAAAGGAGCGAGAGTGACAGAGCAAAGAGTGAGAGCTTTGAGAGGTTGGCGAGGGCAAGGTATGCGAGGTGTGAGTAGAGTGAAGACACGGTGGCAAAGCCGCGGAACAAAAAGGAACAGGATGGGAAGAACTGTTCTGGTTGAGTTTGAGGGAATGAACTTCCTCAGTAATATATCACAGAACAGGACAAGGGAATCACAACGGCTTATTTTACGCTAGCCGGACGCGATTGCGACGTCGTCGCAGTTATTAGGGGTGACTCGCCATTAGGTCGTTAGTTGTGACCGACAATCCGTTGGCGAGGTGGTCCATGGTGACTTAATGCCAAACCTGAACCATTTATTGAGATCTTGGATTATCCAAGGGAGGATGCCAATGTTGACTTCAATATTCCAACAACCAAACCCTATGCGACATAGGAGGACCAAGCACATTGAGATCCGGCATCACCACGCGCGAGACTTGGTGGCAAAGGGAGATGCAACTATTGTGCATTGTGGCACTAAGTGCATGCTCGCGGACGCCATGACCAAGGCACAGCCCAACGACAGGCATGATGCTAGCTACATGGAGCTTGGTCTGCGTTGTGAAGTTTTAAATGCTACAGGTTCCAAGAACAGGGCATCAAGGCTGTGATGCAATGGGGAGAATGTTGACATGGTGTGCACCTTGCCATGAGTGCCGTTGATTGTACTCCCTGGTTTGACCACTAAAGAGTGGTAGAACACCTGATCTGACTTTAGATTTGGATTTTTTGGATTTTTATATGCAGGATCCAGCTTTGAATCGCTCAATTTGAGTGAGAATTCAGAAATTTTGCCTAACCCAAAGTTTGGGTATTGGGCGAGTGGAATCTGGTACCCTGTATGAGTGGCGGGATAATCAACCGCCAGTGATCCGAGCTCGTCTCCAACGACCCCCAAATGCACCAGGGCCATAAAGGAAGCGACCAGAGGATTCTCCTTGACTAGGGTGAACTTCTCCTTGACTTCTGGGCGAGGAAAGGCGCTCCAACGGGTCATCGTCAAAGCGCCTCTCGTTGCCCAGAGTGCAAGGCAAGGTTGGCAGCTCCATCAAAGGTTACTTTGACGGCTGTAGCAGGGGCTCTACTACTCCGATTTGGGCGTACTTGGATGCGATTGAAAACTTAAATCACAGTCTATAATTATCTCATATAATCCCATTGTTATAAGTAAAATAAACATGCTTCGATTCAGTTCTACTGAATGCGACGTGTTCTGCCCAGTCACATCCGTGATCCTTGTGCTCCACACTCTTCACCATTGGTGGCCATTTGTTGCCGCAAACATTGGAATCGTATACCAGTGAGAGCTAGGCATCCTTGAGGGTGCCTCCACACCCACTAGTTCCAACAGATGTAAGAGCACAGTGGGGCCACAGAGCTAACGGCTCGGGCTCCTCACTCATGCTTGACATTGAAGGATGATGCGTAGATGCCATAGCCGGAATGGCAGGCGATATCACAAAGGCGGCAGACATGCAAGGGCCTCAGCCAAGAGGTGGGCCGAAGAGGTTAGAGTAGAACGGAGGTGCCACAACCCAACGACGGGCAGCAAGACAGTAACTGCAACATGAGTTGTAGTACATTAAAGCATGCAAAATACAATAGTTTGATGAAGTACTAGTTTAGTCTACCCTAGGAGCCACTCACTCAGGTGGTTGATAGGTTTGGTGCATTCGCAGCCTTGCTACTGCTTCTGCGGTAGTATCTGAGTACAAAGACGCGAAGCGGATCCGCATGTGGGCCTGCTTCTTTGATGATGGGGAGGCTCCTCTCCCATTACGGAACGCCCTGGTGCCAGGTTGGTTTGTCGTGTTGTGTAGACAAGATTGCGGGTATCTTGGTGGTGGCTCAATAACCCGTGCTGTCTAGGCGGGGAGTCTGTTCACCGGTAGATTGTTCCCGCCAATAACCGTTGTTGTTGTTTCCCTCAAGAGATGATACCGTCCCGGTGAATTTTCTTTTTTTTTGTTGTTGTGGCAGTGGTCCGAGGAGCAGGAGGGGTATTCTGATAAACTTCTTGGACCTCCTGTTTCCAGTTGTGGCTTGTGGACATTGTTGCTTCATTCTGACATGGTCAACATTGACAGCTCATATACGAGTCACAAATGATAAGTGGGAGAAACAATGGTTTTGGAATAATAACTATTGACTTGCAATTACTATGGGATTCAATAAGTAGTGGCACGATGTAGCTACCATGCACAATAACCAACGAAAGTATGCATTTTTTACTGACCATGAACAAACAATCTCACTATGTGTGGTTAACATTGACAACTCATAACATGAGTAGAAACCCTTAAGAGGAGGAAACAATGTTATGGGAAAACTAGTTATCGACTAGCAAGTTTTAATACCTTCAATAAACAGTGACACGGCGTGGCTACCATGCACAATGACCAACCAAAGTAGGAGTATATCACTGACCATGAACAGAGAATTTCATTACGTGTGGTCAACTTTGATAACTCATAATACAAGTCACAATTGGTCAGAGGAGGAAACAATGGTTTGGGAATACTAGTTATTGACTAGCATGAACAAAGACCGTCAATAAGTAGTGGCACGGTGTGGCTACCATGCACAATGAACAACAAAAGTAGGCATATTTACTGAATATGACCAAAGAATTTCACTATGTGTGGTTAACGTTGACAACCCATAATACGACTCACAAATGGTCAGAGGGGGAAATCATGGTTTGGGAATACTAGTTAACGACTAGAAAGTAGAAAGACCTTCAAGAAGTAGTGGCACGGTGTGGCTACCATGCACAATGACCAACCAAAGGAGGCATATGTCACAGACCATGACCAAAGAATTTCACTGTGTGGTCAACGTTGACAACTCATGATACGAGTCACAGATGGTTACAGGGAAAACATTGGGCTGGGAATACTATTAATTGACTTGCAAGTACAAAGACCTTAAATAAGTAGTGGCACGGTGTGGCTACCATGCACAATGACCAACAAAAGTCGGCAAATTCACTGACGATGACCAAAGATTTTCACTATGTGTGGTCAACGTCTACGACCCATAATACGAGTCACAGATGATCAGAGGGGGAAGCCATGGTTTGGGAATACAAATAAACAACTAGCAAGTACAAACATCTTCAAGAAGTAGTAGCACACTGTGGCTACCATGCACAATGACCAACCAAAGTAGGCATATGTCACTGACCATGACCAAAGAATTTCACTATGTGTGGTCAACGTTGACAACTCATGTTATGAGTCACAAATGGTTAGGGGGGTAACTATTGGTTTGGGAATACTGGATATTGACTAGAAAGTACAAACACCCTCAACAATTAGTGGCATGGAGTGGCTACCATGCACAATGAAGAACCCAATTGGCATGTATCACTGACCATGACCAAAGAATTTCATTAAGTGTGGTCAACGTTGACAGCCCATTATACAACTCACAAATCATCATAGGGGGAAATAATGGTTTGGGAATACTAGGTAATGACTAGCAAGTTCAAAGACCTTCAAGAAGTAGTAAAACGGTTTGGCTACCATACACAATGACCAACCAAAGTAGGCGTATGTCACAGAACATGACCAACGACTTTTACTATGTCTGGTCAACGTCGATAACTCATGATACGAGTCACAATGGTTAGAGGGGGAAACAGTGGGTTGGGAGTACTAGTGATTAACTGGCAAGTCGAAAGACAGTGAATAAGTAGTGGCACGGTGTGGCAATCATGCACAATGACCAACCAAAGGAGGCATATGTCACTGACCATGACCAAAGATTTTAACTGTGTGGTCAACATTGACATCTCATCATACGAATCACAATTGCCCAAAGGGGAAGCATTGGGTTGGGAATACTAGTTATCAATTGTCAAATACAAAGAACTTCAATAAAATGTGGCCCGGTGGGGCTATCATGCACAATGACCAACCAAAGTAGGCATATGCCACTGACCATGACCAGAGAATTTCGCTATTCTCACGAATTTTTGGGTAGGGGATGTCGATTTGTTCTGCTTCGTTGCTTGGCGACATGGAGGTCTTCAGCTTTGTATCGGTCGTTATCGGGGTGCTGACAGGTTTGTTGTCTTCCATGTGATAGTGCTTCAGTATCTCACCAATGTATTTGGTTTTGGTTGAGTTCGATGGTGCCTGCTACTCGGTTGCGGTGGATGGAAATCCCGAGATAGTACTCGAGAGGACCCATGTCCTTCATCTTGAACCTGATGCTAAGGTCAGACTACAGCTCATTCAGTAGCCCGACCGAAGACGAACAGATGATCAGATCATCCACGTACAGTGCAACCAGCATCAGCCCTCTTCTATCATTGCGCACGTACATGCTCGGGTCATTCTGGCAATGCGCGAAGGAGAGGCCGGTCATGAAACCGTCCATCTCTTTGTACCACATCCTTGGGGCCTGTTTTAGCCCCTAAAGCACTTTCACCAACTTGCACACCTTGCCCTTGGGAGCTTTGACTCCTTTGGGCACCTCCATTAGCACTTCCTTGTCAAGGTTCCCATAAAGGAAAGCTGTCTTGACGTCCATCTGGTGTAACTCCAAGTTCTTTACGGCTGCAAGCCAAGGAGAGAGCGGATGGAGGCAAAGGTCACAACGGGCGTGAACGTCTCATTATAATCGGAGCCCGGGCATTGAGAGAACCCCTTAGCCACTACCCTTGCCTTCAACTTGTCGATGCTGCCGTCTTGCTTCTTCTTCACTCAGAGGACCCACTTGGATCCCAGCACATGAGCGTTGTCGGGTCTATCCACCAGCACCCACGTGCCGTTCTCGACAATGGGCGGGAGCTCGTCATCCACTACCTCCTTCCACTTGGCCGCATCTGGGCCATTCATCGCCTCCGCCACTGTGGATGGCTCTCCCTGAGCCATGCACGACCAGCTAAGGGCAGTCCAATCATCCTCATAGCGCAAAGGTGCTTTCTTTGGTCGCAAACTGCGTCGGAGCGCTGGTGCGACTTCTTCCTTTGGTGCTGGTGCTTCCATAGGTGGTGCTTTGTCGTCGTCGTCGTTGTCTTCAGAAGAGTCATCAGACTCCAAGTTAGACTCGGAAGCCTTGGCTATCGGCGTCCATGTCAAATTTTGCGGCTTCCTCCGCAACTACTCTCCCATTCGCACCACATGTTGGCAAAGCAAGCCAATTGTCGGGTGCTTGGTCTCCACACTCAAGAAACACTATCCACTCTTTTGCTTTGGGAGCAAGGATGGAGTCCAGCAGCTCTCCCTTTTCAAGGGTGCGTTTGTTGAACACAACGTTGCGGCTCCTCACGATATTGCCTGTTGCCTGGTCCTAAAGCCGATAGGCTTTGTGTGATGTGTCGTTCCCAACCATGACGCACTTCCTGGAACGTGCGTCAAGCTTGCCTTCACCTTCTCCCGTCTGGATCTTCACCCATGCAGTTGACCCGAACACCTTCAGATGAGATACGTTGGGTTTCTTTCTCGACCATGCTTCTTGTGGGGTCTTCAGCTGCTTGTCATGCTCCTTTCCACGCTTCCGCAAGGCGGTTGCTAGTGTGAGATTCAAGAGGTAGCACGCCATTGTTGCTGCTTTTACCCAAAAGCAAGGTGGGAGCTTGGCATTGAAGAGCATGCGTCGCACCATGCCGAGTAGGGTCGCGTTCATCCTCTCGGCAACGCCGTTGCTTTGGGGATTCTAAGGGGTGGTTTGCTCGTCCCGAATGCCATGATGTTTGAGCCAAGGCTTGCATGCCTTGTACTCACCCCCGTTGTCTTCTTGGAGCGTCTTCACCTTCTTGGAAGTTTGCTGCTCCACCATGGCGACGAACTCGAGAAGCTTCTCCTTGACCTCTCCCTTTGTTTTTACGAAGTAGATCCACAACTTGCGGCTGTGGTTGTCAATGAAGGTCAGAAAGTACTTGTTTCCTCCGTTCGACAGAGTGCGGAAGGGTCCACACACGTCACAGTGTATCAGTTCCAAGATGTGCTCCACTTGTTGACCTCCTCTCCCAAATGGCTTTTTCTTTTCCTTCGCTTGGAGGCATGGTTCACACAATGCACACCCTCCACCATGCTTCATGTGCCTTCCATTTTGCGGACTACCTCTTGCTCTTGCATCTTTTGCAGCGTGCTGTTGGCCACATGGCCAAATCGTCGGTGCTACAAATGACCGTCAGTGTCCTTGGTTGATGTGGTGGTCGCAGTGGTCGCCGGTGGTGCATCCTTTGGCTCCGGTGCCACCGTCTTGGTGGCACATGCGAGGTTCTCATCCTACGCCTTGGTGACTTTGGTTTGAAGCACGTAGAGGCCACTCTTGGAACTTGAAGCATGAGATTGTTTTTGGTGTACAAAATCTGGATGTCCTTGTTTTTTAGGGCCACCGCTTCCTTGTTGGTGAACACCAATGTCATGTTGTTGTCAGTGATTTTTTAGACGGACAGCAAGTTGGCTGCAAAGGAGGGCATGTACACCACCTTTTGAAGGTTGACTGCCTTCTCTGCACCATTCACGTTGAACGTGATCACCCTGTCCCCTTCGCCCATGGCTTGGACGACACCGCCGATTGCACACTTGATGCGCATGACAGATTCGGCCATGGAGACAAATCCACCCTTCTCTTTTGATGAGTGGTGGTTGGTGCCCGAGTCAAGGGCAAATGCCCCGGGCCTAAGGATCGCTGCGCCCTTCATGGGCAGCACCCTAGCCATCATGTTGGTGAGCTCCTTCTTCTCCTTTCCACCTTTGTTCCCGCCTTCTTTCTTGGGACTACGGCAGTCCCTAGCCCAGTGCCAAGCCTTCCCACAGTTGTGACAGTTCCTGGGCTTCTTGGAACTCTTCCCACCACCATTGCCTTTCCCTCCACTGCCACCACTTCCGCTGTTGCCTTGATTGGAGCGAGAGCTTGCACCTTGTCGACCGAAGCGAGAGGCATAGGTTGAGATGTTTGCCTCACTGCCAGTGCGTCGCATGGACTCGTTGCGGACGTGTTTGGCGACAGCCTCGTACGTCAGATCTGCCTTCTTCCAACTGCCAAATACGGTGATCAAGGACCCCCAACTTTCCGGTAGCGCCATGAGAAGGATCATGGCACGCATGTTGGAGTCGTGATTCTATTCCATTTGTTCGACCTCTTGCAGCACGTTCTCAAATGACTGCAAAAATGCGGGTATCGATTTTCCTTTGCTCATCCTCATCAACATCAACCGTTGGAAGATGAAGAGTCCGTTTGCTATGGCGTTCAATTGATGCACGTGCGCGAGTTTTGCGTAGGCCTTGGTAGCTAACGTGCATCTCGTGATGTGGGAATGTTGAGTCTTGTTGATGGACGTCACAAGAATGGCGAGAGCCATGTTGTTCTTCATCGTCCATGCTGCAAGGTCAGTCGCATGCATTTTCACGGTCGCATTGGTGGGTGTTGTCTTGATCCCTTTCAAGATGTCGAGGTAGTCACGCACGTTTATGACAATCTCAAACTGCCATTTCCACAAGGGAAACCCTTTCTCCTTGAACTTGGACATACCCGCCTTAAGGTGGGCTTTACTCGGAGCCTCCATTTCCTACGGTTGCTTGTCTTCTCTACTTTGCTGCTACTTTGCTTCGTTGAGGCCAATGAGGCTGATGAGGCTGCTGATTACGACCGTTGTCAAAGGTGCAGTTGGTTCCGTTACATATCCCTCCCGCCGATGATCATCTAAGGCAATGGTGTCGTCGTGAGAGAACGGACTCAGGGTCGTACCACCTTCTTAAAAGCGATAGAGCTTAATCCCGTTGGGACTCGAGGGTCTTATCCAACATTGACAGAGATGTTCCTTGTCGCCTAGTTTGCCACGTGCACGCACCCTACCTAAAGAAGCCAACGAAGCCGATGAATTAGATTGGAGCCGTCTGATCTTTGTGTCCGTATTGTACCTCTGCGCCCTGCAAGACCACGCGCAAGTCGGTCTTGGAAGCGTGCCTTAGAACCAGAAGTGTGGACCCATAACCCTTTGT
This sequence comes from Penium margaritaceum, assembly GCA_023375785.1. Taxonomy (NCBI): domain Eukaryota; kingdom Viridiplantae; phylum Streptophyta; class Zygnematophyceae; order Desmidiales; family Peniaceae; genus Penium; species Penium margaritaceum. The sequence continues at coordinate 419,101 of SZWC01000306.1, read as the reverse complement.
CAATGCGCCGGATAGCAACGGTCTAGAAAACGGGTCTCGACATGGGAGGCCGCCAACCGCTCTTGGTATTGCAAGGAAGATAACATATCACCCTCAAACGAGGGATCCACCCTTAAGGGTTTTTTGGTTTGCAACCTCACGAAGTCCGCATGTTGGTCTTTAGTGTCAACCTTTGGTTGGACACTCTGTGAGGAGTCTCAAAGGCAAGAACTCTAAATGGATGCATGCAAGGTACATGATTTTATACTTGCAGATCTTTGCTAAAGCTTCTGCTTGTAGTGGCTCCACTAGAGCCAACCTCAACCTACAATTCTACTTGGCGCGTCCTTAGAACGCCAAGTGTCATCCTCAAGGCAGGCTCTAGGAAGCTTCCCAGAAGCTTCCTTTCCCAGTTTTGGCCACAAAGAAAATTGCGACCGTCGCGGGGTTTGAACCCGTGACCTTTCATTTGAGACTCCAGCGCCTATTCAACCAAGACAAAAAGGTATGGTTCCTATGATGAGCCACAGGGGACATACCCATAATGGGCGGTGCATTCCTGGCCCATCTCAGAATAGACCAAGGGGACATACTCCATAGAGTAGTGCATGCGTTGTCTTTATGTGTAGCTAGCCAGCTAGGCAGTGGACAAGGTGCATACTATTTCAACATCAAGCGTGTGGACTGTGGATTGTTGAAAAAATTGCCCCTCAGCATGCCCAAGTGCGGCGCCGGGAGGCACCGACGAGCCGCCAGAAATTTGAAACGCCACTCCGGCGCATCTGGCAACTTCAAGATTTCTTGGATCCTAAAATGAAGATTGCCCCTAAACGTTGACGAGTTGTGGAATCTGGTGGAAGCTGTTTCGCTCAAATCGGACAAGTGTCAAGGAAGATATGGCCTTCCAAAGTTGGGGTATGCGCAGCAGCTCTGGGAGCCGGCTGTGACTCAAAATCCGGTCGATAATCGACCGGACCGAGTAACAAAAATACCATCTGGAGAAAATGCTCCGATAGGCCTGCTGAGGCGTCCGGTGGATGATCCGCCTGATCAGGTGGATCATCCACCGGATCCAGTAGTGCAGGTTGTTACTGAGGGACAGCCAAAAACGTGGCTCGACGTCCAAAACTCAGTAGTACGTTTTGTTTCTCCGGGACTTAGTCAAAAGTTTGACTGCATGTCCACGGACAGGTTTCAAACCTCGTCACAACCCATCACCAAATGCAACGCAAAAGTGGGTAGGGTGCGTGGAAACAGTGCAAGGGACCCCTACACCATGTGCAATGGGATATGCGCCTTGGGAAAGGCGCTTCGCACGTGAACGAAGGTGCCACGGCGAGTGGCAGCGTCAGGCTTCTGTGGTGGGTGAGACCTGCACTTCCTCAAGCATAACTCAAGCTACGCTTGACCGAATCGCGCACGGGTTGGTGTGATGGAAAGCTCAAGCCCTCATGTCTATGATAAAAAACTAACGCAAAACAACGTTGTTCCCTTCACAAACTGACTGTCTCTAAATCCCTCCTCACATAGCGTGAGGCGACCAGAAAGCTCACGCTCAGTCTCAGATTCGCCCAAAACAGTAGAGGTGAACCACTAGAGACAATCAGACAAACCTCGGGACCGTACCACGCAGATCTCAACCTGACAAAGGGTAATGGGCCCACGGGTCTGAACGCCTCCAACGTTCACGTCTTTTGCAGCGCACGGGATCGTCATCTTAGACGTCGCCGTGAAGTTCTTAGAACTCGTCAGAGTAGCAGCTGCGCACATGGCGTAGAAGGAGACGCAGCCCATTCAGAAGTATGCGGGCGACCTAGGCTTTGGGCTATGGAGGTGGCAGTTTGGACTGCACCTCTCGCATAAGGGACTGCTGGATGTTATGTTGGGAAAGGAGGTGCTTACAGAGGCAACTGCTACGAATGCAGAGAAGTAGGCCTTCAGAAAGAAGAACACGGAGGCGCTCATACTCCTTGTGTATGGGACAACCGTGTCGCAGTGAGGCTACTTCCAAGGCTGCAAGCTGGCAGCTGAAGCTTGGCAAAAGCTTTGCGCCATCCACCAATCCAAGTCACTCGCGAACAAAATCTTTGCAATGAAGCGACTCCTCACGGTGAGAATCGAGGAGGGAGATGTTATCTCCGCCATGCAGCAGATCGAGTCGCTCGCCTCGCAATGCAATGACGTGGGGTGGAAGATCGACACGTAGCTGTAGGCAATGGCCCTCCTCATGGCCCTACCTGACAGTTGAGGCCCACTCATCACCGTCCTTGGAGGATGGTCAAAGGACAAGCTCACCTATGGCGCGGTCGCAGAGGACATCGACAATGACGCGCAACACTGGAGGTGCGCGGAGTCCTCGTCTTCCTCATCGGCCCTCGTCACCAAAACACGTGGTGGCAAAAGCGGGGGCCAAGGAAGTGGCGGAATCGGCGGCGGCAAGAAGGGCGCCAAGAAAGGTGCGTGCCGCAATTTTGGCAAAGAGGGCCAATGGGCCCGTGAGTGCCAGGAGGATGCGAAGACCAGCGGCAACAACAACAAGGGCAGGTCGCTCCTCAACGGCAAGAAGAACCACTTCCTCAAGAAGGCCAACAGGCGGTGCCTGGATTCCGGGGCTGAGGAGCACACCCAAGTCAAGAAGGTGGGGTTTGTCACCTACGAGAAGTCCTCCAAGTCAATGGTGGTTGCGAACGACAAAGTCGAGCCGGCGGCCGGCCAAGGCGACGTGGAGGTGGAAGTTGTGGTGGGCTGTAAGAAGGAGCTGTGCACAATCCGTGATGTGCAGCAGGTCCCCGGCCTGGCTGATATCCTGAGTGTTAGCCGGTTGACAACCAAGGGATATGAGGTGCTCTTTTGCAGGAAAGGCGCAGTGGTGCGCATCGACGGCAACAACGAGGTCCTGCTGGAGGCAAAGCGCGAGGGCGGTCTTTACATTGTGGAGACCAAGGTGGTCCACGCGGCATCCAACATAGTAGATTTGGAGGAGTGCGTCGTCAACATGGCCAAGGGAGGAAGCGCTGATCTGGAGCTCTTGCACCGACGGTTGGGGCATTCGGCACTCGCAACCGTTAAGGAGATCGGGAAGCGCGACATGGTGCGCGGCCTCGTCACCAACTGTGCAGCAGACGTGGGAGCAGATGCAGCAGCACACAAAAAGTGCAAGCCTTGCATTTTGGGCAAGGCGAGGCGCAAGCCGTTCAACGAGAATGAGACTCGCGCAAAGGACTTGCTAGAGGTCATGCACAGCGACGTGTGCGGACCGTTCAAAACGCCGTCAAACGGCGGCTTGAGATACTTTGTCACTTTCATTGACGACTGCAGCAGGAAGCTTTACGTGTACTTCATGAAGCGGAACGGCGAGGTCCTAGACCGGTTGAAGGAGAACGTTGTAGTAGTGGAGAGGCAGACTGGCGGGAAGGTCAGAGCGCTACGTAACGACAATGGCGGAGAGTACGTGGACTGCAGCGGGTGGATGAAGCAGGAGGGCATCAAGTGGGAACCGACTATGCCGTACTCGCCAGAGTCCAACGGAGTTGCGGAGCGGGCAAACCAGACGCTGCTCAACATGGTGCAGACCATGCTTATGGATGCGGGGTTTCCGCGAGGGTTTTGGGCAGAGGTTGTGCATACAGCAAGCTACACCATCAACCTCACCCCAACAGTGGTGCTGAAGGGTAAGGGCGGCTGGAAGATGCCGCAGGAGGTTTGGAGCGGGCGCAAGCCAAACATGGCATACCTGAAGGTGTTTGGATGCAAGGCACACGCGATGGTGTAGGCGGCGCAACGACGCGATAGGAAGCTGGAGCCGTGGGTGAAGCCATGCTTATTCCTTGGCTACGAGAGTGCACAAAAGGCAAACCGGCTTTGGGACCCGCGCACGCAAGAGATCATCCGCAGCCGTGACGTCAAGCTCGAGGAGCAATAGAGCTTCAATAGCAGCAGCAATGACATGAGCGTCGGGAACACTCCAAAAGATGGGGAGTGGTTCCAGCTCCTTGACTACGAGGAGGAGCCAGCAGACGCGGAGGTGGATGATGGGATGTCGGAGCGCGGCGGTGCAGCAGGTGCTACAGCCGATGCGGAGGACCTAGACGACGATGCAGCTAGGTTGGAGATCCGGCGGAATGATCCCTCGAAGGAGGCATCGCAGGTGCCAAAGCGCGCACTCCCAGTGGAGTTTGCCCCGTGCATCAGAGAAAACTCCTCCGGACGCGCCGCTCGTCCGGTTGATGGTTCACCGGAGCGGGAAGCATCCTCGGGAAGCCGTCCGGTCGATAATTCACCGGAGCGGGCAGAGTCGAAAGGATCGCAGCAGAGCAACGAGATGCCGCCAAGACTGCCGTGCCGTAGCGGGAGGCAGCGGAGAGCAGGGAAGGGTTCCAACGCAGGCACCAGTCCATGGATCGGCATGACTTGGTGCATGCTGGCTGCATCAACAGAGCCAATGACTGTGCAAGAGGTGCTTGCGCAGCCCGAGGGAAAGCAGTGGGACGCCGCCATCAAGTCGGAGTTGGCATCTATCGCTGAAAACGAAACAAGGCAGCTTGTTGACAAGCCGAAAGACGCCAAGGTCATCGGCTCCAAGACCAAGTTCACAAAGGAAGGAGTGGTTGAAAATTACAAGGCGCGGCTCGTGGCGAAGGTGTACGCATAGCGTATGGGCGAGCACTACGATGAGAGGTTTGCGCCCATGGCCAAGTTCACTAGACCAAGTTCACGAAGGAAGGAGTGGTTGACAATTACAAGGCGCGGCTCGTGGCGAAGAGATACGCACAGCGTAAGGGCGAGCACTACGATGAGACGTTTGCGCCTATGGCCAAGTTCACAAGCATCCGGACAATCCTTGCGATGGCTGCCGCGAAGGACATGGAGCTCCACCAAATGGTCGTAAAGAAGGCCTTCCTCAATCGCAACATCAACAAGGAAATTTACATGGAGGTGCCGGAGGGGGTAGAGGCGCCGGAGGGCAAGGTGTGCAAGCTGCGGAAGTCCTTGTACGGGCTAAAACAATCACCCCGATGCTGGTACCAACAGATGGATAGCTTCATGGCACAACTCGGCTTCAAGCGCTGTGAGGCAGATCACAGTGTGTACGTGCGGCGCAACAAGAAGCTCCATCAGATTGTCGCACTCTACGTGGACGATGTGATCTTGTGATCCTCAAAGCTGCCGAGCCTACAGTAGCTGAAAGAGCAGCTGAGCAGCAGGTTCCAGATGTCAGAGATGGAGGAGCTGGAGTTCTACCTCGGGGTTAGCATTACGCGGAACCTAAGGGCGTGCACACTTGAGCTGGGACAGGCCAAATACGTGGCCGAGATGCTGAAACGATACGGCGTGGAGGACTGCAAACTAGTGTGCAGTCCTGTCTCCACGACCTGTGAACTAAGTGCGGCAATGGCGCCGCAAACAGAAGAGGAGCGGGAGGATATGGCAGGGGTGCCGTACCAATCGGCGGTGGTCAGCCTCATGTACGCCATGGTGGCGACTCGAATGGACCTGGCCTATGCGGTGGGCCAAGTGAGCACCTGCTCACTTACGTGGCCGATCCAGGGCCACTACACTGGCAGGCGGTCAAGCACACTCTCCGCTACCTGCAGGTGACGGGGCACGCGCGCTTGAGGCTCGACGGCAAAAGGCGGGCGGACCCTTTGCGTCTGGTCTGCAACACGGACGCAGACTACGCTGGGGATGTGGACAAGTGGAAGTCCACATCCGGCTACGTGGTCTTCCTCACTGGTACAAGGTTCTCGTGGTGCAATTGGAAGCAGGACTGCATCGCCACCTCCACAGTGGAAGCAGAGTACATCGCGCTGGCGGAGGTGGTCAAGGAGGTGGTGTAGCTCCGCAGGTTGCTGGGGGAGCTGGGCGTACCGCAGTTGGAGCCTACGGTGGTGCAAGAGGACAACACTGGCTCCATCTCGCTGACCAACAACCCAACGCAGCACAAGAGGACGAAGCACATCAACGTGCATTATCACTACGCACAGGGCATGGTTGAGAAGGGGACGGTGGTGCTGCAACACTGCAGCACGCACAACATGCTTGCAGATTGCTTGACCAAGGCGCAACCCGCGGACCGGCACGCGATGAGCATGGCCGGACTTGGGATGACCAGCTATGGTAGGCTAGAGGGCGCAGTGGAAGATGAGTGAGAGCAAGCAGGAGCAGCGGGCATGGCAGGTGCAAGGGAGAGAGTGTTGAAAAATTTGCCACTCCGCATGCCCAAGTGCGGCGCCGGGAGGCGCAGACGAGCCGCCAGAAATTCGAAACGCCGCTCCGGCGGAATTGGAGAATCCAAAATTACTTGGATCCTAAAATGAAGGGTTTTCCCTAAATGCTGACGAGTTGCTAAATCCGGTGGAAGTTGTTTCATTGGAATCGGACAAGTATCGAGGAAGATATGGCCTTCCAAAGTTGGGGTATGCGCAGCGGCTCTGGGAGCCGGCTGCGACTCGAAATCCGGTCAATAATCGACCAGACCGAGTAACAAAAATACCATCTGGAGAAAATGCTCCGATAGGCCTGCCGAAGCGTCCGGTGGATGATCCGCCTCATCAGGTGGATCATCCACCGGATCCAGTATTGTAGGTTGTTATTGAGGGACTTAGCCAAGAACCTGGCTCGACGTCCGAAACTCAGTAGTACGTTTTGGTACTCGGGGACTTTGTCGAAATTCTGATTGCGGGTCCATGGATAGGTTTCGAACCTCGCCACACCCCATCACCAAACGCGACCCAAAAGTGGGTAGGGTGCATGGAAACAGTGCAGGGGACCCCCACACCATGTGCAATGGGATATGCGCCTTGGGAAAGGTGCTTCACACGTGAACAAAGGCGCCACGGCGAGTGGCGGCGTCAGGCTTCTGTGGTGGGTGAGACCTGCACTTCGGCAAGCATAACTTGAGCTACGCTTGTCCGAATTGCACACGAGTTGGTGCGTTGAAAAGCTCATGAATAGCCCTAGAAATATTGTTATAATGTCTCTGTTAAAAAACTAACGCAAAACAACGTTATTCCATTCACAAACTTACTTTCTCTAAATTCCTGCTGACATAGCGCGAGGCAACCAGAAAGCTTACACTCAGTCTCAAACTCGCCCAAAACAGTAGACGTGAACCACTAGAGACGATCAGAAAAACGTCAGGAATGCACCACGCGGATCTCAATGTGACATGGATTAGCCAGATTGAAGATACGGCACATCCGCCGCATCTTGGACTTACCGTTGATGCAAGCACCCTGTTCATTGTGTTGCCCTTTGCACCGTGCAATTTGTGGTCCTAAAGTGACGCCTTGAGGAACTCCATGAGTGGAAGGCACTACGGCAAGCTCAACTTGCGGAAGGAGTGGAGGAAGAGCCAGATGACGAGAAAGTGGAAAAACGGGATGAAGATCTAGAGCATGCTGACTCCATGCACATTGAGGACTATGTCTTGGATATTGATGAGGAGTCCACTGATGATGACAACCCATTCTGCTCCAAGAGGTCGTCATGTCCAATGGGCGGACCCTACATTAGGTGGTTGACACAACTCCTCTGGGAGAAATACCAAGGCTCCTTGAATTCTCAACACCGAGAAGATCCTCCCTGGCATCCTTTGTAACCGTAGCAAATGAACATCACGAGTTGGGCCATCTTTGGGATGAACAAGAGAAGGAAGATGCTCTCTCCCACGATCATCATTCAGTGCAGGCCATGCACATCTTACATCACCCAGTTGCCTTAAGTAGGCGGAATTCACCATCCCGACTGACTCTCCATAATGCAGGCCAAGCTCTGAGCGCCCATCACCTTCACCTAGGACAAGGAGAGTCCAAGACGCCATGGGGGAGGACGACCTGAGGGGGCGACATCACGCAAAGCCCGTGATCAGTCTGAGAAGACCAGATGTGGGACTTCCTATGCTATAGAGACGACATTCTAAGAACACTCCTTAGCTGAGGAAGGGATCCTTTGATCACGCAATGCAGCGTCAGATGGATACCAATGCCCACGCGTGAGCATGTGTTCCTCCCGCGCTTGGCATGTCAGGGCTGATGCGAGGTTCTGCTGGGACACACGCTCAGTCTCATGTTCCTCATCAGACGCACAATGTCCCATCGTCGAAGCGGACTATGTCACACCACCGTCAGGCAAGCAAGCCGGCGGCCGTTCGGAATGCATGCCGACTTCCGGCTTAATTCCAAACTGCTGTCAGGTTAACCGGCCAGGGGACACAACCTGTGGTTCCTGGAAGCATACAGTGTATCATACAACTACCAGCAAGTGCAGCACATCGTGAATTCTTGACTGTGAGGAACCATTGGAGGATGAGTTTGACAAGGAAGACTGGGGATGGCTTCATTGGCCGCTACAAGAGCAGTTAGCCTGGCGCATGTGCATCGACCCCACCTGGGTGCTCCGGCTTGAGCACTGGTTCAAGTCGTACATACGTATTAATTGACTTTGAGTGCAACGGAAAAAGCATCATACCAGCTCCCAAAGCTTGACGTCTTCAAGGAGAACCAGAGGAGGATCTGGCCATGTGGCTCTTGAAGCTGGGCACCTGCCTGGACTATGGGGTGTTGCCTCCAAACTACATTGTCCCAGCAATGCATTTGGCATTACAAGGAAAAGCCCTGGAGTGGTTCACTGTAGAGAACAGGGAGAGACCATTCATGGACTTCGACGATCTGGCACGGAGGATGACAAAGCGCTTCGACCCTATGAGCTTGGAGGAGGCTGAGTACCATCCGAACAAAATCCAGAGGCAACATCGACCTCCACAATGAAAGTTTTGCAAAGATATCCACGAAGTGCATTGATACACCCATGCACGTGATCAAGGAATGTTATCATAACTCCCTCGTGTCCGCTATTGATAACCCGCTTGATCTGCGGCGTTTTGAGAATTTGGATGTTCTGAAGGAAGAAACTGAGCACATGCAGAGAGAGCTAAAGCGTAGGGTGGCATGAGAGTAGACTCCACCAATGGAGCACGTGATGCCAACAATACGGTTGCCTGCAAGAGCATCCAACCAAGGCCAAAATTGACCAGAACAGTGGAAGGCCTATGCAGAACAGCAAGGAATCGAGGAGACCCCACCTACAGGACGACCCTCTACATTGGAAGTCCCAGCCCAGAATGTGATGTTTGGCATTGAATACATTGGAGAAAAAACGACGGCGACCCCACAAATGGACACGGAACAGGAAGTAGTCACAGTAGCAAAACTGCAGAGAGTTGAGGGATGGTCGGCAGAAGAGATGTATAAACGTATGAGGAGATTTAAGGAGTAGAAGGAAAAGGCAAAGGCAGACCTCAACACATGTGTGGAAGCGTGCTCGGTGAAACACCCGTGCCAAATTACAGCTCCACCGCTAAAGCTTCCTCTAGTGCCACGATCACAACCGCTTGCCCCACGAGGTCCTACTCCCCCTTGGAGAAAGACTGTGGCCTTCGTCTCCTTGACACACAAGGAATCCATATTAAACCTCGCAACATCCTTCAGCCGTCCCTTTTGCTTCTCACCTTGGATGAATACCTGCGGAAACATACAAAGCATCTTCCAGAATTTGCCACAATTCTCTAGGAGTACACTGATAAACTCTGCCCGGCTGGTATAAGACTGAGTTGTACGTGGTTACTAAAGTATCGACTGAGAGAGCAGTTGCTACAGGTGGATCCCAATCCGCAGGGGTGGGGTTGGCGGCTTGTATCCCTCAGTCCACCACGTCCGCAGGCACCACACCACAAGGTGACCAGCTGTTTTATTTGGATATGCGGTGAGAAGGTCCTGGCCATCATCAACCTAGGAGCAGCCCATACCACCGTAACCTTGCGTGTGCTACATTCCATCGACTGGCAGGAGAAGATACAATGAACAACTAAAGTATTCACTAACGTGTCTGGAGGTACCAATGCTGGACATTGCGTGGTGGACAATCTCCCTCTTCCGATTGGTCTCATGCATGAGGTACTCAAAGTGCAAGTCACTATTGCCCGCACCTACTGTTGAAAAATTGCCCCTCCGTATGCCCAAGTGCGGTGCCGGGAGGCGCTGACGAGCCGCCAGAAAATGGAAACTCCGCTCCGCTGAAAGTTGGCAAGTCGCTGAATCCGGTGGCAGTTGTTTCGCCAGAATCGGACAAGTATCGAGGGAGATATGACCTTCCGAAGTTGGGGTGTGCGCAGCGACTCTGGGAGCCGGCTGCGACTCGAAATCTGGTCGATAATCGACCGGACCGAGTAACAAAAATACCATGTGGAGAAAATGCTCCGATAAGCCTGCCGAGGCGTCCGGTGGATGATCCACCTGATCCGGCGGATCATCCACCGGATCCAGTAGTGCAGGTTGTTACTGAGGGACTTACCCAAAACCCTGGCTCGACGTCCGAAACTCAGTAGTACGTTTTGTTAGTCGGGGACTTGTTCAAAATTCTGACTGCAGGTCTGCGGACAGGTTTCGAACCTCGTCACACTCCATCACCAAGCACGACCCAAAAGTGTGTAGGGTGCGTGGAAACAGTGCAGGAGACCCCCACACCATGTGCAATGGGACATGCGCCTTGGGAAAGGCTCTTCGCACGTGAATGAAGGCGCCACGGCGAGTGGCGGCGTCAGACTTCTGTGGCGGGTGAGACCTGCGCTTCGGAAAGCATAACTTGAGCTACACTTGGCCAAATCGCGCGCGGTTTGGTGCACTGGAAAGCTCATGACTAGCCCTATAAATGTTGTGATCATGTCCATGTTAAAAAACTAACGTAAAACGACGTTATTCCCTTCGCAAACGGACTGTCTCTAAACTCCTGCTCACATAGCGTGAGGCGACCAGAAAGCTCACGCTCAGTTTCAGATTTGCCCAAAACAGTAGACGTGAACCACAAGAGACGATCAGACAAACGTCGGGACCGCACCATGTGGATTTCATCCTGACACCTACAATGTCCTTCTTGGCACGGATCTCCTCATTACCCGCAAAGTTGTGCTTTTCTATAGTGACGAGGTTATGCAGTTTACAACGATGGATGGGTACACCACTTGTGTGGTGCTGATTGTTGGAACACGGACCTCCATGCCAACAAGTTACGCACATCCCTTCTATTTGAGGAGGCGTGCACAGAAGACCAGGCAGCTAGGAATTTGGTGGTGCTCTTCCCCAAGCATGACATACCGCCCACCATTTGCAAGTCTGCACATGATCCAGCAAATCCGGTGGAATATCTACCTGAGCACTTGCGACCATGTCCCGAGGGCGGCCAGGCTGCTCCGGTGGAAGATCGGCCGCACCTAACCTTGGGTCCCCTGCCCAAGGCATCTTCTAGCTTGCCTCGCTGGCTGCCAATACAAGAGACAATGCGAGTCTCTAGCCCTTTGGATTCTCCTCGTGCTTCCCTGGTGAATTCTGTAAGATCTCCATCCACAGTGGTGTCCCGTCCTCCCGTGTTAGCCACGAGTGTACTAACACCAAATACACCTCCGGATCCCACACGGAAAGGGAAAATGCTTCTCCGTGACGATGACGTGACACTCTGCGAGGATGCCGATTCTATTGACGCTGATGACGAGGGGATGACACATGTGGGATGGTTGTATCTCAACAATGAGCCACCCCCACTACCTGCCAACGCTAACCGCATTGTACCTGGAGGATTGCGTAATATCAATCTTCAGGTCTGCAACTACTTGAACCCTGATCCTGACGTTGGTGCTGGCTTGGTAGGTGATGAATATCCACCACCATCAACGGTTCCACATTCCCAACGCTGGGATCACATGCTTCATGATTGCCTTGCGGACGAGCAGGCGCATCAAGTCCAAGATCTCCTCACTTGCCATGAGAATGATTTTGTAGGAAAATCAACTGGTATCTGGGCTGTGGACACAATTCACGTCATCAACACAAGAGATACACCTGCCCACAAGCAAAAGACCCGCTGACTTCTCCACAACCAAAAGGAATTCATGAATGAGCGTCTGTGTGAGCTCAAAGAACAGGGGGTTATCATGGAGGTAGAGAGTCTGTGGCGCTCAAACGTGGTTATTGACAGCAAAGCAGACAGCACGAAGCGTTTCTGCGTTCACTTCCGTGATCTGAACAAGGTCACGGTGGAAGATGCCTATCCCATGCTCCTCATTGTCAAAATGCAAGAAAGGCAGTGGGACAAGAGTTGGTTTGCCAAACTGGATGTGAAATCGGCCGTTCACACCATCTCCATGGATCAAAACTCTATGTTGAAAATGCGTTCATCACACCGGATGGCCTCTACGCCTTCACATACATGCCTTTCAGTTTGCATAATGCCAGTGCTATATTTAAAAGGGACATGGACCAGGTCCTCAAAGGCGTTCCCAATGCATGCTGCTATGTCAATGATGTCATGGTGGCGGAATTTAGCTTTCAGGAGCTGATCGCCTCCCTAGATGCTGTATTCTCTGCTCTTAGTGTGGCAAATCTCTGCCTAAAAGCGGGGAAGTATGTCATTCAAGCACACAGCAAGGAGTTCTTAGGATTGATCATCAGTGTGCACGGTATCTATACGGACCCAGCCAAAATTGCAGCAATCCGTGATAGGAAACAACTAGTCACTTCCTCCCAGGTGACTATCTTGGATTTGTCAGTTTCTACAGAGAGTTCGCCCAAGATCACGCGAAGATTGTCCGACCCCTACAGCGCCTGACCCATCAAGACAAACCATTCCAGTGGACAAAGGCGTGTCAAATTACGTGGGCAGAGATCAAGCATTGTCTCATCACAGCACCCATGTTGGAGTTTTCGGACTTTAACCTACCGTTTGTCATCACAACGGACTTTTCCCAATAACCCATTGGCGCCATCCTCTCTCAGAAGGGCAACGATGGCATGATGCATATCCTGTGTTTTGGCAGCAGAGTCATCAATGATGCCGGGTCCAAGTTCCCCCTGTGAAGGGAGAGTGTCTGGCTGTCTTGTGGGCCTTTTTTTTTCTACAGGGTTTGAGTGAAGAATGGGAAGCCCTTCACGACCCTCACTTACCATCAAGCTCTTTAGTGGTTGCTAACCACGCAGAATCACAAAGGTGTTTTCAGCAATTGGACACTGCTCCTGCAAGGGTACATCAAATGATGGTTAGGCTGTAGCCTAACCATCAAATACCAACCGGCCTTTGCAAATAAGAATGTGGATGCCCTCAGCAGGCTTCCCCGAGAAGGTTGGCCATAACAAATGCCTAGTGAACATGCATGGGTTCTTCTTGATCTTGATGCAAACACCATCATTGAGGGACAAGCACACGACCTCACCATGGAAGAATATCATTGGGCCAACCTGTTGGATGGCTTCCCAGGGGACAGTGCTGACAGGGGCCATTTGACCGTTCACCGTCAGATGGACCCTTTGTGGCAATCCCTTGTTGGACACGTGAGGAATATCAACACTGGCTGCGGGAAGTTTGCAACACTCCTATCCCTACCTCCACAATGCGCCCACATTGCGCAGTGATTCCTGAACAACCTCCTGGACCTTGTACAACAGAGAATAATGACATTTGACTGTTCTTAGACCGTACCCAACTTGCCATGCCTTGGATTGAGGTCCTAAAACATGCTCCCCTGCAGATGCACCAACTGGAGACCTTCTTTGCTGAGCTCAATGATGCCTTGGCCCCATCCGGATGGCATGTTGTTTGCTTGATTGAGTCCCACAGGCAACGCGTGGTGCAACACCGTGTTGATAACACACGGCATGTGGTTCATGAAGGCATCAAAGCCGGAGTCCTTGTATGGCGACCCATGCCTCTTCAATGCATTCCTCGGCCATAGCATGTTTGCTTGGTAGGCACATGCCACATCTGGATTGCCGGTGTAAAACTCACCGCCATCGGTGACACTGGGGCAACTCGCACCATGATTGCAATGCGTGTGATTTGCCGCATCGGATTGTTGGACCTACTACAACAGGTGGATCTTTGATTGGGAATGGTGGCGGGAGAAATGACATGGTCTGAGGGGCAGATTAATCATTTTCCCATTCAGGTGGGCAATATCCATCATAGTCGGCCTGTTCAAGTGCGCGAGACTGCGACTGACGATTTCCCCCTGCTCAATGATTGGCTGACACCTTGCGAGTTCATAACTTTGCTAGGGGATAAATGCATGATGCTTCATGAGGATGACGGGACACCCTCGTATGTCCCTCTTCATTTTGAGTCACATGAAGTGCAACATCAATTTCTCCCGGCACAAGCAACTCCCACCGTCGACTTTCTCCATGCAACTAACAATCTTCTAGTGGGAGATTCACCCGTGTGGTCGCAAATGCACTGGAATCATTGACTGGTAGCAGCGGTTCGCAGTGGGAGCATCATGCACCGGCTCTGCCAGACGCCCTCGCTGGTCCTCCATGGAGGGTCCACCCATCAGCGGAACCTGCGGGAGATTTCATGGTTCTCCACGAGAGCATCTCTGCGGGACCAAGACTCACTGTTGGTGAACCCTCCAGACAGCGGCTTTGTTATGAGCAGAGCCCCTCGATAAGCCCTCCAACGACAGCAGTGATGAGTCAATAACACGCAACCACCGGCGCCGCCCCCAACGGCAAGGCCAAAACCCCACCCACAGCCATCTGTCTCATTTTGTGCACACAAATGTCTCTATTTCCTAACGCTCTGCAGCAGTAACTCTAGACACTTCAGATTCTTGAGGAACTTTTGGTTGAGCATATCTCTGTCGTGGAATGACCCGTTATCGCCCTACATCACATGCCAGTATGTGTATCCTTGTCGGATCGGGCCTCCTACGAGTACGTGGCAACGGGGACTTGCATCGATCGCCACGGGGCTCACAAACAGGAATATTGCGTGATCGCTACCGTTCTCACCATGGAGGAAGCCGACAGAATCCTTAGGTCCCTGCAGGAAGACAATCCATGTCCTGCCCCGCCACCATCACCAAACATGCTAGACCGTAAGAGTGATTAGGTGGTGTGGCAATCACCAGATGTATCATGGAAAACTGCAGCTGGGCGAACTGTGACCAACAACTTTGGAGCTGCCACATGGCATGTGTGACTTCCCAGGCTACCGGCATGCACAGCACGGCAGCCAACCTGGCAACCACCAGGTCAACAATCCGCATTTGTGAGACGGCCCGTGCTATCCACCAGCAGAGGATGTAAGCTCAACAACAGTTTGGGGAACAAATCCAGAAAGAACTTCATGAGGTATGGTCCTTGCACGATGCCTGGAATGAAGGCGCAGACCATAGAGAAGAGCCATATGCAGTAGAGGGACAAAGGCTCATGGACTGCTGAGCAGAACTTGGAAGGAATATTAGGAAGACACGCAACAAGGTAACCTGACCTGGACGAAATGGATGCTCAATTGTCGGGTTTGCGCCAGCTGCACGCGGAGTGCAAGGAGGCTTGGACAGCAGAGTGTGTGCATCTCCAGGAACTGAATGACGCCAAGGCACACCTCACGGCCCTCCAAACCCAGGTGCCCGAATACTATGATCTCCTCCGGAATCTGGTTGATCACGCCAAGATCACCATCACTGAGAATGAGCAGCGCCTTCAGCTCCATCTCACCTGTGTAGTGGTGGACGCCTTCTTGGACCATGTCATTGTTGCGCACTTTGACGTCTGGCAGACCCACATGGAACACCTCCGGCGCTTGTACCCTTTTGATTTCTCCACGGATTCTTGCCCTGCCACCTTCCGCTGGTTCCTCAAGTGGCTGGTGGTGAACAAGAACCCGGAACAGATGAGATAAAACCTCCTTCTGTTTTTGGGCCGAGGCTTCCGCTTACGGTACAAGGAATACCTCAATTTCCTGTACCATTTGGATTTTTCACATGGACGGAAGAAAGGAGCATTCCATTTCCTACTAAAGTGGGCAAAGCATAACAGGCACCAGGGGCGGCTTGCAAAGAACTTATGTCCTTTGTCACCCAAGGGGTGCTGTATCTGGCTGCATACCACTATGCGGATGGAGATAAGCTGGATCACGCAAACCTTGTGGAGATGTCCCCTGCTGCGAGGACGTCCATGGCGGTGCGTGTGATGCCCAAATGGAACCCGCGTTGTCCAAGAGGCTCACCACCATCCGAGGCCGTCTCTGCCTATGAAGCCACTGCAACCCCTCAGTTACCCTCTCTTTCTGCCTCTCCAACTTCTACTGCTCAGTCGTCACCTCCAGTGACTTTGTCCCCGATGGATCATTTTCTGACATCTATTCCCTCCCACACCACACCAACCCTTCCCACCCTGCCTCATTCCCAAGATGAGGTCCTGCTTGCACGACCTGTCTTCGGACCTCTCTCTCTACCCCCCTTATCTTCCCCATCCAACCAAAGTAGGCATATGTCACTGACCATGACCAGAGAATTTCACTATGTGTGGTTAACGTTGAAAGATCATAATACGAGTCAAAAATGGCTGGAGGGGGAAACCAAGGTTTGGGAATATTGTTTATCAACTAGCAAGTAAAAAGGACCCTCAATAAAATGTGGAACAGTGTGGCTACCATACACAATGACAAACCAAGTAGGCATATGTCATTGACCATGACTAAGGAATTTCACTATGTGTGGTCAACGTTGACAACTCATAATGCGACTCACAAATGGTCAGAGGGGGAAACAATGGTTTGGGAATACTAGTTATAAACTAGTGAGTACACACACCTTCAGTGAATAGTGGCACTCTGTGGCTACCATGCATGATGACCAACCAAAGAAGGCATATGTCACTGACCATGACCAAATATTTTCACTATGTGTTGTCAACATTGACAACTCATAATACGAGTCACAAATGGTCAGAGGGGGAAAAAAAGGTTTGACAATACTCGTTATCAACTAGCAAGCACAAAGACCTTGAATTAGTAGTGCCACAGTGGAGCTACCATGCACAATGACTAACCAAAGTAGGCATATGTCACTGACCATGACCAAAGAATCAACCTATGCGTGGTCCACGTTGAGAACACATAATACGAGTTACAAATGTTCAGATGGGTAAACAATGGTTAACAAATACTAGTTATCGACTAGCAAGTAAAAAGACCTTCAATATGTAGTGGCACAGTATGGCTACCATGCACAATGACCAGCCAAAGTAAGTATTTGTTACTGACCAGGACCAAAGAATTTCACTATGTGTGGCCAATGTGGACAACTCATAATACAAGTCACAACTGGTGAGATGGGGAAACAATGGTTTGGGAATACTAGTTTTCAACTAGCAAGTACAAAGACCTTCAATAAGCAGTGGCACGGTGTGGCTACCATGCACAATGACCAACCAAAGCAGGCATCTGTCACTTGCCATGACCAAAGATTTAAACTATGTGTGGTCAACGTTGACAGCTCATAATACGAGTCACAAATAATGAGAGGGAGGAAACATTGGTTTTGGAATACATTTTATGGAGTAGCGAGTATAAAGACCTTCGATACATAGTGGCACGGTGTGGCTACAGTGCACAATGACCAACCGAAGTAGGAATATGTCACCGCCCATGACCAAAGGATGTGACTATGTGTGGTCAACGTTAACAACGCATAGTGCGAGTCATGAATGGTCCGAGGGGGAAAATCGTGTTTGGGAATACTAGTTCTCATCTAGCAAGCCCAAATACATTGAATAAGTAGTATTACGGTATGGCTACCATGCATAATGACCAACCAAAGTAGGCAAATATCACTGACCACGACCAAAGAATGTCACTATGTGTGGTCCACGTTGACAAATCATTATACCAGTCATGAATGGTCAGACGGGGAGATAATGGTGTAAGAATACTAATAATTGACAACCAAGTATGAAGATCTTCAATACGTAGTGGCACGGTGTGGCTACCATACACAATGACAAACCAGAATAGGCATAGGTCACTGACCATGACAAAACACTTTCACTATATGTGGTCAATGTGGACATCTCGTACTAGGAGTGACAAATGGTCAGAGGGGGAAACAATGGTCTGGGAATATTAGTTATTGACTAGCAAGTATAAGACCGTTAATAAGTAGTGGCCCGGTGTGGCTACCATGCACAATGACCAACCAAAGTAGGCAGATGTCACTGACCATGAAAAAAGAATTTCACTATGTATGGTCAATGTTGACATCTCATAATACGAGTCACAAATGGTCAAAGAGGGAAACAAGAATTTGGTGATATTAGTTATCGACTAGCAAGTACAAAGAAATTCAATAAGTAGTGGCACGGTGTGGCTACCATGCACAATGATCAACCAAAGCAGGCATATGTCAATGTCGATGACAAAGACTTTCACTATGTGTGGTTAACATTGACAACTCATAATACGAGTCACAAATGGTCAGAGGGATGAACGATGGTTTTGGAAAACTAGTTATCAACTACCAAGAAAATGACCTTCAAGAAGTAGTGGAACAGTGTGTCTACCATGCAGAATGAAAGTGGGCATATGTCACTGAACATAACCAAAGAATTTCACTTATGTGTGGTCAACGTTGACGACTCATAATCCGAGTCACAATTGGTCAGAGGGGAAAACAATGGTTTGGGAATACTAGTTATCGACTAACAAGTACAAAGCACATCAATACGTAGTGGCACGGTGTTGCTACCATGTACAATCACCAACCAGAGTAGGCATATGTCACTAACCATGACCAAAAAGTTTACTATATGTGGTCAACGTTGGCAACTCATAATACGAGTCACAAATGGCCAGAAGGGAAACGATGGTTTGGGAATACTAGTTATTGACTAGCAAGTACAAAGAACTTCAAGAAGTAGTGGCATGGTGTGGCTACCATGCACAATGACCAACCAAAATAGGCATATGTCACTGACCATGATCAAAGAATTTCACTATGTGTGGTCCACGTTAACAACTCATAATGCGAGTCACAATTGGTCAAAGGGAGAAACAATGGTTTGGGAATAATGGTTTTCATCTAGCGAGTGCAAATACCTTCAATAAGTAGTGGCCCGGTGTGGCGACCATGCACAATGACTAACCAAAGGCATGTGTCACTGACCATAACCAAAGAATTTCACTGTGTGGTCAACATTGGCACCTCATAATACAAGTCACAAATGGTGAAGGGGGGGTTAAAATGGTTTGGGAATACTAGTTATTGACTAGCAAGGACAAGGATCATCAATCAGTAATGGCACGGTGTGGCTTCCGTGCACAATGACCAACCAAAATAGGCATATGTCACTGGCCATGAGCAAAGAATTTCACTATTTGTGTTCAATGTTGACAACTCATAATACGAGTCACAAGTGGTCAGAGGGGGAAAACAACGGTTTGGAAATACTATTTGTCGCCTAGGAAGTACAAAGACCATTTTATACATATTGGCACAGTGTGGCTACCATGCACAATGACCAACCAAAGTTTGCATATGTGACTGACCATGAACAAAGAATTTCACTATGTGTGTTCAACGTTGATAGTTCATAATACAAGTCACAAATGGTCACAGGGGGAAACAATTATCTGGAGATATTAGTTATCAACTAGCAATAACAAAGACAATAAATAAGTAGTGGCACCATGTGGCTACATGCACAATGACCAACCAAAGTAGACATGTGTCAGTGACCATGACAAAGAATGTCACTATGTGTGGTCAAAGTTGACAACTCATAACATGAGTCACAAATGGTCGTACAGAGAAATGATGGTTTGGGAAAACTAGTTTTCTACTAGTAAGTACAATGACCTTCAATAACTAGTGGAGCGGTGTGTCTACCATACACAATGACCAATCAATGTAGGCATTGTAAGAATTCAGAAGATGACCACATCAACTCTCCTTGCCTGAATATTCCAAGCACTCTTAAAAACGGTTCAGCTCTGGCCAAGAACCACCTCAGTGATAATTCCCACTAGCGGTTGACGGCCATTGAACGACCAACGGACCCTCTACCGAGTAATTCCTTAATAACCGGTTGTCCTGCAAGCACGTACGGGTAGCGCAGAAGAAGCTGATGCTGATGTGTTCTAGTAGTTATGCTATCTTCATCTTCTTGACAAGAACAGAATGAGCGAAGAGCGAGCAGAGCGCAGACACGGTTGTGAAGCCGTGGAACCAAAGGGGAACAGGATGCAAAGACTTTTCTGGGTTAACTTTGGGAGGGAATGAACATCCTACATATGTGCTATCTTTATCTTCCTCATCTGCTTCATCTCCTTCATATACTCCATTTGCCTCATCTACATCAGCCTCATTGCTTTCATCTTCTAGAGTTGCTTTCTTGTACCGACTTCTCTTGTCAGCAGTAGCACCAGACTGCCATCCACCGCCAGGACATCAGACACCACTAGTCTTCCTGCTCCTATTTCGAGCCAATAGTGGAACAAGTCGTCAATCTCCTCACATCAGCAGACAAGACGTCGCTGCTCACCTGCCAATCTCTTCTGCCGCAGCCAACATTCTCTTATCATCAGGACATCAGACACCACCAGTCTTCCTGCCTGTCGGTCTTGGGCCAACTGGGGAACAAACCGTCACTCTCATGACATCAGAACAACTGGTTTCCTCGTCCGCGCCCTCTGCCATTCCCTTCACTAATCCTTCATTTGCCTCCTGTTGTCACCCCTCCATCAATCTCATCTTCTTCCCTCGCCGGGTCACCACCATCTTTAGTAGCGTCCTCCTCATCAACACCGCACATTCACCACCTCATCATCCCCTAGTACCGGCCTTATCTCAGTTTCCTCTTCCTCCTTTGGTCTAGCTCTGCATCAGCTGCATCAGCATCATCATCAACGATCTCCTCATTGCTTCGCAATGCACGTTGTTCCGCCCCTACGCCCACTTTGTCATCAATCACTTCTCCGGATCACAACCATCTTCCGCTCGGCAAACCAATCCGCCCGGTCGCATTGTTATTCTAGCAACGACCTGTGCCCACGCCGAACCATCCTTAGCGCACGTGGTTTTGTCCCTAGGCCCACTCCGTGATCAGCCGTCCCTCCGTTTTCAGCATTATTCTCTGCTCGGCACAAGGTTCCGCCCGGTTGCATTGCCTGTTGCACGACAACCTGCGCCCACGCTGAGACTTCCGTAGTGCACGCGGTTTGCCCCTGCCCCCAAAGTCCGCTATCATCCTCCTCTGCCTTAGCTTAACACATCATCAGCATTTGCTTCCAGCACAAGGATCTACACGAGCTATTTGCCTGCTTTGCACCAGCCTACACCCACGCCAGCAGCAGATTCCTCACGGAACGTTGGCTTGTGCCTTCCCCTTGCCGCATTCTACTTCACTATTTTTGCAGTGCATGTGGTTTCTCCCCTGCGCCGACTCCATCAATATCGCTCTGTTACTTAACACCCGCTTTGGACGTCCGCTCTGCACAAGGAACTGCCTGGTCGCATTGCCATTCTTGTGATGACCTGCACCCACACCAAAACCTTCAACAGCGCACATGGTTCTACCCTTGTGCCCACTCTGCCCTTCGTTTTCCCTCTCCATTCCCCGCTCGGCAAACGGATCCGCCTGGTCGCATCGCCTGATTTGTAACAACCTGTGCCTACGTCAAAACTTCCTCAACGCACGTGGTTCCACCCCTGCGTACATCTGGCTAACCATCACATTCGCCTCCTGTCATCATCTATCTCGACCGTTCATGCAGCACAAGTGATCTACCTGTCCAAACTTTGCATTCCTCCTCAACCAGTACTGCCTCCACCTAACATGACACTCAGAGTCTCTGAGTCCCTCTTTCTCATCATATTGCATTTTCCCACCTCCTTTGTGATTCACCTCAACGACCAAGGGCGACACAACTATAGAAACTGGAACCATATGTGGCAAAGCGTGCTTTGCTGCACTATCTCCGGCACAACTATCTTGAAGATATCCTGCACTTTCGCCCCTTTGGTGGACACACTCAGACCAATTTTCCCACTACTGACTCGCCGAAACTCTACTGAGACAGTTGGTTTCAAGCGAAGGAGTTGATACTTGGACTTCAGTACCTCTCCACTGACACTAAATTCCATGACATTCTGGAAGCCTACGGTCCCAGTGAAGACACATTGCATCAAGTTCTTACAACCATTGAGCAACGCTGCCGCCAGGGCCACCTACACCAGCACCTCTTCACTGGCAATCCACAACGGTTGGCCGTGGCTCAAGTCCCCCCAATGCCAACTCGACCTCCCCTTACTGTATTGCCTTTGCCACCAGCCTACCTGGCCCCTCCTTCACCAGGACCAAATCATTAAATCCTTAAATGGTGTCATCTTCACGGGGGCTGTCAGAATTCTGAAGATGACCATGTCAACTCTCCTTGCCTGAATGTTCCAAGCACTCTCAATAACGGTCCAGCTCCGGCCAAGAACCACCTTGATGATAATTCCCACTAGCTGTTGACGGCCAGTGACCGACCAACAGACCCCCTAATAAGTGGCTGTCCCGCAAGCGCGTAGGGCTAGCGCAGTAGAAGCCGTTACTGATGTGTTTTTGTTGTGTTCTGTTGCATATATGGAGGATGTTCATTCCCTCCCAAAGTCAACCCAGAACAGTCTTTTGCATCATGTTCACTTTTGGTTCCACGGCTTCACAGCCGTGTCTGTGCTCTGCTCGCTCTTTGCTCATTCTGTTCTCGCCATCCACTCTAAACTCACATCTCTGTGTTCTGACACTTTTGATCCTTCGCTCAACACATACCAGTCTCTCGGTCTCGCTCTGCCGCAACTCTGTCTCGCTGACCACCTGTCTACTTCATCCCTCTGTCAAGAACATCACTCCTTTCCTTGCTCCCCCTACTAACTTCCTGCAACGTCTTCAGGTCTTCCCGCTTCCGTTGCTCTACAGACGTACTTCCGCATGTTGCCTTGCTTCTACCTCCTTCTGTCACTACTGTCTCTCCCTATTCCATTCTTCTGACAAGAATATATCAATAATCATGACCAAAAATATTTACTATGTGTGGTCAATGTTGACTACTCATAATGCAAGTCACAAATGGTCAGAGGGAAAAACAATGGTTTGGGAATACTAGGTATCATCTAGTGAGTACAAAGACCTTCAATAAGTAGTGGCACTGTGTGGCTATCATGCACAAGGACTAACCAAAGGAAAACTTCACTCATTTGACCAAAGAATTTCACTATGTGTGGTCAATGTTGACACCTCATAATGCAGGTCACAAACGGTCAGAGGGGGAAACAATGGTTCGGCAATACTAGTTATCAACTAGCAAGTACAACGATCATCCATACGTAATGGCACAAGCTGGCTACCATGCAAAATGAGCAAATAAAGTAGGCATATGTCACAGACAATGACCAAAGAGTGTAACAATGTGTGGTCAACATTGACAACTCGTAATACGATTCATAAATGGTTAGAGGGGAAGCGATGGTTTGCAAGTATCAGTTATCAACTAGAAAGTACAAAGAATTTCAAGAAGTGGTGGCACGGTATGGCTACCATGCAGAATGACCAACAAAAACAGACATGTGTCACTGACAATGATCAAAGAATCTCTCTTGGTGTGGTCAACGTTGACAACTCATAATACGAGTAAAAAATGGTCAAAGGGGGAAACAATGGTTTGGGAGTTCTATTTATCGACTAGCAAGTTCAAAGACCTTCAATAGATATTGGCATGGTGTAGCTATCATGAACAGTGACCAACCAAAGTGGGCATATGTCACTGACCATGACCACGGTACTTCAGTATGTGTGGTCAACGTTGACAACTTACAATAGGAGTAAAAAATGGCCAGAGGGGGAAACAATGGTTTGGGAATACTAGTTACCGACTTCCAAGTACAATGACCTTAAATACGTAATGGCACGGTGTGGCTACCATGCACAATGACCAACCAAAGTAGGCATATGTCAATGACCATGACCAAAGAGTTTCACTATGCGTGGTCAACATAGACAGCTCTCAATATGAGTCATAGATGGCCGGAGGGGAGAACAATGGTTTGGGAGCACTAGTTATCGGCTAGCAAGTGCAAATACCTTCAATAAACAGTGGCACAGTGTGCTTACCATGCACATGGACTAACCAAAGTAGGCATTTGTCACTGAACATGACCAAAGAATTTCACTATGTGTGGTAAGCGTTGACAACTCATAATACAAGTCACATTTGGTCAGAACAGGTAAAAATTGATTGGAAATACTAGTTTTCAACTAACAAGTACAAAGAAATTCAATAAGTGGTGTTACGGTGTGGCTACCATGCATGCTGACGAACCAAAACAAGCACACGTTACTAACCATGACCAAAGAATTTCACCATGTGTGGTCAATGTTGACAACTCATAATACGAGTAAAAAATGGTTAGAGGGGGAAACAATGTTTTGGAAATGCTTGATATTGACTAGCAAGTTCCGAGACCTTCAGTAAGTAGTGGCACAGTGTGGCTACCATGCACAATGACCAACCAAAGTAGGCATATGTCACTGACCATGACTGAAAGAATTTCATTTTTGTGTGTTCAACGTTGACAACTCATAATACGAGTCACAAATGGCCAGAGGGGAAAAACATTGTCTGGGAATACTAGTTATCAACTAGCAAGTAAAAATACCTTTGATCAGTAGTGACAGTGTGGCTACCATGCACAATGACCAACCAAAGAAGGCATATGTCAGTGAACATGG
The DNA here is from genome assembly GCA_023375785.1 of Penium margaritaceum. Classification (NCBI taxonomy): domain Eukaryota; kingdom Viridiplantae; phylum Streptophyta; class Zygnematophyceae; order Desmidiales; family Peniaceae; genus Penium; species Penium margaritaceum. Next base: position 394,529 of record SZWC01000306.1, on the reverse strand, counting down.
CCATTTGATTTCACTATGTGTGGTAAACATTGACAACTCATAATACAGGTCACAAATGGTCAGAATGGGAACAAATGACAAGTAGGCATATGTCACTGACCATGACCAAAAACGTTTACTACGTGTGGTCAGCGTTGACAACTCATGATACAAGTAAAAAATGGTAAGAGGGGGAAACATTAATTTGGGACTACAAGTTATCGACTAGCAAGTACAAAGACCTTCAATAAGTAGTGGCACAGTGTGGCTACCATGCACGCTGACCAACCAAAACAGGCATATGTGACTGACCATGACCGAGGAATTAAACTATAAGTGGTCAACGTTGAGAACTTATAATAGGAGTCACAAATGGCAAGAGGGGAAGACAATGGTTTAGAAACACTAGTTGTTTCCTTGCAAGTACAAAGACCTTAAACAAGTAATGGCACAGTGTGGCTACCATGCACAATGAACAACCAAAGTAGGCATATGTCACTGAATATGACCAAAGAATTTCACTATGTGTGGTAAACGTTGACTACTCACAATACAAGTCACATTTGATCAGAATGGGAAACAATGGACTGGCACATCTAGTTATCGACTTGCAAGAAGAAAGAACTTCAATGAGTAGTGGCACGGTGTGGCTACCTTGCACAATGACCAACCGAAATTGACATTTGTCACTGACCATGACCAAAGAATTTCACTATGTATGGTCAACGCTGACAACTCATAATACAAGTCACAAAACGTCAGAGAGGGAAACAATGGGTTGGGAATACTAGTTATTGACTGGCAAGTACAAAGGCGTTCAATAAGCAGTGGCACGGTGTGGCTACCATGCATAATGACCAACCAAAGTAGGCATATGTCACTAATCATGACCAAATAATTTCACTCCGTGTGGTCAACGTTGACAACTCATTGTACAAGTCACAAATAGTTAGAGGGGAAAAATTCTAAGTTGAGAATACTAGTTTATGAGTAGAAAGTGCAAAGACCTTCAATATGAAGTGGAAAGGTGTGGCTACTATGCACAATGACCTACCAAATAAGGCATATGTCACTGAACATGACCAAGGAATTCTACTACATGTGGTCAACATTGACAATTCATAACATGAGTAAAAAATGGTTAGAGGGGAAACAATGGTTTGGGAGAACTAGTTATTGACTAACGAGTACGAAGCCTTTCAAAGAGTAGTGGCACGGTGTGGCTACCATGCACAATGACCAGCGAAAGTAGGCATATGTCTTTGATCATGACCAAACAATTTCACTGTGTGTGGTCAACGTTGACATCTCATAGTACGAGTCACAAATAGTCAAGAGGGGGAAGTAATGGTTTGGAATATAATTCATCGACTAGCAAGTACAAAGACCTTCAGGATGTAGTGGCACGGTGTGGCTATCATGCACAATGACCAACCACAGTAGACATATGTCATTGACCATGACCTCCGAATTTTACCATGTTTGGCCAACGTTGACAACTCACAATCAGAGTCACAAATGGTCAGAGGGGAAACCATGGTTTGGGAATACTAGTTATCGACTAGGAAGTAAAAAGACCTTCAATGATTTGTGGATTGGTGTGGTTACCATGCACAATGACCAACCAAAGCAGGCGTATGTCACTGACTATGACCAAAGAATTTCACTGTGTGGTGAACATGGACAACTCATTAAACGAGTAAAAAATAGTTAAAGGGGAAAACAGTGGTTTAGGAATACTAGATATCAACAACAAAGTACAAAGACATTCAATATGTATTGGCACGGTGTGGCTGTACGTGTAAGTACGTGCAAGTACGTGTAAGTATGTGTCAGGAATTGCAAGTACGTATAAGCACGTGTAAGTACATGTAAGTATGTATAAGGACGTGTAAGAACAAGTTAGTACATGTAAGAGCATGTACCTCTGTGTCAGTACGTGTAAGTACGTATTAGCACGTGTAAGCACATGTATGTACGTATGAGTAAGTATAAGTATGTGAGTTGGTGCAAGTACGTGTAAGCACATGTAAGTACTTGAAAGTACGAGTAAGTTTGTGTCAAGAAGTGTTTGTACGTGTAAGTACGTCTAAGTACTTGTATGTACATGTAAGCACGCGTAAGTACGTGTAAGTGAGTGTAAGAACGTGTAAGCACATGCGAGCACGTGTAAGTACGTGTAAGTACATGTAAGTACGTGTAAGTATTTGTACATGTATGAAAGTTCGTGTAAGAACGTGTAAGTACGTATAAGTATGTACAATTATGTGTGGGAACGTGTAAGAACGTGTAAGTATGTATAAGTGCGTGTAAGCATGTGTAAGTATGTAGAAGTACGTGTATGTACGTATAAGTAAGTGTCGGCACGTGTAAGTATGTGTAAGTATGTATACGTACATGTAAGTACGTGTACATACGTGTAACTACATGTACGTACGTGTAAGTACGTGTAAGTACACATCAGTATGTGTAAGCATTTGTAAGTAAGTGTAAGTAAGTGTATGAACATGTAAGCACGTGTACGTATGTGTAAGTACGTGTAAGTACGTGTAAGTACATGTAAGTACGTGTAAGTACGTAAACGTACGTGTAAGTACATGTTAGCACGTGTAAGTACTACTAAGTACTACTAAGTACGTGTAAGTACGTGTAAATAAGTGTAAGTACGTATGAGCATGTATAAGTACGTGTAAGTACGTGTAAGCACGCATACATAGCTATAAGTACGTTTTAGTATGTGTAAGTAGGTGCTTGTACGTGTAAGTACATGTAAGTACGTGTAAGCACATGTAAGCATGTGTAAGCACATGTAAGCAAGTGTAAGCACAAGAAAGCACTTGTAAGCACGTGTAAGTACGTGTAAGTATATGTAAGTACGTGTAGCATGTTTAAGTACGTGCAAGCATGCGTAAGCACGTTTAAGCACGTGTTAACACGTGTAAGTATGTGTAAGTACATGTAAGCATGTGTAAGTACGCGTAAGTACGTGTAAGTATGTGTAATTCTATGTGAGCAAGTGTAAGTATGTGTGAATACGTGTAAGCACCTGTAAGTATTTGTAAGTACATGTAAGTACGTGTAAGTTTGTGTAAGTATGTTGAAGTACGTGTAAGCACGTGTAAGTACGTGTACGTACCTAAGAGTACATTAAGGTACATGCAAGTATGTGTAAGTACGTGCAAGTATGTGTAAGTACGTGTAAGTAAGTATACACACGTGTGAGTACTTGTAAGTACATGTAAGTCCACTTAAGTACATGTAAGTAAGTGTAAGTACGTGTATGCACGTATAAGCATGTGTTAGCACGTGTAAGTACGTGTAAGTACGTGTAAGTTCGTTTAAGTATGTGTAAATACGTTTATGTACGTGTAAGTACATGAACATATGTGTAAGTACGTGTAATTGCATGTAAGTATGGATAAGTACGTGTAAGTACGTGTAAGTATGTGTAGTTAAGTGTAGGCACGTGTAAGCATGTTTAAACATGTGTAAGTACGTGTAAGTACGTATAAGTTCTTGTAAGTACGTCTAAGTACGTGTAAGTACGTGTAAGTACCTGTAGGTACGTGTAAGTACGTGTAAGTACGTGTAAGTTGGTGTAAATACTTATTATTCCTCATTAAAAAGTTTAAGTACGTGTAAGTACGTGTAAGCACGTGTAAGTACGTGTAAATATGTTGAAGTATTTGTCAGTAAGTATAAGTATGTGTAAGTACATGTAAGTACATGTAAGTACGTGTGATCACGTGTAAGCAGGTGTAAGTATGTCTTAGTACATGTAAGTACGTGTAAGTGTGTGTAAGTATGTGTACTTACATGTGTAAGCACGTGTAAGTACATGTAAGCATGTATAAGTACGTGTATGTTTGTGTAACAAAGAGCAAGTAAGTGTAAGTACGTGATAGTACGTGTAAGGATGTGTAAGTACATGTAAGTACGTATAAGTAGGTGTAAGTATGTGTAAGTACGTGTAAGCACATGTAAGCACGTGTAAGCACATGTAAGTACGTGTAAGTATTTGCAAGTACGTGTAAGTGTAAGCATGTGTAAGTACGTGTAAGGATCTGAAAGTATGTATAAGTACGTGTAAGTACATATGAGTTGGTGAATGTACGTATAAGTATGTGTAAGCACATATAAGCATGTGCAAGCACATGTACGTATGTGTAATTGTTTATAAGAATGGGTAAGTATGTGTAAGTAGATGGAAGCACGTGTAATTATGTGTAAGTATGTGTAAGTACATGTAACTATGTGTAAGTACGTGTAAGTCCGTGTCAGCATGTGTACACATGTATAAGTGCTTGTAAGTAAGTGTAAGTACGTGTAAGTATGTATAAGTATGTGTAAGTGCGTATAACTGCGTGTAAGTGCGTGTAAGTACACATCAGTATGTGTACGTTTTTGCGAGGAAGTGTATGTAAGTGTATGAATATGTAAGCACGTGTAAGACTATGTAAGCATGTGTTAAAAAGTGTAAGCACATGTTACATGTATGTACGTGTAAGTATGTAATGGTATGTGTAAGTACATGCAAGCACGTGTAAGGACGTCTAAGTACGTGTAAGTACATATAAGTACATGTAAGTACATGTAAGTACGCATAAGCGCATGTAAGTACGTGTGAGTAGGTATACGTACGTGTAAGTATGTGTAAGTACATGTAAGCACGTGTAAGCACATGTAAGTACGTGCAAGTATTTGCAATTACGTGTAAGTACGTTTAAGCACATGTAAGCACATGTAAGTATGTGTAAGAACGTGTAAGTATGTTTAATTATGTGTAAGTACATGTAAGTACGAGCACGTACATATAAGTACGTGTAAGTACGTATCACTAAGTGTAAGCTCGTACAAGCACGTGCAATAACATACAAGTATGTGTAAGGACTTGTAAGTACATCTAAGAACATATATGTAGGTGTAAGCACGTGTAAGTGTGTGTAAGTATATGTCAGTACATGTAAGAATGTGTAATTACGTGTAAGTATGTGTAAGTATGTCTAAGTACGCGTTAGCACATGGAAGCACGTGTAAGTACGTGTAAGTACGCATAAGTAAGTACAAGTACTCATAAGTCCTTATAAAAAGTCTAAGTATGTGGAAGTATGTACAAGTACGTGTAAGCACATGTAAGTACGTGTAAGGACATGTAAGTACGTGTAAGTATGTGTAAGTAGGTACAAGTAAGTGTAAGAATGTGTTAGTACATATAAGTACGTGCAAGTACGTGAAAAGTACCTGTAAATAGGTGTAAGTATATGCAAGTAAGTGTCAGTAAACTAGAGCATGTGTAAGCACATGTAAGTACTTGTAAGTATTTGTAAGAGTGTGTAAGTACGTGTAAGCACGTATAAGAACATGTGCGTATGTGTAAGCACGTGTAAGTATGTGTAAGCATGGATAAGTACGTGTAAGCACGTGTAAGTACATATAAGTACATGTAAGTACGTATGAATAAGTTTAAGCACGTATAACCACGGGTGACCACATATAAGCATGTGTAAGTATTTGAAATTGCGTGTAATTAGGTGTATGCATGTGTAAGTATGTGTAAGTACGTGTAAGTACATGTAAGTACGTGTAAGTACGTACAATTATGTGTAAGCATGTGTAAGTACGTGTATATACGTGTAAGTACGTGTAAGTGCGTGTAAGTATGCGTAAGTGCACATAAGTATGTGTAAGTATTTGTAACTAAGTGTAAGTAAGTGCACGAATATGTAAGCGCATGTAAGTATGTGAACGCATGTGTAAGCACGCGTAAGCACGTGAAAGTACATTTAAGTACGTGTAAGTATGTGTAAATATGTGACATTACGTGTAAGTACATGTAAGCATGCGTTAGGATGTCTAAGTATGTGTAATTACGTGTAAATACGTGTAAGTACGTATAAGCACGTGCAAGTAGGTGTAAGTATGTGTAAGCACGTGAAAGAATGTGTAAGCACTTATAAGCACGTGCAAGTACGTGTAAGTACGTTTAATTACATGGAATAATGTGACGGTACATATAACTATATGAAAGCACGTGTAAGCATGTTTTAGCACATGTAAGCATGTGTAAGTACGTGCTAGAACGTGTAGGTATACGTAAGTACATTTAAGAATGTGTGAATATGTGTAAGCACGTGTAAGTACGTGTATATATGTTTAAGTACGTGCAAGTACATGTAAGTACGTGGAAGTATGTGTAAGTATTTGTAAGTACACATAAGTACGTTTAAGCACGTGTAAGTATGTGTAAGTACGTGTGAGTACGTTTAAGTACACGCAAGTATGTGTCAGTACATGTAAGTACGTATAAGTACGTGTAAGTAAGTGTAAATGTTTTTAAGTACATATATCTATGTGTAAGAAAGTGTATGTATGTGTTAGTAAGTGTAAGTACGTGTAAGTACATGTGAGCATGTGTATGTACATGTAAGTATGTGTAAGCATGTGTAAGCACGTGTAAGCAGGTGTAAGTATGTGTAAGTACGTGTAAGTACGTGTAAGTACGTGTAAATACTTGTAAGTACGTGTAAGTACGTGTAAGAACGTGAATGTACGTGTAAGTGCGTGTAAGTACATGTGAGCACGTGTATGTACGTGTAAGTATGTGTAAGTATGTGTAAGCACGTGTTAGCAGGTGTAAGTATGTGTAAGTACGTGTAAGTACGTGTAAGAACGTGAATGTACGTGTAAATACATGTAAGTACGCATTAGTACATGTAAGAACGTGTAAGTACGTGTAAGTACGCGTAAGCAAGTTTAAGTAAGTATATGTATGTGGAGGTATGTTTAAGTTTGAGTAGGTAAGTGTAGGCACGTGTAAGCACGTGTAAGTACGTGTAAGTATGTGTAACTACGTGTAAGTATGCGTGAGTACGTGTAAGTAAGTGTAAGTACGTGTTAGTAAAGATAAGTATGTGTACTTAGGTGTAAGTACGTGTAACGTGGTCTGACTACGTGTAAGTACGTGTAAGTACATGTAAGCACGTGTAAGCACATGTAAGTATGTGTAAGCATTTGCAAGTACATGTAAGTACATGTAAATACATGTAAGTATGTGTGAGCATGCGTAGTATTGTGTAAGTATGTGTAAGTACGTGTAAGTGTGTGTAAGTACATGTAAGTACGTGTAAGTACCTATGAGTAAGTGTAAGAACGTATGAACACGTGTTAGCACATATAATCATGTGTAAGTACGTGTAAGAACATGTAAGTATGTGTAAGCACGTATAAGCACGTATCAGTATTTGTAAGTACGCGTAAGTACTTTTAAGTACATGGAAGAATGTGTAAATACGTGCATGTACATATACGTACGTGTAAGCACTTGTAAGTACGTGTAAGCACGTGTAAGCACGTGTATGAATGATTAAGTACTTTTAAGCACGTGTAAGTAGGTGTAAGTATGCGCATGTATGTGAAAGTATGTGTAAGCATGTATAAATATGTCCAAGGACGTGTCAGCATGTTTAAGCACGTGTAAGCACATGTAAGTACGTCTAAGTACATGTAGGCACACAAAAGCACGGATAAGTATGTGTAAACATGTATAAGCACGTGTAAGTTTGTGTGAAAACGTGTAATTGCTTGTAAGTATCTATGAGTACATGTAAGTACGTGTAAGTACGTGTAAGTACGTGTAAGTTTGTGTAAGTACATGTAAGTACGTATAAGCACGGATAAGTATGTGTAAGTATGTGTAAGTACGTGTAAGTACGTGCAAGTACGTGCAAGTAAGTGTAAGTACGTGTATGTACATGTTTGTCTTTTTAAGAACATATAGGTATGTGTAAGTACATGTAAGAACGTGTAAGTAAGTGTAAGTATGTGTAAGCACTTGTAAGTACGGATAAGTACACGTAAGTACGTTTAAGTATGTGTAAGCACGTGTAAGTACGTGTAAGTACGTGCAAGAATGTGTGAGTATGTGTAGGTATGTGTAAGTACGTATAAGTAGATACAAGTATGTGCAATTGTATGTAAGTACGTGTAAGTACGTGTAAGTACATTTAAGTTAGTGTAAGTTTGTGTAAGATGTGTAAGCACGTTTAAGTATGTTTAAGTTTGTGTAAGTACGTGTAATCACATGTAAGTACGTGTAAGTACATGGAGGAACGTATACATTTGTCTAAGTACATGTAAGTTTGTGTAAGTACATGTAAGTTTTTACAAGTCCTTATGAAAATGTACAAGTACATCTAAGTACGTGTAAGTACATTTAAATACGTATAAATAGGTGTAAGTATTTTTTAGTATGTATGATTATGTCTAAGTACATGTAAGTACGTGTAAGTACGTGTAAGCATGTGTAAGTACGTATAAGTATGTGTAAGTAAGTGTAATCTTGTATAAGAACGTGTAAGCACGTGTAGGCATGTGTAAGTATGTATAAGTACGTATAAGTATGTGTAAGTATGAGTAAGCACGTGGAATGAAGTGTAAGTAGGTGGTAGTACATACAAGTTTGTGTAAGTGCGTGCAAGTACGTACAAGTAGGTGTAAGTACGTGTAAGTACGTGTAAGTACATGTAAGTACGTGTAAGCACATGTACATATGTGCAAGTATTTGTAATTACGTGTAAGTACGTGTAATCACGTGTAAGTATGTGTAAGTACATGTATGTGTAAGTACGTGCATGTAAGTGTAAGTTTGTGTAAGAATGTATAAGTACTTTTCAGTATGTGTAAGTACATATGAGTTTGTGTAAGTAAGTACAAGTAAGTATAAGCATGTATAAGCACGTGTAAGCACATATTAGTATGTGTAAGTATTTGTATATATGTTGAAGTATATTTAAGTAGGTGTAAGAACGTGTAAGTATGTGTAAGTACGTGTGGTACATGTAAGTACGTGTAAGTATGTGATTGTATGTTGAAGTATGTGTAAGTATGTATAAGTACATATAAATATGTGTAAGTACGTGTAATTGCGTGTAAGTACGTGTAAGTTCATGTAAGTACACATCCGTATGTGTAAACATCTATAATTCAGTGTAAGCAAGTGTATGAACATGTAAGCACGTGTAAGAATGTGTAAGCACGTGTAAGTACGTGTAAGTATGTGTAAGTACGTGTAAGTACGTGTAAGTACGTAATAGTATGTGTAAGTACATGTAAGCACATGTAAGTACGTCTAAGATTGTGTAAGTACGTGTTAATTTGTGTAAGTACGTGTAATTATGTGTATGCATGTGTAAGCACGTGTAAGTATGTGTAAGTACATGTAAGTACGTGTAAGCATGTGTAAGTATGTGTAAGTATGCCCAAGTACGTGTAAGTACGTGTAAGTACATATAAGCACGAGTAAGCACGTGCAAGCACGTGTTAGCACGAGTAAGCACTTGTAAGCACATGTAAGTACTTGTTAGTACGTTTAAGTACGTGTAAGGACATGTAAGCATGTGTAAGTACGCGTAAGTATGTTTAAGTATGTATAAACATGTGTAAGCACGTGTAAGTATGTGTAAGTACGTGTAAGTACGTGTAAGTATCTTTAAGTACGTGTAAGAACGTGCAAGCACGTGTAAGTATGTGTAACTTTGTGTAAGCACGTGTAAGTACGTGTAAGTATGTGAAAGTACGTGTAAGTATGTTTAAGTACATGCAAGTACGTATACGTACGTGTAGGTACGTGTCAGTACGTGTAAGTATTTTCAAGTAAATCTAAGTACGTGTAAGTATGTGTAAGTATGTGTAGTGAAGTGCAAGTACGTGCAAGTACTTCTAAGTACGTGTACGTACGTGTAGGTACGCGAAAGTACGTGTAAGTACGTGTAAGTACGTGTAGGTATGTGTAGGTACGTGTAATAACGTGAAAGTACATATAAGTACGTGTAGGTACGTGTAAGCACATGTAAGTACGTGAAAGTATGTATAAGTACGTATACGTATGTATAAGTATGTATAAGCATGTGTAAGTACGTGTAATTTTGCGAAGGTACGTGTGAGTACGTGTAGGTACATGTAAGTACGTGTAAGTACGTGTAATTACGTGTAAGTATGTGAAAGCACGTGTAAGCATGAACGTGTAAGTAGGTGTAAGCACGTATAAGTAGGTGTAAGTATTCTTATGCGAATTGAAGTATGTGTAAGTATGTGTGAGTATGTGTATGTAAGTGTCAGTACGTGTAAGTATGTGTAAGTACGTGTAAGCACGTATAAGTATGTGGAAGCACATGTAAGCACGTTTACGTATGTGCAAGTACGTGTATGTATGTGTAAGTATGTGTAAGTATGTGTAAGTACGTGTAAGTACGTGTAGATATGTGTAAGTACGTGTAAGTATCTTTCTGTATGTGTACGTATGTGTAAGTATGTGTAAGTACGTGTAAATAGGTGTTGGGCCCTAGTTGCGCCCTAGGTATGCCCTAGTTGCGCCACAATTGTGCTTCAGTTGGGCACTACCTACGCCCTGGTTGCACCGTATTTGCGCCCTAGTTGTACCCTACTTGTGCCCCACTTAGGCCCTATTTGCGTCCTAGTTGCACCCTTGTTGCGCCACAGTTGTGCCCTAGTTGTGTCCTAGTTGTGCCTCTATAGGACACTAGCTACGTCCTAGTTGCGTCCTAGTTACGTCCTAGCTACACCATAGTTGCCTCTTGTTTCCGTCTTACTTGCGCCCTAGTTGCGTCCTGCTTGCGCCCTAGTTTTGCCCTAGTTTCTTCTTAGTTGGACACTGGCTATGACCTAGTTGCACCATAATTACACCCTGGTTGTGCCCTACTTGCACCCTGCTTGCGTCCTACTTACGCTCTAGTTGCGCTCTAGTTGCACCCTAGTAGAATCAAATTTGCGCCCTAGTTTCACCATTGTTGTGCCTTAGTTGGGCACTAGCTACATCCTAGTTGCGCCCTAGTTGCCCCCGAGTTGCGCCCTTGTTATGCCCTAGTTGCATCCTACTTGCGTCCTACTTGCGCCCTAGTTGCGTCCTAGTTGTGCCCTACTTGCGCCCTACTTGCGCCCTACTTGCACCCTAGTTGCACCCTGGTTGCGCCCTAGTTGGCACCTAGTAACGCCCTTGTTGTGCCCTATTTGCGTCCTAGTTGCATCCTACTTGTGCCCTAGTTGCACCTCTGTTAGGCACTAGCTACGCCCTTGTTACGCCCTAGTTACGCCATAGTTGCGCCCTAGTTGCACCCTACTTGCACCCTTCTTGCGCCCTAGTTGCACCATACTTCCACCCTAGTAGTGCCCTACTTACGTCCTAGTTGCACCCTGATTGCGCCTCAATTGGGCGCTAGCTAGTTGCGCCCTAGTTGCGCCCTCGTTGTGCCCTATCTTCGTCCTACTTGTGCCCTACTTGCGCCCTTTTTATGCCCTAGTTGCGTCCTAGTTGTGTCCAATTTGCGTCCTACTTGCGCCCTGCTTGCGCCCTAATTCCGTACTAGTTGCGTCCTACTTGCACCCTACTTGCACCCTATTTGCGCACTAGTTGCGTCCTACTTACACCCTACTTGCACCCTGGGTACGCCCTAGTTGCACCCTAGTTGTTCCCCACTTGCATCTTACTTGGACCCTTGTTGCGTCCTAGTTGCGCCTTAGTTGTGTGCGACTTGCGCCCTTGTTGCGTCATAGTTGGGCCTCTGTTGGGCACTAGCTACGCCCTAGTTGCACCCTAGTTCCGTCCTAGTTGCGCCTCAGTTGGACACTAGCTACGTCCTAGTTGCTCTCTTCTTGCGCCCTACTTCTGCCCTAGTTGCGCTTTAGTTGCACCCTAGTTGTGCCCTACTTGCGCCCTGTTTACGCCCTTGATGCGCCCTAGTTGCATCCTTCTTGCACCCTACTTGCGTCCTACTCGCTCCCTACTTGTGTTCTAGTTGTATCCTAGTTACGCCCTACTTGTGCCCTAGTTGCGCCCTACTTGCGTCCTTGTTGCACCCTAGATGCGTCCCAGTTGCTCCCTAGTTGCACCCTAGATGCACCCTAGTTGCGCCCTGGTTGCGCCCTACTTGCGCCCTACTTGTGCCATAGTTACGCCCTAGTTGTGCCCTAGTTGCGCTCTAGTTTCACCCTATTTCCATCCTAGCTGTGCCGTACTTGCGCCCTAATGCGCCCTAGTTGCATCCTACCTGCCCCCTAGTTGGTCCCTACTTGTGCCTACTTGTACCCAAGTTGCACTCTACTTGCACCATAGTTGCGCCCTAGTTGTGTCCTAGTTGCGCCTTAGTTGCACCTTAGTTGGACACTAGCTACGGCCTAGTTGCACCGTAGTTGCGCCCTACTTCTGCCCTAATTGCTCCTTACTTGCGCCCTACTTGCGCCCTACTTGCTCCATAGTTGCGCCATAGTCATGCCCGCGTTGCGTCCTAGTTGCGCCCTACTTGTGCCTACTTGTACCCAAGTTGCACTCTACTTGCACCATAGTTGCGCCCTAGTTGTGTCCTAGTTGCGCCTTAGTTGCACCTTAGTTGGACACTAGCTACGGCCTAGTTGCACCGTAGTTGCGCCCTACTTCTGCCCTAATTGCTCCTTACTTGCGCCCTACTTGCGCCCTACTTGCTCCATAGTTGCGCCATAGTCATGCCCGCGTTGCGTCCTAGTTGCGCCCTAGTTGTGCCTCATTTGGGCACTAGCTACGCACTAGTTGCGCCCTAGTTGCGTCCTAGTTGCGCCTCAGTTGGACACTAGCTACGTCCTAGTTGCTCTCTACTTGCGCCCTACTTCTGCCCTAGTTGCGCTTTAGTTGCACCCTAGTTGTGCCCTACTTGCGCCCTATTTACGCCCTAGATGCCCCCTAGTTGCGTCCTTCTTGCACCCTACTTGCGTCCTACTCGCTCCCTACTTGTGTTCTAGTTGCATCCTAGTTACGCCCTACTTGTGCCCTAGTTGCGCCCTACTTTAGTCCTTGTTGCGCCCTAGATGCGTCCCAGTTGCTCCCTAGTTGCACCCTAGATGCACCCTAGTTGCGCCCTAGTTGCACCCTACTTGCGTCCTACTTGTGCCATAGTTACGCCCTAGTTGTGCCCTAGTTGCGCTCTAGTTTCACCCTATTTCCGTCCTAGTTGTGCCGTACTTGCGCCCTAATGCGCCCTAGTTGCATCCTACTTGCCCCCTAGTTGGGCCCTACTTGTGCCTACTTGTACCCAAGTTGCACTCTACTTGCACCATAGTTGCGCCCTAGTTGTGTCCTAGTTGCGCCTTAGTTGCACCTTAGTTGGACACTAGCTACGCCCTAGTTGCACCGTAGTTGCGCCCTACTTGTGCCATAGTTACGCCCTAGTTGTGCCCTAGTTGCGCTCTAGTTTCACCCTATTTTTGTCCTAGTTGTGCCGTACTTGCGCCCTAATGCGCCCTAGTTGCATCCTACTTGCCCCCTAGTTGGGCCCTACTTGTGCCTACTTGTACCCAAGTTGCACTCTACTTGCACCATAGTTGCGCCCTAGTTGTGTCCTAGTTGCGCCTTAGTTGCACCTTAGTTGGACACTAGCTACGCCCTAGTTGCACCGTAGTTGCGCCCTACTTCTGCCCTAATTGCTCCTTACTTGCGCCCTACTTGCGCCCTACTTGCTCCATAGTTGCGCCATAGTCATGCCCGCGTTGCGTCCTAGTTGCGCCCTAGTTGTGCCTCATTTGGGCACTAGCTACGCACTAGTTGCGCCCTGGTTGCGTCCTAGTTGCGCCTCAGTTGGACACTAGCTACATCCTAGTTGCTCTCTACTTGCGCCCTACTTCTGCCCTAGTTGCGCTTTAGTTGCACCCTAGTTGTGCCCTACTTGCGCCCTATTTACGCCCTAGATGCGCCCTAGTTGCGTCCTTCTTGCACCCTACTTGTGTCCTACTCGCTCCCTACTTGTGTTCTAGTTGCATCCTAGTTAGGCCCTACTTGTGCCCTAGTTGCGCCCTACTTGCGTCCTTGTTGCACCCTAGATGCGTCCTAGTTACTCTCTAGTTGCACCCTAGATGCACCCTAGTTGCGCCCTAGTTGCGCCTTACTTGCGCCCTACTTGTGCCATAGTTACGCCCTAGTTGTGCCCTAGTTGCGCTCTAGTTTCACCCTATTTTTGTCCTAGTTGTGCCGTACTTGCGCCCTAATGCGCCCTAGTTGCATCCTACTTGTCCCCTAGTTGCGCCCTACTTGTGCCTACTTGTACCCAAGTTGCACTCTACTTGCACCATAGTTGTGCCCTAGTTGTGTCCTAGTTGCGCCCTAGTTGCATCTTAGTTGGACACTAGCTACTCCCTAGTTGCACCGTAGTTGCGCCCTACTTGTGCCCTAATTGCTCCTTACTTGCGCCCTACTTGCGCCCTACTTGCTCCATAGTTGCGCCATAGTTACGCCCGCGTTGCGTCCTAGTTGCGCCCTAGTTGTGCCTCATTTGGGCACTAGCTACGCACTAGTTGCGCCCTAGTTGCGTCCTAGTCACACCCTCCGTGTGCCCTGTTGAAAAGTGGCCCTGCCATGGATGCTATTTGCCGTTTTCCTGGTTCAACCACTGGGCAGTGGTTGGATGTATGAGCAGATTGCAGATTTGGACTCACTGGATTCTGCCATGCAGTCTCGAGCTTTCAGTTGCTCAATTTGGTTGTGAATTTGGACAGTTAGCCCAGTCTGAATTTCGGGTCGTAGGTGGGTGGAATCTGGTTTCCGTCATTGGTGACGGGATAATTCCACCACCAGTGGTCCGTGTTTGACTTCAATGAGCTCCAAAGGCACGTGGGCCATAAAGAGAGGGATGTGGGAGGTCTCTTGGACCAGGGAAAGCCTCCTCCCACATTGGAAGGCCAAGAAGGGTACTTCTACAGGCCACCGTCGAAGCGCCTCCCGTCACTCCCGTTCGTGGGCATGGTGGGCGAATTCACCAAGGGTTACTCCAATGGCCGTAGCAGGGGCTCTACTGCTCCGTTGTGGACGTGTTTGGATGCGTTGGAAAACTCAGATCACAAGCTATACAAATGTGATGTTATCTCACCAAAAACTAACCATTAACAGTTCTCAGCCTTTTTGAGTTTCCTTAATCTGCATTCTGTCAGAATTCTGCTCCCTTGGTGTTGTGGTGAACTAAAACACACACCTCCCTTGGAAGTCTCTTTGCACTAAGCAGCCGTGTACACTTGTGGTGGTTCAGAGGAAGCCAAGAAAGCATTTTTGACAAAGGGTTATGGGCCCACCGCCCTGACCTGCCTACCAAGACATTCACGGCTACCGCAACGCATGGAAGTGTCACTCCGGGCAACGTCTGTGTTGCATGTTGAGACTGTCCATCACAGAAGTTCAACATGGCACAGAAGCTGGAGTCCTTGCCCATCCAAAAGTACATGGGCGGCCTGGAGAAGAGCTGTGGAGGTGGCATTTTGAGATCCACCTCGCGCACAGGGGACTGCTAGAACTTATGAAGGGCACGAAGGTTCAAGATGGGAGCACAACAGACGAGGAGAAGACGGCCTTCGCGAGGAAGAACACGGAGGCACTAATGCTCCTGCTCTTTGCGCTGCACGAATCTATATGGGGCTACATCCATGGCTGCGACCTGGCAGCTGACGCGTGGAAGATGTTCTGCTCCATCCACCAGTCAACATCCATAGCCAACAAGATCTTTGCAATGAAACGACTCTTGATGGTGAGGATTGAGGAGGGTGAGGACGTCCTTTCCGCCATTCAGCAAATCGCGTTTCTTACCTCATAATGTAATGATGTGGATGTCAGAAGATACCACCGAAGAAACTCACTGAGTGCACTCAATGAGGAGGACAAATCTTCTCTCCATAATGGTTCAGGTCCAAGACCAAACCACCTTGGCAACCAATGATTGGTTCGAGTACTGTTGAACCGACAGAAGCCGAGTCATGCCCTAACAAAGCGACACCTGTCACCCGCGTCTGGCTAGCGGAATGAAGCCGTTGCTATGCTGTTTTTTACTGTTATTTCCTTTCATACCAAGGATGTTCATTCCCTTGAGCTAACTAGAACAATTCTTTCCATCATATTCCCCTTTGATTCTGCGGCTTCGTCGCCGTGTCCTCGCCTTGCTCGCTCCTCGCTCACACTGCCTTCGCCAGCCACTCTCTGCTCACAGCTCCTTTCTTTGTCAGCCTTTGCTCATCACGCACCAACCCATCACCCGCTTTGCTCTCATCTTCCTCTCATCAGCTACTATCTACCTCACATCTACAGTATCTCACATCCTTTCAAGCTCTGCAACTAACTCCTAAGAACAGTTCATAGGTCTCTACTTCCGTCGTTTACTTGGCATGCTTGCACTTGTCCCATCGCCTCTACCTGCTTCTGCTACTACCATCTTCGCTGATTGCATTCTTCTGACATGGTATCAGAGAATCAGGCAAACATACCTTGTGCCCCGTGACCCAGTCATTGCCTCACTACCTCAATCACCTTACTCCTCCGAACACCATTTCTCTTCCGCCGTTGCTGCTACTTTGCACCTCTCAGCTTTCTCAGCAGCTGACATGAGCAGATTCACTTGGATTGCTCCTCACGCTCAAGTGACGACTCATTATCCTGATCAAACCCTGCGCCCATCCCGCACCTGTGGCCAAGAATGGGTTATTCGTCAATAACAGCCGCAAGCAGCTCTCGAGCCGCTGCATGCGGTTATCTTCTGCCGTTATCTGCCCCGTGACCCAGTCATTGCCTCACTGCCTCAATCACCTTACTCCTCCGAACAGCCGCAAGCAGCTCTCGAGCCGCTGCATGCCGTTAACTTCTTGTTGCCCGCGACCTGCCACCTCTCATCATTTAGCCATCGCAAGAACCTTCGTTTTCCTCATCTACTTCATTTTACTCATCTGCTCCAACTGCCCCTGCCTCATTATCGTCATTCTCTGGAGCTGCGCTCACACCACCTTTGCTCATTGTTTGCAACAGCAGATTACCAAACACTGCTAGGACATTGGACACCACCAGTCTTCCTGCTCATGCTCCGAGCCAACTGGGGAACAAGCTGTCACTCTCCTGACAGTTACGGACATCTCTGCTGACCTGACGTCTTTTCCCGCCGCAGCCACATTGCTCTCCCTGTCAAGACATCAGACACCACCAGTCTTCCTGCTCGTTGGTCTAAGGCTAACTAGGGAATAACCCGACACTCTCCTGACGAGAGAGAAACTGGTTGACTCATCTGCACCCACTGCCGCCTCTAGCAATTGTTCCACTAGCAACACGATGGCCAACACCGAGTTCTTCTTATTCCCTTCTCTACTTTGAGCCTCCTCTGCGACCCTCAACATGGCCACAACTGCAGCTGAACAACTCCAGTCCCATCCGGGGAATGCGCCTGAGGACTAGAACAACGAGGTGGGTTCTATCCATCAATCTCGTGGTACTCACCTTGTCAGGATCGGCAACCCTTTGCAATGCCTCCGTTGTAGGTACTACTCTACACCTCCTCACCAGCTCCATCCACCAGACACTCATGTCACTCTGAGCAGTCTTGCGACATTGAAGGGGGGTGTTGGAACATTGGTCACTGATCACAAGAGTGCCCAAAGAACCATAAAAATCAAGGAGACACCCCTGCCTCGAGTCTGCAACCCGTGGAGGCAGTCATGCACAAAATACCCTCAAAATGCCTGGTTCATCTCCGAGAATTATGCCAACCGGCTACGCATGCCAACTGTTCAACGGTACCAGAAAACTAGACGACAGAACGAAAGCAGACGTCCGCGGACCAACGGCCGGTGCCATGCGCGACTCGGACCTCGCTACCCGACATCGACACCATGTCCACCCAAGCAAACTTGCCCGCCACCGCATCGTACTCGGATCTATAGGACGTGGACTGACCAAGACTGTTACGCACGTATCATGCGCAACCAAGAAGTGGCCCCGCAACTCAAAGACCTAGCAGAGTGGTGGCTGAGGCTGCATCCCTCCCATCGACCACCGTAGACAGGTGTACTCGCCGCTGTAGGTACTTAGTGCTAGGACTAGTTATCTTGTACTTGCCTTCTTGTCATTCATCATACTATCATCAAGAATTTTCTCTTTACTGCTCGTTCCCTCACTTTTACTTGGCTCTATTGCCATCTCATTGGTACCTTGCTCTTCAATCCTCAAGCTACTTGCTCAAGCATCTTTGACAGTCTGCATCTGCCTCTCCAAATCAGTGTTGGCACATATGCTTCTGATTCGTATTGCTGCTAAGTGGCTCACCTTGCCGTAGTAAGACTCGCCGCGCTTGTTCAACAACCTGTGCCAGTGCCCCTGACATTACATCTATGTTGTTGTTATCCCGCTGACCTCACTTTTGCTTTGACTGCATCTTGAAAGCATCGCATCCTGTAGTTCCGTCAAGCTTGGACCGTTGGTCCCTCACTCACGTTCAGGCCCTCCGGCTCTCCATTCCTCACTTCACTCACATTAATCTTTCTCTCCTTGCACAACTAACACGTACCTCTAAGGCCTTTGTCATATTACCACCAGCATCAGGCTGACGTCAGCCTGCCGCACCTTCGCCGTTTCTTCTGCACAACTGTTCTCTGTCACAATCACCTCCTCAAGTTCCCCTAATGTACCTCACAAAATCCTGACATAGATAATGCAGGAAGATGTCGGTGTGGAAGCACGTCAGTGCGGGAACAACACCGTGATTTGGGGGATCTTTTGCCAAGTAGAGAGCAATGCTAGAGGCCGAGGAATAGCTCATGGCGGGGTAGGCGCAGGGGCAAAGCCAAGTGCGCTGCAAACGTTTCAACGTGGGCGCAGGTCGTTGCGAACTAGGCAATGCGACCAGGCGATTCGTGTGCCAAGCAGATGATAAAAGCGGATGATGGCGGGAAAGCGAATTACGGCGGAGTTGGCGCAAGAGTGAAACCACGTGTGCTGCGGAAGTTTCAGCGTGGGTGCACGTCGTCGCAAAACAAGCGATGCGAGTGGGTGGATCCTTGTGCTGTGCAGATGATGAAAGAGGATAATGGCAGAACAGTGACTGGTGGCGGAGTGGGTACAGGGGAAAAACCACGTGCGCTACGAAGTAGGGGATCAGGATTTGGCAAGGGGAAGGCAAGAGCCAACCACGCCGAGAGAAATCTGCTGTCAGCATGGGTACAGACTGTTGCAAAGATTGCAGCGAGCTCGTACAGATTCTTGTGCAGGTTGGAAATGCTAATGATTGCTAATGATGAAGCGAAGGACGATAGCTAAATTTGGGCGCAGGGGCAAACCGCGTGTGCTGTGGAAATTTTTGGCATGGGCGTAGGTCGTTGCAAAATAGGCGATACAGCCAGGCGGATCCTTGTGCCAAGCAGATGATGAAAGCAAATGATGCTGGAGGATCGACGGATGCCGGAGTGTGCGCAGGGGCAAAACCATGTGCGCTGGAAATCAATGCGGATGATGACGTGGATGAGGTTGATGCAGAAGCGGCTCGAGGAGGAGGCAGAGGAGGCTGAACTAAGGCTTATGTAAGAGGATGATAGGATGAAGATGCGTCAATGATGAGGAGAATGTGCAAAAGCTGATGGAGAGGAGGCTAAGGAGGAGGTGCGAGGACTACTGAAGACGACGGTGGTGCGGCAAGAGAGGGAAACAAGAGAGATGGAGGAGGGACAGCATGAGGCGAACGAAGGGTGCTGGGTGCGTATTGTATTCAGACAGAGGCTTCGGTTGCTGCTGTTGACATTGATTTACATGGTCTTATTGGTGATGATCGCAGCTGCGGCGGTGAGGAGGCACATAGCGTGCGTGGATTTGAGTTGCATGAGGAGCCCGCAATGATGGGAGCTCAACCAAGGGAGCTGCAACATCATCTTCAGGAATGGCTAGAAGACTTAGAGTTTGGAGCATTGGAAAGTGGATGGAGTCATTGTTGTCCGCGTCATTGCTTGTCGTTGGCACCACTGGGACAGATGCCGGCTGATTAAGCCTTAGGGAGCGTCGGTGGAATGTGAAAGGCGGAACGTTCAGCTTTAGTGGGAGGAGGAGGTTCACTGGCATCTAGACTTGGATTGTCAGCAAAGGAGACAACTGTGGTGGAGCCGGAAGAGGAGTTGTTGGGTTCCTCTGGAGGTACTTGTGAGTCCTCTCTCGGTGTGCCATGGATGGTCCGTCCATAAAACTGAAGCATGAACTGGTTCACTTCTTCATAGTTGAATATTGGGGTATCAGAGTACAGAAGCAATGCCATGTGTTCTGTGGTATCATAGCTGGCTGTAGATGCAGGAGCGGGTTCCGTGATGCTGGGAGCATAGTGAGGAATGAAGCAAGAAGTAGTAGGGTGATGATTTCTTGAGTAGAAGTGGGTGACATTGGCTTCGGGAGAAAGCGATGGTGGTTCTCATCGGGCTTCTGCTGCTGTGATTGAGATGCACTCAAACGTGAGAATCCTTGGAGGCTCATGTGCAGCTCTAAAATAGAGTGTTTGATGCTGATGGACGGATGGTAGTTGTAGTGTGGCGGAGGACAACTGGTGCAAATGATGTGTCAGATGAAGGACAGCTCGCGGCAACAAGATGAAGCTGCTAGAGAATTTGCTGCTGTTGCTACTACGGTTCGTGTGTAGCACCGTCACTAGACTGAGCCCATACACAGTTTCCGTGCTCGACATATCGTTTTTAGAATGAAGATGAAAGGAAAAGCTTGGAAGTGGTTTAATGATTTTGGTGTTGTTCTAGAAACAGCTACTTGCGGATGGGCGCTTTGGGGCTTTGGCTGTAAGTATGGGTGCGCCGTAATGAAGAAGGAAAACTTGCTACAACGGCTATAGGGTTGTGCCCATACACAACTCCTTTGCCATTGCAGGTGAGAGAAGAAGAAGGCTACAGTAGTTTGGCTGGTTTTGAGCAGGAAGTGGCGGCGCGGCTCGGCCCGGCAGTTCAGGTGTCAGAAGTGTGGAAGAAAGTGAAGACAGACACAGGTTTTCCCTGCACTGTGATACCATGTCAGGATTTTGTGGAGTGCATGAGGCGTACTTGAGGAGGTGATTGTGAAAGAGAACCGTTGTGCAGAAGCAACGGCGAAGGTTTGGCACGTTGACGTCAGCCTGATGCTGGTGATCAGATGACAAAGGGCTCAGAGGCACGTGTTGGAATGATCCTCCTCACCATGGCAGGAGTGACTCAAAAAAAGAACACCAAAAAGACAAGCCTTAGTGGCTTAGTGGTTGATGGTGTCCACCTCTAGAGGCAGGGTTCAAGTCCCACAAGATGAAATTCCGCCCTGCCTCAAGGGAGATGGAAAACAGATGTGAGGAAGCTAGCTCAGCCTCTAGAGTTCCTCTTTAAGTTTTTAGAAGTTTCTTGGTCTTGTGGACACCTTCCCTCCTACTAGAAGCAAGCTGAGGAATCTAGGAAGGGGAAGAAGCTTCTATAGGAGGGAAGGGATGCCTTTCTTGGTGGGAAAAAGGACAGCCTACCAAGGGACACTCTAGAAGCAATAGAATCTGCGAGGAAGCTTCAAATCTGGCATGCTTTGGTGTTCTGGAAAGCTTAGATCAGTGGCTATATAATGCCACTGCTTGTGAGCCTTGATCAAGACTTCATTTCCAGTCAATTGAGGCCAAAGCTATTTCCTCACTCTCTGACCAGATTTTTCCATCCTTGGAACCAGTTGCCTCCATAGTTTCAGTCCATCGAAAAAAACAGTTGGTGGTGTGAACCAGCCATTGCTAGGGACCCTCGAGGGTGCACACTCACCCTCAGGCCAACAGTACGTGTTAAGTGTGCAGGGACAGGAAGATGAATGTGAGTAAAGTGAGGAATGGAAGGCTAGAGGGTCTGAACGTGAGTGAGGGGCCAACGGCCCAAGCTTGAGGGAACTACATGATGCGATGCTTTCAGGATGTAGTCAAAGAACAGCTGAGGTCAGCGGGAGACCAGCAACATAGATGTAATGTCAGGGGCACTGGCATAGGATGATGAACAAGCACAACGAGCCTTGCTACGGCAAGGTGAGCTACAGAGCAGCGATGTGAATCAGAAGCACGGGTACCAGCACTGATTTAGAGAGGCAGATGTAGACAGTAAAGGCTGTTTGAGCAAGTAGCTTGAGGATTGATGAGCAAGGTACGGATGAGATGGCAATAGAGCCAAGCAAAAGCAAGGGACCGAGCCATGAGAGGCAAAAGCTTGATCATAGTATGATGAATGACAAGAAGGCAAGTATTGGATAACTAGTCTTAGCACTAAGAACCTACAGCGGCGAGTACGCCAGTCTACAGTGGTCGATGGGAGCCATGTAGCCTCAGCCACCACTCTGCTGGTTCTTCAAGGTGCGAGGCCACTTTGTGGCTCCGCACGATACATAGGTTACAGTCTTGGTTGTTCCACGTCAAGTAGATCCAAGTGCGATGCGGTTGCGAGCAGGTCTGCTTGGGTGGATGTGGCGTCGGTGTCAAGTAGCGAGGTCGGAGTCGCGCATGTTGCCGGCCGTTGGTCCGCAGACGTCTGATTTTGTGCTGTTGTCCAGTTTTTTGGTACCGTTGAATGGTTGACATGCGTAGCCGGTTGGCATGATTGTTGGAGATGAACCAGGCCTTCCGAGGGTATTTTGTGCATGACTGCCTCAGCAGGTTGCTGACTCTAGGTAGGGATTTTTCCTTAGTTTTTACGGTACTTGGGGCAGTCTTGTGATCAATACTCAATATTCAAACAATCTACATCACATGTCAGCCAACATTGCCTCATCTCTTAGAAGGCTCCGACAGCATCTGCCTCCAAGCCCATGAGGGACCCACCTGCAACAATCACAAATGGCGGGTCAACGATCAATTCCCTGATGGGAGCAGCGACAAATCTCTCCAGAGACCTTTGCCATTGCCAGATGTATCCCAATACTCCACTTCAACTCTATTCGAGTGTAAAATTATTGCACCTTTGTTGGTTTTCATTCTCCATGCAAAAGACAACCGAGGTTGATATCCACAACATCGACCTCTGGACTATCTTCTACTAAAGGAGAGGTTAATTCCACTCTGACCGTTACAATCTTTATGACAACAGGGAGGTCACCCAATACTGGCGCGACTACTTCTACGTTGAGTCTTAAGCCATGCATATCCTTTGCCTCACTATAGAGAAACCCTTCCAAACCTCTCTCAGACATTATGATGCTCGTACATTTGATATCCATGCACTGGTGATGGAACTTTGAGAAATGAGTGGAAGGAGAGGGCTACCACCCATAGCGTGTCAGAGTGTGTAGCCTCCCGGAACTACTGAGGGTTCCCCGTCCAGAGTCCCCCTCCTAGTCCTCCCTCTCCATTATCCCTAACCACACATTCAACGGAGGAGGACTAGAAGACTAGTGGATCCTCCACCTTGACCACCTGTGTGAGTACCTTGTGTGAGTTTCAAGGGGGGCGTCAGAAAAAACCACTGAAGAAACTCACTCAGTGCACTCACCTAGGAGGAAAAATCTTCTCTGAATAATGGTTCAGATCCTAGACCAAACCACCTTGGCAGCCAACGATCGGTTCGAGGACCATTGAACCGACAAAAGCCGAGTCATCCCCTAACAAAGTGACATTTGTCACCCGCGTCCAGCTAGCGGAAAGAAGCAGTTACTTTGCTGTTTCGTCCTATTCTGTCCTTTTAGACCCAGGATTTTCATTCCCTCAAAGCTAACAAGAAAAGCTATTTCCATCATGTTCCCCTTTGGTTTCACGAGTTTGCCGTCGTGTTCTTGCTTTGCTTGCTCCTCGCTCACTCCACCTTTGCCAACCACTCTATGCTCACAGCTCCTTGCCATGTCAGCGTCGCTCATCGCACACCAACCCATAACCCGCTCTACTCTCATCTTCCTCTTGTTGGCTATTTTCTACCTCACATCCTCAGTATCTTGCCTCCTTTCAAGCCATAGATGTCCAATGGTGGACAAATCATACACTCATAATTTAGTGCGCTCTTCTAGTGCGCTCAAAAACCATGCACTACCACCATTCACTAAAAACCTAGTGCACTTGAATGGTGCATACTCAAATGATCTCTTTCCCCCTCGTCTCTCTCTTTATCCCTATCTCTCTCTCTCTGTCTCTCTCTCTGTCTCTCTATCTCTCTCTCTCTCTCTCTCTCTCTATCTCGCTCTGTCTCTCTCACTTTCTTTCTTTCTCTCTCTCTCCCCCCCTCTCTCTCTCTCTCACTCTCTCTCTCTCCCCCCCTCTCTCTCTCTGTCTATCTGTCTCTCTCTCTCTTCCTTCCTTGATATCTCTCTTTCTTGCTACCGCTTGATTCCTAGAAAAAATTCAACGGTCTTAAAGTCACTTTTTATTGTTTTCAGCACATATGTTTCTGATAGTTATTTCCTTTTGTTCTTTGTTTCACGACAGAAACACTCGCATAACAGTCGGACCTATATTAGTCCTCCTACCTAACAGAGGTAATATGGTTGTATTAAAGCTATTGATTCCTCGAACCTATAAGTGTCTATATTTGTCCTTCTCACTTGTTGCGCTCCTTTGTATTGATCTTAACGCTTAAAAGTTGTTGTCTCATATCGGAGAGTGCCGGCCGTCATTAGCTGCCAGTAGTGAGCATTATAGGCTGTCGTCTTTCGCATCCGGTTGCCGGTGGATGTCGTAGGAGAGACTCATCCATTGTTAAGACCCCCCCATAGTGCGTGGCAAAGTGTATATGGGTCAGTGCGATTGATTTGTATGGAAGAGTGCACTTATCACACATCGAGTGTGCGATGCTATTCAGTTTCAATCCGAATGTGATTGCGATGTTAGTTATCAAGAATGGTACTTGGTTTGCGAGATCGACACCGTGCAGCTGGCACAAAAGATTTACCATGAGAATAGCTTTTGTCGTTTGTCGCCAGCGTTGGATCTCTAATTCGCGACAGAAACCGGCAGGATTGAAGGACCCGTTCTTCAGTATTCATATCATGTTGACAGATGTCAACAACATCATTAACGACAACTGAACGTATATCAGAAAACGTTTGATCATCGAAATGTTTTGCAATCTCAATATCGGAGGACTGAAACGTTTTATCGATAGATAAAAGACTGAGCCTTCTTTTTTACACAAATCGCAATAATCATCGTCAGCTTCTAGTGACTTCCAATCTTACTACTTTAAGATTGTCTGTTGACAAAAAAATATTGAAAACAGGTCGCTGTTTGAAACAATTCGCAACGGTTGCGTATAGTTATGCGATTCTCATATCTAACGAACGAGGCCTATTCTTGCATGGAACAAGTCAAATATGAAAACTCACAGTGAGTAGGTTTGCCTTCTCTTGATGTCTACATCGAGGTGAAAAACCCTTGGTTTGCTCGTCAAAATGGATGATAATATTCTGGATTCAGTCATTTTGGAATGAGGCTGTCGCACACTGAGTGCGTGATCAGTGCACTTTCGCACGTGTTTTGAGCGCACTGGCCACATGCACTGTCCCCGTACACTGGGCCCATCTCTGGGCCACCTTGCGAGGACTGAATTGAAGGATGAATCGTGTCACAGCAAACAATGACAAACAACTCGCTGCAAAATGACAGTGAGCTGTCGGTCGCAGGTAGACGGCCATCGCGAAAACATCGGCATTTTCTCACATCGACCGACTGGCCGGTGCCGAAAGACGGTTGAGATATCGGCAGAAAAAAAGACCTTTGGAACTTCTCTTCGACTCTTAACTACGCAGATAACACTCAAAACATTTTCGGACATGTATATGTCTTTGATATTGCTACAGGTTTTACATGCTTAAAAGTACAGATACAACACACTTCATAGTGCTCAACATCATCCTGAACAGTCTTCTGATGTTTTTTCCTTTTTTTTACCAGATACGTCTTTACCAAAAGATGATTGACCCAACATACAAAACATAAACACACACACACACTAGCTAAGAAAATAAGAGATGTATATTTACCTCATTAACTACCTTCCTAAAATACATAGCATCATCCATATAAGACAAAATTTAAGTTGTGATTAGACAAATGAGACAAATTTGCGCACTCAATGCACTCTTAGTGTACTTCTGTATGGTGACTAAGCGCACTTGCCACATACACTAGCCCCACGCACTGGGGACCCTTCTAAGGAGAGGATTTGCTTGCCGCATAAGACAAAAAGATATTGTGCACTTGAACACATGAGACAAATCAGCACACTGAGTGCGCTCTCAGTGTACTTTTATATGGTGAGTGAGCGCACTTGCCACATACACTAATCCCACGCACTGGGGAACCTTCTAAGGAGGGAATTTTCTTGCCACATAAGACAAAAAAGATTTGTACACTTGGACACATGAGACAAATCAGCACACTGAGTGCGCTCTCAGTGTACTTCTACATGTATGTAGGACAAAAGTACACTATTCTCATACACTACGAAAAGAGTGTAAGGATTGGTGTAAGCTGCTCCCTTGTAAGAGAGCACACTCAAGGTATACACTAAAACACTAGTGTATGAAATGGCCTCGATTAACCATACATATGCAACTAACTCCTTGGGAGGGTTCACGTGTCTCTGCTTCCGTCATTAAGCTGACGTGCTTCTACTTATCCCATTGCTTATGCCTGCTTCTACTATTACCGTCGTCACTGATTGCATTCTTCTGTCAGTGGGGTGGAAGGTTGACACAAAGATGCAGGTGATGGCACTCCTCATGGCTCTACCTGACAGTTGGAGCCCTCTCATCACCATGTTGGGAGGTTGGGAGGAGAATAAACTCACCTACAGCGGAGTCGTCGAGCACATCGGCAACAAGGTGCACCGTTGGAGCGGTGGCTATACCTCGTTATCCTCAACTGTTCTGGTCACCAAAATGCAGGGTGGCAGCAATAGAGGCAAGCAAGGCGGCGGAAAGGACCGGGGCAAGAAGTGCGACAAGAGGGGTGCATGCCATAATTGTGGCAAGGAGGGCCATTGGGCCAAGGTGTGCCCTGAGGAGGCGCAGACCAGTGGCAAAGGCACCAAAGGCAAGAAGGCGCTTCTCAACAACACGAAGAACCACGACTTGAATGTCGCCAACCGCCGGTGCCTCAACTCAGGTGCGGAGGAGCATACTCAAGTTGAGAAGGTAAGGTTCATCAACTACACCAAGTCTGCCAAGTTCATGGTGGTCGCAAACGACAAGGTGGAACTGGTGGCCAGCCAAGGTGATGTACATGTGGAGGTGGTGGTTGGTGGTAAAAAGGCACAGCATATTATCCAAAATGTGCAACATGTCCCTGACATGGTTGAAATGTTGAGTGTGAGTCACTTGGGAGACAAGGGGTATTTCAGTTCTTTTTTGCAGGAAAGGTGTAGTTGTGCGGATGAACGGCGGCAGTGAGGTCGTGCTCGAAGCAAAGCACAAGGGAGGACTCTATATTGTTGACACAAATGTCATTCCCTCGGCAGCAGACGCATCGGAGCCATAAGCACGCACCGTAAACCTCGCAAAGGTGGGGGAGAAGACCTGTAGCTATGGCATCGGCGGCTGAGGCACTCGTTGCCCACAGTCGTGCAAGAGATGGTGAAGCACGACATGGTTCACGACCTCAACATCACCAGTGCAGCAAGCAGACAACACATTCCGCAGAGCCTTGCATCGTGGGCAAGGCAAAGTGCAAGCCATTTGAAGATGGACAGCGGCGGGCCAAGAACCTGCGCGAGGTCAAACATAGTAATGTATGCGGACCCATCAAGACGCCTTCCATTGGGGACGTGTGGTACTTTGTCACCTTCATCGACGATTACAACAGAAACCTCTACGTCTACTTTCAAAAGCGGAAGAGCGAGGTGCTGGACCGGCTTAAGAAGTAAGTCGTGGCAGTGGAGAGGCAAACTGGCCGCAAGGTCAGAGCGCTACACTGCGACAATGGCAGCAAGTATGTGGGCTTTGGAGGGTGGCTAAAGGAGCAGGGGATTGAATGGCAGCCAACCACTCCGTATCCGCCTCAATCTAATAGCGTGGCGGGGCCTGTGAACCAAATGCCACTCACCATGGTGCGGACGATGCTCGTGGATGCCAAATTGCCACGGAGCCTGTGGGCCAAGGCCATGTGTACGGTGTGCTACATTATGAACCTCTTCCCAACGGGAGTGCTAAAGGGGATGGGTGGCTGGAAGAGGCCGCAGGAGGCGTGGAGCGGGCGCAAATCAAGCGTGGCACACCTGAAGGTGTTCGAGTGCAAGGCGCATGCGTTGGTGCAGGCCACATAAACAAAGACTCCAAACGAGACCCACGTGCAAAGGCAAACGCATTTGTCCGGTATGAGAGTGCGCTCAAGGCGTATAGTCTTTTTGACCCACAAGCACATGACATCATCACCAGCCACAACGTCACATTTGATGAGCAACAAAGCTTATGCAGCAGCAACAACAACATCAACGCAATACAATCTCCAAAGCAAGGGGAGTGGTTCCAACTCCTTGAACATGAGGAGGCGCCAGCAGCTGTAGAGATAAATGCCTCGGATTACGATGATGTTGGAGCGCAGTAGGGCAGTTCAGCAGTTGCAGGTGCCAATGAAGAGCACGACACAGCAGCCAACACGGAGGAGCCTTCGGCCGAGGACATCTTTGCAGCAGAGCAGCAGCAGGACCAGCAGCCGGCGTTGCCAAGGCACCGCGCTGCAGCCGGAGGCAGCGGAATGCGGCAGATCGGTAGAACGCGAGCATGGGTCGTTGGATCGGCATAGTGTGGTGCATGATGGCAGCCGCAACGGAGGTGAAAACCATGTAAGGGGAATTTGCACGGCCTTTCGGGCAGCAGTGAAACAAAGCAATAAAATCTGAACTTGCGTCCCTTACTAAGAATGGTACTGGGGAGCTGGTGGATCGGGCTGAGGGGGTGAAAGTGATTAGCTCCAAGTGGGTGTTCAAAGTGAAGCTCACCAAGGACAACAAGGTGGAGTACTACCTCGGGATAAGCATTACGCGGAAGCGGAGGACGCGCACGCTTGAGCTGGGACAGGCCAAGTACGTGGCAGAGGTCTTGAAGCGTTACGACATGGAGGACTACAAACAGTGAGCAATCCAGTCTCCACGAGATGTGCGCTGAGTACGACGATGGCGCCGCAACTACAGAGGAGAAGGAGGAAATGGTGGAGGTGCCCTACCAATCTGTGGTGGGTAGCTTGATGTATGCCATGGTGGCGACTCGGCCGGTCTTGGCCTACGCGGTGGGTCAGCTTCGCAGGTATGTGGCCAACCCTGTGCCACTACAGTGAAAGGCAGCAAAGCGCATCCTCTTATACTTGTAGGCAACGCAGCATGCACGCCTCAAGTACGACGGAAACGGGAGCTCAGACCCCTTGTGGCTGGTGTGCTACACTGACGCAGACTATGCCGGCAATGTGGACAAGAGGAAGTCCCCTTCTGGCTATGTGTTCTTCCTTGCAGGTGTAGCGGTCTTGTGGTGTAGCAGGAAGCAGGACTGTGTTGCCACCCCCACAGTGGAGGCGGAGAACATCCCCCTTGCTGAGGCGCTCAAGGAAGCGATGTGGCTCCGCAGATTGCTGGGGGAGCTGATCGTGCTGTAGCAGGAGCCTACGATGGTTCATGAGGACAACACTGCTACCACTACGCACGCAAGATGCACGCGAGTGGAGAAGCACATCTCAATGACCACCAGCCCGCCGTAGCACAGGAAGACAAAGCACATCAACATGCACTACCATTACGCGCGCACATGGTGGAGAAGGGGCAAGTTGTGCGGCAACATTACAGCACACAGCACATGTTCGCGAATTGCTTGACCAAGGTGCAGCCCCACGTTGGTTGTCATCAGCCTTGCTGAGCTTGGGTCGACAAGCAGTGAAGAGCCCAAGGGCGTAGGAGCGGACGAGGGAGAGTGAGCATGAGACATCCGGCATGGAAGGTACACAGGGGAGATTGTTGAAAAGTGCTCCTGCCATGGATGTTGTTTGCCATTTTTCTGGTTCAAGCACTTGGCAGTGGTTAAATGTCTAATCACATTGCGGATTTAGACTTCCAGGAGTTTGCCATGTGGTTTTGAGCTTTCAATTGCTTGATTTGGTTGAGAATTCAGAGAGTTAGCGCAATCCGAAGTTAGGATGGTAGGTAGGTGGAATCTGGTTTCCGTCACTGGTGACAGGATGATTCCACCACCAATGGTCCGAGTTTGACTTCAATGTGCTCCAAAGGCACATCGGCTGTTAAGGAAGGGACGTGGGAGGTCTCCTGGATCAGGGCAAGCCTCCATTGCACGTTGGAAGGCCAGGAAAGGCGCTTCGATAGGCGACCATCGAAGCGCCTCCCGTCACTCCTGTTCGTGGACATGGTGGTCAGCTCCACCAAGGGTTACTCCAATGGCTGTAGCAATGGCAGTACTGCTCTGTTTTGGGCGTGTTTGGATGCGTTGGAAAGGTGAGATCACAGGCTATAAGAATCTGGTTTACTCTTGCCAAAAACTAACGATTCATAGTTATCAGCCTTTCTCAGTTTCTGCAACCTGCATTCTGTCAAAATTGTTCTCCCTTGGTGTTGTGGCGACCCAAAGCACACACCTCCCTTGGACTTCTCTTTGCACTAAGCAGCCGTGGACACTTTTGGTGGTTCAGAGTATGCCAGGAAAGCATTCCTGACATGCCCTACTTGCGCACTACTTGCGAACTACTTGCGCCCTAGTTGGGCCCTATTTGCGTCCTAGTTGCGCCTCTGTTGGACACTGGTTACGACCTTATTGCGTCCTAGTTACAATTTTGTTGTGCCCTAGTTGCACCCTAGTTGCACCCGTGTTGCATTTCATTGCGCCCTAATTGCCCCCTAGTTGAGCCCTTGTTGCGCCCTAGTTGCGCCTGACTTGCACCCTACTTGCATCCTACTTGCGCACTAGTTGCGCCCTAATTGCACACTAGTTGTGGACTACCTGCGTCATACTTGTGCCCTATTTGCGCCCTAGTTGCATCCTTGTTGTGCCCTAGTTGTGTAATACTTGCGTCGTACTGGTGCCCTAGTTGTGCCCAAGTTACGTCCTAGTTACGCCTGAGTTGGATACTAGCTACGCCCTAGTTGCGCCCTAGTTCAGCCATAGTTGCGCTTCATTTGAGCCTTACGTGTGCCCTACTTGCGCCCTTGTTGCGTCCTACTTGCGCCCTAGTTACGCCCGACTTGCGCCCTGGTTGCACCCTAGTTGCCTCAGTTGGACACTAGATATGCCCTCGTTGCACCCTAGTTGTGTCCTAGTTATGCCCTACTTGTGCCTTACGTGCGCCCTAGTTGAGCCCTGGTTGCGTCCCAATCACTGTCAAAAGAATGCAAGAGCGGGGATGGCAATAGCAGAAGCAGGCAGAAACACTAGAACATGCAGGAGTACGTCAGCAAAGTGAGGAAAGCGAGAGCAGTCCGGGGGAGTTAGTCGCACAGCTTGCAGAGAGTTGTGACGCTGAAGATGCGAGGTAGACAGGAGTTGGTGAGAGAAGGCGACACCAAGGTGGGTGATGAGTCGGCAGGTGCTGAACGAAGGAGCGAGAGTGACGGAGCAAAAAGCCACAAAGTGGGAGTGGCTAGAGAAAACAACATGGGCAAAGTGCGAGCAGAGCAAGAACACGGTGGCAAAGCCGTGGAACCAAAGGGGAACATGATGGGAAGAGCTGTTATGGTTAAACTTGAGGGAATGAACATCCTCGGTATAAATGGATACAACAAGACAATAGTTCCTATGCAACAGCTTCTTTTCCACTAGCCGGACGCGGGTGACACATGTCACTTCATTAGGGGATCTCTTGACCATTTGGTCTCAACGGGTAGTCTTCTGAGAGCCGTTCGTCAAGTTGGTTTGGCCGAGAACCTGAACCTTTATTGAGAGCTTGGAAAAACACCGAGGGATTTGCCTTGTCAGATTTTGTTTTCAACACCCCCTGTGAATCTGAAAACGTTTAGAGGGATGACCTTTTGTACTAGTGGTCCTATATGTCCTCCCACATGGGTGAACGTTCTACTGCACAGTGTATGAGTAAGTTGTTCCACATTTCCCCGAGGTCTGAAGGGAATTCATCCACCAACTTATGAAGTGTTTGTCCAAGGACTTGTTTGAGTCCTTCCCTGACTTCTTGATTGATTCGTTCCTTGTGATGGTGAAGGGCTTCACTAGAAACTATTGGCCCTAGGTAGGTCTGGTCACCAAGTAGTGCATCAGTAATCTTGTAGCCATGCAAGAGTTCCGGGTACTGGGCCTTGTAGACTTCTGTTGCCCATTCCTGTGCTACGGAGGTGGGAGATATGTGAAGCACAACACGCACTCTTCTAGTGACATCTAGAAATCTGTCATTATTCTGACATGTGGTTGTAATCCACTGCTTCCTCCAGGCTTGTTGCAGGATATGATACTACAGTTCAGGGATAGAGCCAGTCTTCCATTGGTGATGACGGTAGGAAGGATGGAGCCACTCTTGAAGCACATGGTAGATGTTGAAGAAGGCATCATCATAGTTTGGGATGGGGCAATGTGGCAAGCAAAGGTGCTCGTATTGTCTGGTGAGAAGCTGCGCAATATTGTACTGGTTGATCAGGGTTTGGTGTGTCAGAGTGAGAACTTGATCTTCCCAACCAGTGATATTGCTTCCATTATTTGCTAGTACAGCACAGGTCTCCCAGGAGAGAGCCATGTGCCAAGGTGAGAGAAGGGGTAAGAGGGAAAGGAAGGGCACTACCATTGTGCCAATCACAGAAGAGGCTCTACCACAGCTGATCTTATGTGTCCTTGTAGGGCGGCTGAAAGAAGCTTCCTCGTCCAAGGTCAGGTCTGGTGGAGTGACGGCTTGTTCCACTCGTCGGCTCGAATAGTGAGCAGAAAGACGATCGGTGTCAAGGTTGACCTGGCCTGGGGGGAGGAATGAGTAGAGAAAGATGCAAGGAGAAAGGAGAAGGAGAGCGAATACCTTAATTTTGGGTCCTGGTTACCACTTGATGGAGTGAAGTGGTCAACTGGCTTCCTGTAGGGAGGGTGGCCCGGTTGCTGAGGAGGAGGCATTGATGCTGTTGGGTGGAAACAGGTATGTGTAGGAGTGCAACTATGTGTGCTGCGGGGATTTCGGCATGGGCGCAGGTCATCGTGAGCTGGGCAATGTGACCGGGCGGATCCTTGTGCCGAGCAGGAGGAATGCTGGAGGCGGAGGAGTGGCTGATGATGGAGTGGGCGTAGGGGCGAAACCTTGTGCGCTATGGAAGGTTTGGCGTGGGTGCAGGTTGTCGCAAAGCAGGCAATGCAACCGGGTGGATCCTTGTGCCAATTAGATGATGAAGGCGGATGATAGCAGAGAAGCGATCGGTGGTTGAGTGGGCACACGGGCGAGACCACGTGTGTTGCAAAATAGGGGATAGAATGTGGCAAGGGGAAGGCGATTGCCAACGCGCCACGAGAAATCTGCTGCCAACGTGGGTACAGGCTGCTGTGAAACAGACAGCTAGCTCATGCCGATACTTGTGCTGGCAGCAAATGCTGATGATTGTTGATGATGCGGTGGAGGCTAATGATGAGAAAGTGGGTGCAAGGACAAAACCACATGCGCTGCGGAAGTTTCAGCATGGGCCCAGGTTTTTGCGAGACAGGTGATGCGACCGGGCAGATCCTTGTGCCAAGTGGATGAAGAAAAACAAATGACAGCGAAGGAATGATTAGTGATAGAGTGGGCACAGGGGCAGAACCACGTGCGCTGCGAAGCAATGCTGATGATGACGATGATGAAGTTGATGCGGAGGCAGTTTGAAGGAGATAGAGGAGGTTGGAGGATGATGAGATGATGATGTAGAGGATGTGTAGGGGCTGAGGACGAAGACACTGAGGGATGACAATGGTGAAGTGAGAGTAATAGAGAAGCGCCAACAGAGGCCGAATGGCGGAGTGGTGAGGGAAGCGGCAGTAGGCGCGGACGAGGTAACCAATTCCTCTTTGTTTTCAGGAGAGTAATGGCTTGTTCCCCAGTTGGCCCAAGATCAACAGGCAAGAAGACTGGTGGTGTCCGATATCCTGACAGTGGGAGGAAGTTGGCTGTAGCAGAGCACGTCGTGAGGTAGGCAGTGATGCCAGTCTGTAGATGTCAGGAGAGTGACGGCTTGTTCCCCAGTTGGCCCGAGACCGACAGGCAAGAAGACTAGTGGTGTTTGATATCTTGATGGAGGATGGCAATCTGCTGTTCCTAACAACAAACAGAGGCGGTGCAAGAGGGTGGCTGAAGACGATGAACGCGAGAAGGCTGATGTGGATGGGGCGGATGAAACAGATCAGGTAGATGGGGAGGTTGAGGAGGGCAGCTGTACTTGTGGAGGCTAATACTATGAATTGCGAGTGGTAGGAAGCTTCCAGGAACATGACAGCAGGCGACAACTCGAGAGCTGCTTGCACCTGTCGTTGAAGAATCCCCAATTGTTGATCACGGGCGTGAAATGGGTGCAGAGTTTAATTAAGAGAATGAGTCGTCACTCCACCGTGAGGAGCTGTTCAGGCAAGGCTGCTGATATCACCTGTTGACAAAGCTAAGGAGACAAAAGTGACAGTGGTGGTGGCAGATGAATGCTCAATGGAGGAGCAAAGTAGTGGCAAAGATGAAGCAATGACTGCGTCACGGGGTTCCAGGTGATGTTGCTTTAGGCTCTGACACCATGGCAAAAGAATGCAAGAGCGGGGACAGCAATAGGAGAAGCAGGTAGAAGCAATGGAACATGCACGAGTACGTCAGCAAAGTGACGAAAGCGAGATTGGTCCTTGGGAGTTAGTCGCAAACTTGCGGAGAGGTGAGACACTAAAGATGTGTGGTAGACAGGAGTCCGTGAGAGAAGGCGACACTAAGGTGAGTGATAGGTCAGCAGGTGCTGAACAAAGGAGCAAGAGTGATGAAGCAAAGAGCTGCAAGCTGGGAGTGGTTGGCAAAGACAAGATGGGCAAGGTGCAAGCATAGCAAGAACACGGCGGCGAAGCCGTTGAACCAAAGGGAAACATGATGGGAAGAACTGTTTTGGTTTAACACAAGGGAATGAACATCCTCAGTATATATGGACAGAACAACACAAAAGTTCCTATGCTATGGCTTCTTCTTTGCTAGCCGGACGCAGGCAACACGTCACTTTATTAGGGGATCTCTTGACCATTCCGTCTCAACGGGTAGTCTTGCAAGAGCCATTGGTCAAGTTGGTTTGGCCAAGAACTTGAACCTTTACTGAGACCTTGGATAACTTCTGAGGGATCTACATTGTCAGATTGTATTTCCAACAGTTATGTCCTACTTGTGCCTTACTTGAGCCCTAGTTATGCACTAGTTTGGTCGTACTTGCACCCTAATTGCACCCTACTTACACCGTACTTGTGCCCTATTTGCACCCTAGTTGCGCCCAATTTGTGTCCTTGTTACGTCCTACTTGCTCCTGCTTACTTACAGATGCCCTAGTTACACCCAAGTTGCTCCCTAGTTTTGCCCCAGTTGCACCCTACTTGCGCCTTAGTTGTTTCCTAGTTGCACCCTAGTTGCACCATAGTTCAGTACTACTTGCGCCATTGTTGCGCCCTGTTGGCGTCCTCGTTGCGCCCTAGTTGTGCCTCGGTTAGCCACTAGCTACGCCCTAGTTGCACACTAGTTACGCCCTAGTTGTGCCCTAGGTGTGCCCTACTTGCGCCCTACTTGCGCCCTAGTTGCACCCTACTTGCGCCCTACTTGTGCCCTATTTGCGCCCTAGGTGCGCCCTAGTTGCGCTTATGATAGGCACTAGCTACACTGTAGTTGTATCCCAGTCATGTCCTAGTTGTGCCCTAGTTACGCCCTACTTGCACCCTTCTTCCGTCCTAGTTGCGTCCTTATTGCACCCTTGTTCCGCCCTTCTTGCGGACTACTTGTCTCCTGGTTGCCTCCTGCTTCTGACCTAGTCGAGCCCTACTTGTGTCCTACTTGTGCCCTACTTACGCCCTATTCGCGCCCTATTCAAGCCATAATTGAACCCTACTTGCACCCTACCTACGCCCTACTTGCATTCTAGTTGCGCCCTAGTTACGCACTAGTTGCATCCTCCTTTTGTCCTACTTGGATCCTAGTTGCACCCTAGTTGCTCCCTAGTTGCACCGCACTTGCACCCTACTTGTGCCTTACTTGCGTCCTGGTTGCACCCTAGTTGCACCTTAGTTAGGCACTAGATACGCACTGGTTGCGCCCTAGTTGCGCCCTAGTTACACCCTAGTTGTGCCCTATTTACGCCCTTCTTATCCCCTAGTTGTGTCCTACTTGCGCCCGAGTTGCGTCCTACTTGCGCCCAAGTTGCACCGTAGTTGCACCCTAGTTGCACCCTAGTTACACCCTAGTTGCACCCTTCTTGTACCCTAGTTGCGCCCCTGTTCAGCCCTAGTTACACCCTAGTTGCGCCTACGTTGCGCACTATCTACGCCCTAGTTGAGCCATAGTTGCTCCCTTTTTGTGCCCTATTTGCGCCCTGGTTGCGCCCTAGTTGCGTCATACTTGCGGCCTACTTGCGCCATAGTTGCGCCCTACTTGCGTCCTAGCTGTGCCCTTGTTGTGTCTTAGTTGGACACTAGCTACGCCCTAGTTGTGGCCTACTTGTGCCCTGGTTGCACCTCTGTGTCGGTCGACCCAAAATCAAGAAAACGCACACATATGCATTCCAAACACCCATATTGACATGGATAACCCAAGTCCGGCTCAAAAACTCCATCGCACGCACCCTGTAGCGCATGATGTAGGGTCTCCGAGTGCTCGTATGGGGCCTCTCCGAGACCAAGGTGCCAGATTTTGGGTCAACTCAAAATCAAGAAAACTGGTCCATATGCACATTGCATACCCATGTGGACATGGATGACCCAAGTCGCACTTGAAACATAACTGGTACGCACCCTGGAGCATATGACTTGAAGTCTTCGTGAGCGCCTCTCGAGAGTCTCCGAGACTAAGGAGCCAGAATTTGGGCCGACCGGAAATTGAGAAAACTCATCCATACGCACGTCGCATGCCCATATGGACATGGACGGTCCTATTTGCACTAAAAAAACAATTGCACATGTCTTGGAGCATACGGCGTTGGGTCTTTGTGAGCGCCTCTCAAGAGTCTCTGGTACTAAGGGGCCAGAATTCGGGTCGACTCGGAATCAAGAAAACTCATCCATGCGCACGGCGTACGTCCATATGGACATGGATGGCCCAATTCTTGCTAAACAAATCCGTGGCACACGCCCTGGAGCATACGACGTAGGGTCTTTGTGAGCGCCTCTTGAGAGTCTCCAAGACTAAAGGGCCGAAATTCGGGCCGAGCCAAAATCAAGAATACTCATCCATACGCACGTCGCATGTCCATGTGGACATGGACGAGGCATGTTGTGCTAACAAAATCCATGGCACTCGCCTTGGAGCATACGACGTAGGGTTTGCGTGATCGCCTCTTGAGAGTCTGTGAGACTAAGGGGCCGGAACTCGGGCCGACCCGAGTTTGAGAAAACTCATCCATACACACATTGCATACCCATATGAACATGGATGTACCAATTTGTGCTAAAAAAAGCCCAGGCACGCACCCACGAGCATATGACGTAGGATCTCAATGAGAGCCTCTTGAGAGTCTCCAAGTATAAGGGGTTGGAATTTGAGCCGACCCATAATCGAGGATTTGTTTAAGGCACTCACGGAAGGAGAAGCAATTGTGGTGCTACAACAGTCGGTGGTTGAAGGAATCAATGACGACAAGTTGCTGGTCGTGTTGGTGGTAGTGATCATGGAGAGGCATAAGGTTGAGAGCATGGCCAATATGGGAGCCCACTCTACCACCATGAGCCAGGACACTGCAAAGCCGTGTGGATTTTTTGGTCATAGAGCCATCAGAGTACCACATTGAGACATAGAAGGAAATTTCCAAGCCGCTTAGTAAGACCCGCAAGGTGCCCGTAACGGTAGGGACTCTCACTCACACCGTGGACGTCATCGTTACAAAAGGAGGTTCATTTGGGATGCTCTTAGGGAACGATTGGTTGTACCTCACAGGTGCTATCATGGATTACAAGGAGGATAAGCTGTTCTATCTGGATGGGCCAGGAGAAAGGAAGTCGGTGCAATAGTGTGTGGGATGGTGCAAAAAAAAGCTAAGCCGCTGAATTTCTCAAACAAGGTGATGGATGCCAAGGGTATCCCAGGTACGCCATCAGGGTTTGCATTGCAAGAGGAGAGGCGTGTGCCCCTCTTGGTGGTGGAATGGATGGATAGGCTCGAAGCAACCCCAAACCCTCTCTGCATTGCATCACATTACACTATCCCACCCCAGTTGGCAGCACTCCAAGAGAACGCAGTGCGTACCAGGGCAGCTGAACCACCAAGGATGGAACTTCAGCAGTTGATTTTGGCCCCGGCCCATCGCACACATCTGCATAACCTCACCATGGAGGAGCTGTAGTAGCGCTTGCACCCGAGGCCCGTGACGCCACCCGCGGCACGTGCCATGGACTGGAGCGAGGAGGAGGAGGAAGAGGAGTCCGAGGGTGAGGATGAGGGTCCGACGCCCTCGTTACGCCCTACTTGTGCCCTACTGACACCCTACTTGCATTCTACTTGGGCCTTAGTTACGCCCTAGTTGCATCCTCCTTTGATCCTAGTTGCGCCCTAGTTGCTCCCTAGTTGTACCCTACTTGCACCCTATGTAT
This sequence comes from Penium margaritaceum, assembly GCA_023375785.1. Taxonomy (NCBI): domain Eukaryota; kingdom Viridiplantae; phylum Streptophyta; class Zygnematophyceae; order Desmidiales; family Peniaceae; genus Penium; species Penium margaritaceum. The sequence continues at coordinate 356,080 of SZWC01000306.1, read as the reverse complement.
GCCATGCTTGCGTCCTGGTTATGCCCTAGTTGCACATTAGTTAGGAACTAGCTACGCCCTGATTGTGCCCTGGTTGCGCCCTAGTTGCGCCCTAGTTGCATCCTACTTTCGCCCTCCTTATGCCCTAGTTGCGTCCTACTTGCGCCCGAGTTGCGTCCTACTTGCGCCTGAGTTGCGTCCTTCTTATGCCCTAGTTGCACCGTAGTTGGGCCCTAGTTGCACCCTAGTTGCACACTGTTTGCACCCTACTTGCACCCTAGTTGCGCCCCTCTTGCGCCCTAGTAACACCCTAGTTGCGCCTAAGTTGGGCACTATCTAGGCCCTAGTTGTGCCCTAGTTGCGCCCTTTTTGTGCCCTAGTTGCACCCTGGTTATGCCCTAGTTGCGTCATAATTGCGGCCTACTTGCGCCATAGCTGCGCCCTACTTGCGTCCTAGATGCGCCCTTGTTGCGTCTTAGTTGGGCACTAGCTACGCCCTAGTTGCGGCATATTTGTGCCCTAGTTGCGCCTCTGTGTCGGCCGACCCAAAATTGAGAAAAGGCATCTATGTGCACATTGCACACCTATATGGATATGGATGACCCAAGTCCCGCTAAAAAAATCCATTGCACGTGCCCTGGAGCATACGATGTAGGTTATCCGAGCGCTTGTCTGAGGCCTTTTCGAGACCAAGGGGCCAGATTTTGGGGCGGCTCAAAATCAAGAAAACTCGTCCATATGGACGTTGCACACCCATGTAGACATGGATGACCCAAGTCGCGCTTGAAAAGTAAATGGTACACGCTCTGGAGCATACGACATGAAGTCTTTGTTAGTGCCTCTCAAGAGTCTCCGATACTAAGGGTCTAGAACTTGGGCCGACCGGAAATTGAGAAAACTCATCCATATGCATGTCACATGTCCATATGGACATGGATGACCGAATTTGAACTATAAAAAACCATGGCACGTGTCTTGGAGCATACAGCGTAGGGTCTCCCTGAGCGCCTCTCGAGAGTCTGTGGTACTAAGGGGCCGGAATTCGGGCTGACCCGAAATGAGGATAACTCCACCACACGCATGGCACACGCCTATAGGATCATGGATGGCTCAAGTCCGGACTAAAAAAATCTGTGGCACACGCCCTGGAGCATACGATGTAGGCTCTCCGTGAGTGCCTCTCGAGAGTCTCTAAGACTAAGGGGCCGAATTCGGGCCGGCCCAAATTTGAGAAAACTCATCCATACACACGGTGCATACCCATATGGACATGGATGTACCAAGTCACACTCCAAAAAGCCAAGGCACGCGCCCTTGAGAATATGACGTAGGGTCTCCGTTAGCTCCTCTCGAGAGTCTCTAAGCCTAAGGGATCAGAATTCGAGTCGACTCATAGTTGAGGACTTGTTGAAGGTGGTGACGGAAGGAGAAGTAAATGTGGTCCAGCAGCACTCAGTGGTGGAGGCAATCAATGACAACAGGCTGCTAGTTGCGTTGGTGGTATTGATCATGGGGAGGCATAAGGTTGGGAGCATGGCCGATACGGGAGCCCACTCTACCACCATGAGTCAGGACATTACAAAGGGGTGCGGATTGGTCGGTCATTGATCCATCTCAGTACTGCATGGAGACATAGAAGGACATTTCCAAGCCGCTCGGTAAGATCCGCAAGGTGCCCGTAACGGCAAGGACTCTCACCCGCACCGTGGACGTGATTGTTACGAAAAGAGGCTCATTTGGGATGCTCTTGGGGAAAGACTGGTTGTTCCTGGCAGGTGCTAGCATGGATTAGTAGCAGGATAAGCTATTCTATCTAGATGGGCCGGGAGAACTGAAGTCGGTGCCAATTGTGTGTGGGATGGTTTTACAAAACGCTATGTCGCTGAATTTCTCAAACAAGGTGATGGATGCCGAGGGCATCCCGCGGACGCAGTCACAGTTTGCATTGCCAGAGGAGACGCATGTGCCCCTCTCGGTGGTGGAATGGATGGATGGGCTGGAAGCAACCCCTAACCCTCTCCGCATAGAATCACATCGCACTATTCCACCCCATTTGGCAGCACTACAGGAGAGCAGAGCGTGACCAGGGCAATTGAACCACCAAGGATGGAACTTCAGCAGTTGATTTCGCTCCCGGCCCATTGCATGCATCTGCACAACCTCACCATGAAGAAGCGATAGTAGCGCTTGCGCCCAAGGCCCGTGATGCCACCTGCGGCACGCGGCATGTGCCATGGACCGGAGCAAGGAGGACGAGGAAAAACAGTCTTAGGGCAAGGTAGAAGCCCTGCGCGCAATGTTCACTTGGCGTGCACTCGAGAAGAGCCCCGTCCCATGTGCCACTTGCTCTGCAGTCGTGAAGTCGACAGAAGAGGATTGAGAGTGGGAAAGGGATGATTATGATGAGCAGGATAGAAGTAATTCACCCCCAGAAGCTGAATCAAAAGAGAAAGGCAACAAAAGTTGTGGCGCTTGAATACGCCAAAGAGATCTAGCATAAGGAGCTCCACGGCCACATGAAGTCATGACTTGTGGACTACAAGTTGGATGTTGAGGATGATGAGACTAAGAAGGAGGTGGTCCCCGTCATGGCACCAGGCAAAGTGGGAGGCTCGGGGAGAGAGGAAGCGGCCAAGCCATCCTTGGGCTTGGTTGTGGAAGCACTCAATGATGAAGAAACGCTGAAAGAGTGGGTGGCACTTAAAGATATAGGCCCCGACCAGGTGGACGTAGAGCTGAAAAATGGTGAAGCAATGTTTTGCGGCCATTGAAACCGAATCAGAAGAGGAAGAGGAGCTTGTCGCGTCATCGCAGTTGCGCTCTAAGGAGCTAGTAGCCATTCCCGTGGCCATAGTGCGAGGCGTACCCGACCCTGTGGGTAAGCGGCACCTGAGTATGAGGCAGATTTAAGCTGAAACCTCTTGAGAACGTACGTCTCCATCGACACGAGGTTCCATCCTCAAAAGCAGAGATAGCTACAATATTGTATTGATGGATATGTGGGGGTATGGAGAGGGCAGTTGCACGAGGTTGGTGACAATGATGCCGAGTTTTATGTTGACTCTGGCGATCACAAGTCGATTGCGCGCTGCCCGTACCACCTCTTATAGAAGAAGCAACAACGTTTGGAGAAGGAGAGCAAGGAGCTCTACGATACGGGAGTCACTTGGCCGAGCAGCAATTAGTATGCTTCTGTAGTCATCACGGTGTCAAAAAAGACGGGGGAACGTGAGTCTCCATTGACTACTAGGAGTTGAACAGGAATACTACCACCTCCCGTGCATGGACAATATCTTTTGACAAGTTCTCAAAGGCGGAGTTTTCTTGCATGTTGGACGCAAGGCTGCCTACCACGCCATCAACATAGTAGCAAAATCAGTGGCAAAGACGGCCTTTGTCACTTACTATGACCCTTACACGTTCATGAGGCTTCCCTTTGGCCTCAAGAACAAACCTCAAACTTTCCAATGGCTCATCAACCATGCATTTAAGGGAATGGAATCTACCGTGTCATGTCTAGACGACATCATCGTGTTTTTGCCAAGTTGGGCGCTAGCTATGCCCCAGTTGTGCCTCAGTTTGAGCACTGGCTATGCCCTAGTTGTGCCCTAGTTTTGCCCTGGTTGCACTATAGTTGTACCCTACTTGCGCCCCACTTGCGCCCTAGTTGCGCACTAGTTGCGCCCTAGTTGCGTCTTAGTTGCGCCCTAGTTACGCCCTACTTGCACCATACTTACATTGTACTTGCGCCCTAGTTGCGCCTTAGTTGAACCCTAGTTGCGTCCTATTTGCACCCTACTTGAACCCTAGTTGTGGCCTAGTTGCACCCTAGTTGTGCCCAAGCTGCTCTCTACTTGCATCCTAGTTGCATCATACTTGCGCCCTACTTTGGCCCTAGCTGTGCCCTAGTTGTACCCAGGTTACGCCTTAGTAAGACACTAGCTACGCCCTAGTTGCACCCTAGTTGTGCCCTAGTTACATTTTAGTTGCGCCCTACTTGCACCCTACTTGCGCCCTATTTGCGCCCTTATAGTGCCCTAGTTACGCCCTAGTTGTGCCCTAGTTGCATCTCCGTTGGGCACTAGATACGCCCTAGTTGTGCCCTAGTTGCGTCCTAGTTGCGCCCTACTTGCGCCATACCTGCACCCTAGTTTCCCCCAAGTTGTGGCCTAGTTACACCCCAGTTGCACCGTATTTGCGCCCTAGTTGCACCTCAGTTGGGCACTAGCTACACTTTAGTTGCGTCCTAGTTGCACCCTAGTTACACCCTACTTGCGTCCTATTTGCGCACTAATTGGGCCTTAGTTTCATCCTAGTTCTGCCCTAGTTGTACACTAGTTGTGCCCTGGTTGTCCCTTAGTTGGGCACTAGGTATGCCCTAATTGCGCCCTAGTTTTTCCCTAGTTGCGTCCTAGTTGCGCCCTAGTTGTACCATACTTGCACCCTAGTTACGCCCTAGTTGCATCATATCTACGCCCTAGTTGCAACCTACTTGTACCCTACTTGCATCCTACTTGCGCCTTAGCTGCACCCTGTTTGTACCCTGGTTACGCCCAACTTACGTTCTACTTGCGCCCTACTTGCACCCTACTTGTTCCCTAGTTGCACCCTAGTTCCACCCCAGTTGGGTTCTAGCTACGCCCTAGTTGTGCCCTAGTTACGCCCTAGCTGTGCCCTAGTTTTGCCCTACATGTGCCTCATTCGCGCCCCACTTGCGCCCTAGTTGTGCCTCCGTTGGACACTAGCTATGCCCTAGTATGCCCTAGCTATGTTTTAGTTGCATCCTACTTGCACCCTAGTTACGCCCTAGTTGCTCCCTACTTGCACCATACTTGCGCCCTACTTGTACCCTAGTTTTGCCCCAGTTACGCCATACCTGCGTCCTACTTGCATCCTACTTGCAACCTAGTTGTGTCCTCATTTCACCCTTGTTGCATACTACTTGCATCCTACTTATTCCCTACGTGCGCCCTAGTTGCACCCTAGTTTCTTCCTACTTGCGCCTTACTTGCGACCTAGTTATGCCCTAGTTGTGCCCTACTTGCGTCCTAGTTCCGTCCTACTTGTGCCCTGGTTGTACCCTACTGGCACCCTAGTTGCGCCCTAGTTGCGCCCTACTTACGCCCAACCTGCACCCTACTTGCGCCCTACTTCTGTCCTAGTTGCACCTTTCTTTTTCCCTAGTTGCGCCCTAGTTGCTCCCTAGTTGTACCCTAGTTGCACCTCAATTGGGCACTAGTTACGCCTTAGTTGTGCCATAGCTCTGCCCTAGTTGCACCCTCCTTGCGCCCTACTTGTCCCTTACTTCTGCCCTAGTTGCACACTAGTTGCGCCCTTGTTGCGCCCTAGGTTCATCCCAGTTCCACCTCAATTAGGCACCAGGTATGTCCTAGTTGCGCCCTACTCTCTCTCCTTGAGTGGTTGCGCCCTACTTCCACCCTTCTTGTGGCCTAGTTGTACCCTAGTTATTCCCTAGTTGCACCCTAGTTGCTCCTCAGTTGGGCACTAGCTCCACCTGAGTTGCGCCGTACTCTCACACTATTTGCACCCTAGTTGCACCCTACTTGTGCCCTACTTGCATCCTACTTGCACTCTACTTGTGTAGTACTTTCCCCTGGTTGTGCCCTACTTGTTGTGAGAAACATGACTCCAACAAGGTCCTATACGTACTACAACCCCTTGGATTATCCGAACGCTTGATACAGATTCAGCTCCTACACCAAACCTCCTCGCTCACGGCTTGTCGGTTACGACGGATCCACCACAGGCGATCCGTCCCTAATAAAAGTGATCACATTGATACACTTCTCCCTAGCAAAAAGAAGCCGTTGCTAATTGCCTTTTGACTTAGTCTGATGTATATATGCAGGATGTTCATTCCCTCCAAGTAAAAACCCAGAACAGTTTTTTTCATCCTGTTTGCCTTCAGTTCCGTAGCTTTGCCGCCGTGTCTTCGCTCTCCTCATCCATCGCTCATTTGTCGTCGCCACCCACTCTTAAGTCTTGCCTCCGCACCTCGTCCCTCCGTCACGCTCGCTCCTTCGCGTCAAATTCTCTGAGCACATCACCCGCTTCATCTCCCCCGGACACTTCGGTCCTGCATTCTCTCACCTGGCATCTGTCCATCTCCACACTCTACCTCAGCTTTGCATCCCTCTATCTGGTTATCCGCCATCTCCTTCCTTTGCTGCGCAACTCTTTGCTTATGTCATCATTTCCAAGCTTCCCCATGTCCTATTACTTCTGCATGCTTCTACCAGCACTTGTTCTGCTCGTTGCATTCTTCTTACATGGTATCAAAGCATGGGGCAACATTACTTGATGACTAGTGACGAAGTCGTTGCCTTGTCGTCATCATCCCTACCTCCATGATCAGCTCTTTCTTTGGCATTGTGTGCGGCGGCTTCCACCACCTCCATCATTCTGTCCTGTTTCTTGCAACGGCACTTGCAACGTCGACCGGGCGTCAGAGCTTTCCTGTGGACGTTCACTTGTACGTGGTGGCTTGTGTGCCCTGGTCCTCCATGCTCATGCTCATCTGTACCTCTTCCGCTTCCCCTGCAGTTGACTTCAGGAGCATCACCGCGCTTGCTTCTCTAGCCCTTGTGGTCTTTCAGTGCCGCAACAAAGTCCTGCATCCAGAATTACGACCGTGGTAACGTTCATTGTCTCTTCACCATCAAAATGCCAGCAGCGCTCTCAAGCCGTGCTTTTTCAACATCTTTGTTCAAGCTTCGTGTTGATTTTGCTCGTCGCACCTATCCAACCTGCATTGCTAAACCTCTTCCTCTATAGAACTCAGAGGCTCTCTTTCTTCTCAGTCCTACCTCATAACCTCTGTGGCTGCGTGGCACGGTCAAATCAATGTCTCCACCTCTAGCTCCACATAACCCTCACTCTTCTGTCCTTCTCCCATCATGTGGTTGCTTCATTCTGAATGTGCATCATCACCTGTATCTACCCGCTTCTCCACTGTGCATCCGTTACCTACTCCATTAGCCATCTGATTCATCCCGCATCATCTTCTCAAGCCATAGCTGCACAACCCCGTTCGCCCTCACAACATTGGACACCACCAGTCGTCCTACCCGTGGGTCTCGGGCCAACTAGGAATAAAGCCGTTGCTTTCCTGACATCTGTGGACGTCGCTACTTCTCGCGCACTGCCCTTCACCATGTGATAACTCCTTTTGGATTCAAGATCTGGGACATTACCAGTCTTCCTGCTGGTCGCTCTCAAGCCAAGTGGTGGCAAAAGCTACCACTCTCTTCAGTTCAGAGGAAGTCCCTGCTTCTTCATGATCTGCTGCTCTGTCCTCTGTTGGCGGAACTACTTCATCTCTAGCAACTGTTTTTTCTCTTGCTTCATCAACCACTCATCCTTCGCTACATGTGGAATTGTCTACATTCATCAGTGTCGTCTATTCAGCATCTATGTCTCCACCTTCTTCATCATCATCTTCTTTATCTTCTTCATCATCAATCATCATCTGCAGTACACATGGTCTCGCCCCTACGCCCAATTTATCAAACCTTTGCAAATCATAATCTCTCATCATCATCATTTTGGAGTAAGGATCCGCATTGTCATACCACCATTCTTGCGGCGACCTACACCCACGCCAACTCTTCTCCACAGCATACGCATATCACCCATGCGCCCACAATTCATCAGCACTCCTCTTGTGCTATCATGAGCCATCTTTTGCATCTGCGACCAGCACCAGGACCTGCACGTACCAGCTGCCAATCTCGTAGTGGTCTGAATTGTCAAGATGATATCCGCGTGGTGCGGTCTCGACGTTTGTCTGATTGCCTCTAGTGATTCACGTCTATTGTTTTGGGCAAATATGAGACTGAGCGTGAGCTTTCTTCTCGCCTCTTGCTCTGTGAGCAGCAATTTAGAAACAGTCTGTTTGCGAAGGGAATAACGTCGTTTTGCATTAGTTTTTGAACATAGACATGATCACAACAGTTATAGGGCTAGTCATGAGCTTTCCAACGCACCAAACCGGGCGCAATTTGGCCAAGCGTAGCTCAAGTTATGCTTGCCAAAGCGCAGGTCTCACCCACCACAGAAGCCCGACGCCGCCACTCGCCGTGGCGCCTTCATTTACGTGCGAAGCACCCTACCCACTTTTGGGTCGTGTTTGGTGATGGGGTGTGACGAGGTTTGAAACCTGTCCGCGGACCTGCAGTCAGAAGTTTGACCAAGTCCCCGAGTAACAAAACGTACTACTGAGTTTCGGACGTCCAGCCAGGGTTTTGGCTAAGTCCCTCAGTAACAACCTGCACTAATGGATCCGGTGGATGATCCGCTGGATCAGGTGGATCATCCACCGGACGCCTCGGCAGGCCTATCGGAGCTTTTTCTCCAGATGGTGTTTTGTTACTCGGTCCGGTCGATAATCGACCGGATTTCGAGTAGCAGCCGGCTCCCAGAGCCGCTGCGCATACTCAAACTTTGGAAAGCCATATGTCCCTCGATACTTGTCCGATTCCAGCGAAACAACTTCCACCGGATTCAGCGACTTGTTAACTTTCAGGGGCAATCCTTCATTTTTCGATCCAAGAAAATGTCGAGTGGCCAGATCCGCCGGAGCGGAGTTTCTAGTTTCTGGTGGCTTGTCAGGGCCTCCCGCCGCCGCACTTGGGCATGCGGAGGGGCAATTTTTTCAACATTCTCCCCTTTGCACCTTCCATGCCCGCTGCTCCTGCTTGCTCTCACTCATCTTCTGCTACGCCCTCCAGCCCATCATAGCTGGTCATCCCAAGTCCGGCCACGCTTATCGTGTGCCGGTCTGCGGGTTGCGGTTTGGTCAAGCAATCCGCAAGCATGCTTTGCGTGCTGTAGTGCTCTAGCACCACCTGCCCCTTCTCGACCATGTCACATGCATAGTGATAACACACGTCAATGTGCTTCGTCTTCATGTGCTGCGTCGGGTTGTTGGTCAGCAAAATGGAGGCGGTGTTGTCCTCGTGCACCACCGTAGGCTCCAGCTACGGCACGCCCAGCTCCCCCAGCAACCTGCGGAGCCACACCGCCTCCTTGACCACCTTGGGAAGCGCAATGTACTCAACTTCCAGTGTGGAGGTGGCGACGCAGTCCTGCTCCCCACTACACCACGAGACCGCTGCACCAGAAAGGAAAAACACGTCGCTGGATGTGGACTTTTGCTTGTCCACATTGCCAGCGTAGTCTGCATCCGTGTAGCAGACAAGATGCAAAGGGTCCACCCGCCCTTTGCCCTCGAACCTCAGGCGCGCGTGCCGCGTCGCCTGCAGGTAGCGGAGGATGCGCTTGATTGCCTGCCAGTGTAGTGGCCCTGGGTCAGCCACGTACCTGCTCACTTGGCCCACCGCGTAGGCCAGGTCCGGTCGAGTCGCCACCATGGCGTACATGAGGCTGCCGACCGCTGATTGGTAAGGCAACCCGGCCATATCCTCCCGCTCTTCTTTTGTTTGCGGCGCCATTGCCGCACTCAGTTCATAGGTCGTGGAGACAGGACTACACACTAGTTTACAGTCCTCCATGCCGTACCGCTTCAGCACCTCGGCCACGTATTTGGCTTGCCCCAGCTCAAGCGTGCGCGCCCTCCGGTTCCGCGTAATGCTCACCCCGAGGTAGAACTCCAGCTCCCCCATCTCCGACATCGGGAACCTATTGCTCAGCTGCTCTTTCAACTGCTCTAGGCTCAGCAGGTCTGAGGAGCACAAGATCAGATCGTCCACGTAGAGTGCGACAATTTGATGGAGCTTCTTGCTGCGCCGCACGTACACACTGTGATCCGCCTCACAGCGCTTGAAGCCGAGTTGTGCCATGAAGCTGTCCATCTGTTGGTACCAGCATCGGGGCGATTGTTTTAGTCCGTACAAGGACTTTCGCAGCTTGCACACCTTGCCCTCCGGCGCCTCCACCCCCTTCGGCACCTCCATGTAGATTTCCTTGTCGATGATGCCATTGAGGAAGGCCGTCTTTACGTCCATTTGGTGGAGCTCCATGTCCTTCGCGGCTGCCACCGCAAGGATCGCCCGGATGCTTGTGAACTTGGCGACGGGGGCNCGCAGCTTGCACACCTTGCCCTCCGGCGCCTCCACCCCCTTCGGCACCTCCATGTAGATTTCCTTGTCGATGATGCCATTGAGGAAGGCCGTCTTTACGTCCATTTGGTGGAGCTCCATGTCCTTCGCGGTTGCAACCGCAAGGATCACCCGGATGCTTGTGAACTTGGCGACGGGGGCGAAAGTCTCATCGTAGTGCTCGCCCTTAAGCTGTGCGTACCCCTTTACCACGAGCCGCGCCGTGTACTTGTCAACCACACCTTCCTTTGTGAACTTGGTCTTGAAGACCCACTTGGAGCCGATGACCTTGGCATCTTTCGGCCTGTCAACCAGCTGCCCACGTGTCCTTTTCTAGAATGGACGCGAACTCTGACTTCATGGCAGCATCCCACTCCTTTCCCTCGGGCTGCGCAAGTGCCTCTAGCACGGTCATCGGCTCCGTTGATGCAGCCAGCATGCATCACGTCATACCAATCCATCGACCGGTGCCTTTGTTGAGATGCTTCCTCACTCTCCGCTGCCTCTCGCTGCGGCGCGGCAGTCTCGGCGGCGTCTCGTCGCTCTGCTGCGATCCTTCCAACTCAGCCCGCTCCGGTGAATCATTAACCGGATGGCTTCCTGAGGATTCTTCCCCCTCCGGTGAACCATCAACCGGACAAGCGTTCCGTCCGGAGGATTTTTCTCCGACGCCTGATGCAAACTCAACCGGGAGTGCGCGCTTCGGCACCCGCGGTGCCTCCTTTCACAGATCATTCCGCCGGATCTCTAGCCCTGCTGCATCATCGTCGGAGTCCTCCGCGTTGGCTGCTGTACCTGATGCACCGCCACGGTCCGACGCTACATCCTTGACCTCCACATCCGCCGGCTCCTCCTCGTAGTCAAGGAGCTGGAACCACTCCCCCTGTTTTGGAGTGTTCCCGATGCTCATGTTGTTGCTGCTGCTGCTGAAGCTCTGCTGCTTGGCAAACTCGACGTCACGGCTGCGGATGATATCTTGAGTGCGCGGGTCCCAGAGCCGGTACGCCTTTTGCGCGCTCTCGTAGCCGAGGATCAAGCAAGGCTTCGCCCGCGGTTCAAGCTTGTTGTCGCGTCGTTGTGCCGCCTACACCATCGCATGCGCCTTGCACCAGAACACCTTCAGGTGCGCCACGTTTGGCTTGCGCCCGCTCCAAACTTCCTGCGGTGTCTTCCAGCCGCCCTTTCCCTTCAGCACCGCTGTTGGGGTGAGGTTGATGGCGTAGCTCACTGTACGCACAGCCTCCGCCCAGAATCCTCGCGGCAATCCCGCATCCACAAGCATGGTCCACACCATGTTGAGCAGCGTCTGGTTCGCCCGCTCCGCCACTCCGTTGGACTGTGGCGAGTACGGCGTAGTGGGTTCCCACTTGATGCCCTACTGCTTCATCCACCCGCTGCAGCCCACGTACTCTCCGCCATTGTCGCTGCGTAGCACTCTGACCTTCCGGCCAGTCTACCTCTCCACCGCTACAATGTACTCCTTCATTCAGTCCAAGACCCCACATTTCTGCTTCATGAAGTACACGTAGAGCTTCTTGCTGCACTTGTCAATGAAGGTGACAAAGTATCTGAAGCTGCCATTTGACGGCGTTTTGAACAGTCCGCACACGTCGCTCTGCACGACCTCCAGCAAGTCCTTTGCACCAGCCTCGTTCTCGTTGAACGGCTTGCGCCGCGCTTTGCCCAAAATGTAAGGCTCGCACCTTTTGTGCGCTGCTGCATCTGTTGCCGCGTCTGCACCGTCGATGACGAGGCCGCGCACCATGTCTCGCTTCGCCATCTCCTTAACGGTTGCGGGTGCCAAATGCCCCAACCGTCGGTGCCAGAGCTCCAGATTAGCGCTTTCTCCCTTGGCGATGTTGACGACGGGCTCCTTAAAATCTGCTACGTCGGATGCCGCAAGGACCACTTTGGTCTCCACGATGTAGAGACCGCCCTCGCGCTTTGCCTCCAGCACGACCTCGCCGTCACCGTTGATGCGCACCAGTGCGCCTTTCTTGCGGAAGAGCACCTCATACTCTTTGTCTGTCAAGCGGCTGACACTCAAAATGTTAGCCAGGCCGGGGACGTGCTGCACATCACGAATTGTGTACAGCTCCTTCTTACCGCCCATCACGACTTCCACCTCCACGTCGCCTCGGCCGGCCGCCGGCTTGACTTTGTCGTTCGCGACCACCATCGACTTGGAGGACTTGTCGCAGGTGACGAACCCCACCTTATCGACTTGGGTGCGCTCCTCGGCCCCGGAATCCAGGCACCGCTTGTTGGCCTTCTTGAAGAAGTGGTTCTTGTTGCCGTTGAGGAGCGACCTGCCCTTGCTGTTTTTGCCGCCAGTCTTTGCCTCCTCCGGGCACTCACGGGCCCAATGGCCCTCCTTGCCGCAGTTGCGGCAGGCACCTTTCTTGGCGTCCTTCTTGCTGTTGCCCTTTCCGCCACTTCCTCAGCCCCCGCTTCCGCCACCGCGCGTTTTGGTGAGAAGGGCCGATGAGGAAGACGAGGACTCCCCGCAGCTCCGGCGCTGCGCCTCGTTGCGGATGTACTCTGTGACCGCGCCATAGGTGAGCTTGTCCTCCGACCATCCTCTAAGGAGGGTGATGAGTGGACCCCAACTGTCAGGTAGGGCCTTGAGGAGGGCCATCCCCTGCAGCTGAGTGTCGATCTTCCACCCCACGTCATTGCATTGCGAGGCGAGCGACTCGATCTGCTGCATGGCGGAGATGACATCATCTCCCTCCTGGATTATCACCGTGAGGAGTCGCTTCATTGCGAAGATTTTGTTCGTGAGCGGCTTGGATTGGTGGATGGCACAGAGCTTTTGCCAAGCTTCGGCTGCCAGTTTGTAGCCTTGGAAGTAGCCCGACTACGACTCGACTGTCCCGGACACCAGGAGGATGAGCTCCTCCGTGTTCTTCTTTTTGAAGGCCTGCTTCTCCGCGTTTCTAGTAGTCGCCTCTGTGAGCACCTCCTTTCCCAACATGACATCCAATAGCCCCTTATGCGAGAGGTGCAGTTCAAACAGCCACCTTCATTAGCCCAAAGCCCGGGCCGCCCGCATACTTCTTCTGAATGGGCTGCGTCTCCTTCTGCGCCATGTGCGCAGCTGCTACTATGACGAGTTCTCAGAACTTCACGGTGACGTCCAAGTTGACGATCCCGTGCGCTACGGAAGACGTGAACGTTGGAGGCGTTCAGACATGTGGGCACACAACCCTTTGTCAAGATGATATCCACGTGGTGCGGTCCCGAAGTTTGTCTGATCGCCTATAGTGATTCACGTCTACTGTTTTGGGCGAATCTGAGTCTGAGCGTGAGTTTTCCAGTCGCCTCACGCTATGTGAGCAGCAATTTAGAGACAGTCAGTTTGCGAAGGGAATAACGTCATTCTGCGTTAGTTTTTGAACATAGACATGATCACATCATCTATAGGGCTAGTCATGAGCTTTCCAACGCACCAAACCGTACGCAATTCGGCCAAGCGTAGCTCATGTTATGCTTGCCAAAGCGCAGGTCTCACCCACCACAGAAGCCTGACGCCGCCACTCGCGGTGGCGCCTTCATTTACGTGCAAAGTGCCTTTCCCAAGGCGCATGTCCCATTGCACATGGTGTGGGGGTCCCCTGCACTGTTTCCATGCACCCTACCCACTTTTGGGTTGTGTTTGGTGATGGAGTGTGACAAGGTTCGAAACCTGTCCGAGGACCTGCAGTCAGAATTTTGACCAAGTCCCCGAGTAACAAAACGTACTACTGAGTTTCGGACGCCGAGCCAGATTTTTGGCTAAGTCCCTCAGTAACAACCTGCACCTCTGGATCCGGTGGATGATCCGCTGGATGAGGTGGATCATCCACCGGACACCTCGGCAGGCCTATCGGAGCATTTTCTCCAGATGGTATTCTGTTACTCGGTCTGGTCGATTATTGACCGGATTTCGAGTAGCAGCCGGCTCCCAGAGCCGCTGCGCATACCCAAACTTTGGAAAGCCATATCTCCCTCGATACTTGTCCGATTCTAGCGAAACAACTTCCACCGGATTCAGCGACTTGTCAACTTTCAGGGGCAATCCTTCATTTTTGGATCCGAGCAAATGTCGAGTCGGAAGATCCGCCAGAGCGGAGTTTCTAGTTTCTGGCAGCTCGTCAGCGCCTCGCGGCGCCGCACTTGGGCATGCGGAGGGGTAATGTTTTCAACATGAACCCACGCTGGCAGCAGATTTCTTTCTGCATGTTGGCTCTTGTGTTCCTCTTCTTGCACCTCAACCTATATAGCACTTTCCGCACGTGGTTTTGCCCGTACGCCCAGTCCACCATTTCTTTGCTAGTTATCATCCTGCACTCAGCACAAGGATCTGCCTGGTTAATCCGTCATTCTTGCGGTGACCAGTATACAAGCAGATTCATGGTCATCAAGCGCACGAGGCTTATCACACGAATGGAGGGAGCTGGACAAGTGATGGCACAAGCAAGTAGAAGCAATGGGACATGCGGGACCATGGGAGACTGATGACGGGAGCGAGGAGCTGTGAGGCGATGCAAGGAGTTTGTCACAGAACGTAGACAGAATAGTTGCAGTCTAAGGTAGAGCAGTGAGGTAGATAGGGGGCTAGTGGGGGAACATAAGAGCAGAGTGTGTGGAATTAATGGAACGAGTGATGTGCTGAATGGACTTGGACAAACGAACGATGGTGAAGGAGCAAACAGGTACGAAGCTAATAGCTTGGAGCAGATAGCAATGGAAGAATGAGCGATGAGCCAGCACAGTGAAAACACGGCGAGGGAGCAACACAACCAAAGGTGAACAGTATGGAAAGACTGTTTTGGGTCAACTTGGAAGGGGATGAACATCCTCCGCACATAGACTGATCAAGATAAAGCATCAAGACTAACGGCATCTTTCTGCCAGTGGGCTGCTGGTGACACCTTTCATTCTATTTGGGGATGACTCGACTTGTTGATTCAACAGTTGCAAACCGAAGCGTTATAAGTTGAGGTGGCTCAGTCCAGGGCCTGAACCGTTATTGAGAAGAGACTTTTCCAACAAGGTGAGCACAGTGAGTGACCTTCTTTGAGGTGATTTCTGACAAGGCTTTTCCCTGCACCCAACATCATTAGCATCCTCATCATCTTTCATGTGCTTCGGGAATTGGCATCACGAATTCTTCCGATCACTCACTCTTGTAGTGACGTGCATTCCCACCTCATTTAGCATTACCCTTTTCTCTCCCTCAAAGAGTCATATACAGGGGCATCGGACATCACTTATCTTTTTGTCGTCGGGCTCTGGACAACGATTGACACAACCGGATACTCCTCTGCAACATAACTCAAGAAGATCTTCTCACTCCTTAACCTCTCCTTTACTCCAAGTGACCAGTACCATCATCGCCAGCAGGACAGAGTTGCTGATACTTGCCGACAAGACGGCACCCATAGCTACCACACACAAGGAGGACCAGCGACATGATAGCACAAGTCCTCGACTATACGTACATTACTTAGCTTGATCAGTTCAGAGAGAACATCCACGACTGGTATAGTGCAATACAAGTCTAGACAAGGCAATCTTTTATCCGCATACATCAACCCTCCCTCTACCTGGAAGGAGATTATGACAACCCTGAGTGTCCTCCAAGGGTATATACAGCCACCCTTCTAGACAAGAAGAGACTCCTTTCTTTGTACCATCCATACCGTCTACCATAGGATCATTGAAGGATTGTCACCTGTTACAGCAATGTGACACTCCCATGTGGCAGCGGTGTAGAATCCCAATCTCTGTATCCATGTCCTCAGATCCCGCCAGCAAGTGGTTACTCCCCCTTCTACACAAAGACACTTGTACACTGATGCTCTTTAGGTCATCAGCTCTTCACACCTTGTCAATTTCAGGGGGGCTGTCAAAAATGTGATTCCGACAAGGTTCCCTACGTAATAACATCCCTCGGATAATGCGAGGTGTTCATAGAGGTTCAGATCCTGCAGCGAATCTCAGCGCCAACAACTGGTCGGTCACAACCGTTCCATCATGGGTGAGCCACACCTAATAAAAACAATCATGACGCTACGCGTGCGGCTAGTGAAAAGAAGCTGGTGCTACTTGCATTTTTTCCTACTCTGCTATACATCCAGAGGATGTTCATTCCTTTGAAGTTTCACCCATAAAAGTCTCCTTCATCCTTTTATCTTTTGGTTCCGCGGCTTCACCACTGTGTCTTCACTTTGATCACCCAGCGATTATTCTACCATGGCTACCCACTCTCAAGTCTTGCCTCCGCACCTTGTCGCTCTGTCACACTCGCTCCTTTGCCTCAGTTCCTCTCAGCACGTCACTCATGTCATCTCCTTTGGATACTTCAGTCATGCATTCTCTCATCTAGCATCTGTCCATCTCCGTGCTCTACCACAGCTTTGCACCTCTCTATCTGGATTTCCGCCTACCGCTTTGGTAATCTATGTAGGTTGTCACCTAAGTCATCATTTTGAAGCTCCCCTTGTCCTATTTCTTCTACCTGCTTCTGCCATTACTTATTCTGCTTCTTCCATTCTTCTCACTCTTGCGCCCTAGTTGTGCTTGATTTGTAACCTTGTTATGTCCTAGTTGCGCCTCAGTTGGGCACTAGCTATACCCTTGTTGCATCCTAGTTGCGTCCTAGTTGCGCTCGAGTCGTATCCTACTTGCGTCCTTCTTGTACCCTAGTTGTGTCCTAGTTGTGCCCTAGTTGCGCCCTAGTTGTGCCCTACTTGCACCCTAGGTGCGTCCTAGTTGCGCCCTAGTTGTGTCCTAGTTGCGCCCTACTTGCACCCTAATTGTGCCCTAGTTGTGTCCTAGTTGCGTTCTACTTGCAACCTAATTGCACCCTAATTGCGCCCTAGTTACGCCCTACTTGCACCGTAGTTGCGTGCTACTCGCACCCTAGTTGCGTCCTAGTTGTACCCTAGTTGTGCCCTATTTGCACCTTACTTGTGCCCTACTTGAACCCTAGTTGTGCCCTAGTTTTGCCCTAGTTTCGTCCTACTTGTGCCCCACTTGTACTCTTGTTGCACCCTAGTTGCGCCCAAAATGCGTCCTATTTGCGTCCTAGTTGCACCCTACTTGCGCCCTAGTTGTGTCCTAATTATGCCCTACTTGCGCCCTACTTGCGCCCTAGTTACACACTAGTTGCAGCCTAGATGCACCTTACTTGCGCCCTACTTGCACCCTACTTGCGCCCTAGTTGCCCCCTTCTTGCATCCTTGTTGCAGCGCGGGTGCGTCAGCTAGGCACCAACTACGTCCTAGTTGTACCCTGGTTGTACCCTAGGTGTGCACTAGTTGCGTCCTACTTGTACCCTTGTTGCGCCCTACTTGCGTCCTACCTGTGTCCTATTTGTGTCCTAGTTGCACCTTAGTTGCATGGCTAGACACTAGCCATGCCCAAGATGCGCCCTAGTTGCACCCAAGTTGCATCCTCCTTGTGCACTACTTGCGCTATTCTTGCGCCCTAGTTGCGTACTAGTTGCGCCCTACTTGCGTCCTACTTAAATCCTAGTTACACCCTAGTTGTGTTCTAGTTGCACCCTAGTTCCACCCTTCTTACACCCTATTTGCGTCCTACTTGCACCTTAGTTGCGCCTCAGGTGGACACTAGCTACGGCCTATTTGTGTCGTAGTTGGACCATAGTTGCGTCCTAGTTGCGTCTTACTTGCGCCCTACTTGCACCCTAGTTGTACCCTAGTTACGTCCTTTTTGAGCCCTACTTGCATCCTACTTGCGTCCTGATTGCGCTCTAGTTGCGCCATACTTGCATCCTTCTTGCACCCTACATGAGCCCTTGTTGCACCTTAGTTATGCCCTTGTTGTGCCCTAGTTGCGCCAATTTTGTACCCTAGTTACACTCCTCTTGCACCCTAGTTGCGCCCTAGTTGATTCCTAGGTTTTTCCTAGTTGCGCCTCGGTTGGGCATTGGCTACATCCTCGTCGGACCTTAGTTGTATCCTACTTGCACCATACCTGCGCCCTACTTGCGCTCTACTTGCACCCTAGTTGCGCCCTAGTTGCGCCCTAGTTGCACCCTAGTTGCACCCTAGTTGCACCCTTGT
This sequence comes from Penium margaritaceum, assembly GCA_023375785.1. Lineage (NCBI taxonomy): Eukaryota > Viridiplantae > Streptophyta > Zygnematophyceae > Desmidiales > Peniaceae > Penium > Penium margaritaceum. The sequence continues at coordinate 337,947 of SZWC01000306.1, read as the reverse complement.
TGCACATCAGGTGGGTACTAGCTAAGCCCTAGTTGCACCCTAGTTGCGTCCTAGTTGCGCCGTACTTGCGCCATAATTGCGCCTTACTTGCGCCCTACTTACGCTCTAGTTGCGCCCTAGTTGCGTCCTACTTGCTTCCTAGTTGCGCCCTAGTTGCACCTCAGTTGAGCACTAGCTACAGCCTAGTTGCGCCCTAGTTGTGCCCTACTTGCACCATACTTGCGCCATACTTGCACCATTCTTGCGCCCTAGTTACCCCTTAGTTGCGCCCTAGTGACACCCTACTTGTACCTCGGTTAGGCACAATCTACACCCTGGTTCCGCTTTATTTGTGCCCTAGTTGCGCCCTAGTTGTGCCCTAGTTGTGCCCTGGTTGCGCCCTAGTTGCCTTCTAGTTGTGTCAAAAATAAGATGTCAAAGGCACAAGTCAAACATCACCTTGGGGCAAAAGATTATAGATGTATCCTTTGAGGGAAGTGCTATAAGAAAACAAAAGAAATCAGCAGAACCTGCTCATCTTCGAGTAGTTGGTCGGTAAATGACACCGATACCATGAAGTACGTCCACCAAATACTGCGCGCTCACTGATGACTATGCGCCTCGGTCCTCACGTAGGGACAAAGTCGCAGCATCCCCTGAGCACTCGCACTATGCAGTACCACTGGGAAAGGGGTACATGAAGTCCCGAGCCCCTACAAGTGCCAAACCAAAGCCATGGTCCGACGGGCCATGGTCCGCCGCAACTCCGCCCATCTAGATGATGGAGCTCACCCCTAGGTAGCGGTCCTACTAGCATGCTAGTCTTGTACTTAGGAACCTAGTCTTGTATGATGCATTCTGCCTGTCTATCAAGTTATTCATTCCGTTTCCCGCCTTGCAGCTGCCCGCCTCTTGGCTGTGGCACACCTCTTACCGTTCTGTTGCCGGCTTTCATGCTACGGCACTCCATTTTGCTTCACTTCAACCTGCTTGCTTCCAGGCTGTGGCAATCACATCAGTTATGACATTCTACTTGCCCGCACCTTGACGCTGATGCCTTCAGCTTGCGTCTAAGTGTTGTGGCAATTCATCCATCAGCCACCACTTCCGCCGCCTGCCATCGCTTGTTGCCTCTGCTTTGTCGCACCCGCTTCCATTTGCTGAGGCACCATCCTCTGCTCTTCCACTCAGCTTCCTCGCGCCTGCCTCATTTTGCAGTGGCGCCATCCTTGGCTCCGTCGCAGCTGTTCGTCCAAGGACTCAACTGCCCGCTCCTTGCTACTGTGGCTAGCCATGCTCGCAACCCGCACCCTGTTGTTGTGGCAACCATCATCGCCTCAAGATCGGCTCATGCCTTTGGTACCACCCCCACACTCATATTGCTTTGCCGCTCATACTCCTCAGCGCTTGTTACGTTAGCCATGCATCAGTACTCCATAGCCTCACCGCTGCTTCCAAATCCGCATTGACAACACCTTTGCCACACTCTCTGCTTCCTCAATATCCAGACACGTTGCTAGTTGCGCCCTCCTTGCGCCCTCCTTGTGCCCTAGTTGCGCCCTAGGTACGCCCTAGTTACATCCTAGTTGTACCCTAGTTTCACCCTACGTACGCCCTACTTGCACCCTAGTTGTGTCCTAGTTGCGCCCTAGTTGTTCCTTACTTGCACCCTACTTGCGCCCCACTAGCGTCCTTGTTGCACCCTAGTTGCATCCTAGTTACACAATACTTGCGCCCTACTTGTGCCCTTGTTGCGTCTTACTTGCTCCCTAGTTGCACTCTAGTTGTGCCCTAGTTACCTTGGTTGGGTACTATTCACGTCCTAGTTGTGCCTTCGTTTCATCCTAGTTACACCCTCGTTACGCCCTAGTTGCGCCTCACATGGGTATTAGCTACGCCCAAGTTGCACCCAATTTGCGTCCTAGTTGTGTCCTACTTGCGTCCTAGTTGCACCCTAGTTGTGCCCTACTTGCGCCCTACTTTTACCCTAGTTGCACCACAGTTACGCCCTAGACCACAATGCTTGCGCCATACTTGCGCCCTACTAATGCCATTGTTATGCCGTAGTTGTGCCCTAGTTGCACCCTACTTGCACCCTACTTGCAACCTACTTGCGTCCTTTTTGTGCCCTAGTTACACCCTTGTTGCACCCTACTTGTTGTTCGAAAAATGAAGGAAGCCGAGCAGGGAGTGGAAGCAAAAGGAGAGGGAAGGAACCGAATGGATCGGAAGCCAAGTGAATGAGGGAATGATTAATGAAATGAGACAAAGGACATAAGAACAATGTGTAGGCTAAGTACTATCCTAAACCTATCCTAGCTAAAGTCTGTCATGGTGGGCGGTGCGATAAGTACCACTGCGGTTGCAGTGTTACTGGTGCTTTACCTGTAGCCCACGAACGTGCGGTGTGGCCCCAAGTGTAGGCGCGATGTGGGTCGGCCCTGGTCGTGCTTGTTAGTCTGCCGCATGTACGTCTTGATTGTAGCCGCTTGGTTGTCTTGTAGTGCAGACCGAGCGGCAGGTCTTTCAGAACATGCTTGGTAAAGCAACGGAGGTCGACTGTCGTGCACTGGACGTTGGTTGGAGCCCAAGGACCGTTCACCCGTCCAGTTTACCGGTCGTTTGGACTGAGTCACGTTTGTCGCACGAGCCATTGAGGCTGCGCCTTGCAGCAGATGAACCTCCATCAAGAGGGATAGCCGGGTGTTTTCCGGAACCAGGACACGGGATCTCCAAAGATGGTGAACTGTAGGTGCTAGTGTGGTGCAGAGCCGACTTTCAACGTCATGGCAGTGGAATGTTTTCTGACACCCACCCGCACTGCCATAATCCCAACACAAGATGAAGGTGTCAAAGAGGACGGATGTGTAGTAGTGATTGTGCATAGCGATGGGATCATGTGATCCTAAGATGCTTCTCTGACAGCCATTCATAATGGCATAGGCCGAGGAAAAGAAAAAGATATATTTAGATCCACCCACACTACAGAAGCAAGCAAGATGAAGAGGAGGGTGCAGTGTAGGTCATGTGCTAAAGGTCGAGGAAAAAGAGAAGCAGTCTGTGTTGGAAAAATAGGACTCCAACAAGATGGCTCTTTCTTCTTATTCCCATTTTCAACAATGGTTCAGGTCCGATACCGATCCACCTTGACTTGACGGCTCTTTGTTCAGACCGACCGTTGGGTTACAAACGTCAATACATCCCTAATAATGTGACAAATCCTCTGCAAGCCTTTGTTAGCACTAGTGGGTATGGAGGCATCCTCAAGGACCACTACCTCTCAGTAGGACATGCTTCCAATGTTTGGGGCAGCCAATGAACACCAATGGTGAAGAGTGTGGAGTGCAAGGATCACGGATATAAGTCCGCAGAACATGTCGCATTTAGTGGAACGGAATCAATGTATGTCTTTGTTACTTAGTGTAGTGAAACTACATCCTTATAGCTTGTGATCTAAGCTTTCCAACACATCCAAGCATGCCCAAATTTGGAATAGTAGAGTCCCTTTTACGACTGTCCAAGTAACCCTTAGAGGAGCCACCCATCCTGCCTTGCACGTTAGGCAACGGAAGGCGCTTCAATGATGACCCGTCGAAGTGCCTTTCCTCATCCTGAAGTCAAGGAGAAGTTCATCCTGGTCAAGGAGAGTCTTCCCATTGCTTCCTTTATGGCCCTGGTGCATTTTGGGGTCTTTGGAGACGAGCTCGGATCACTAGTGGTGGATTATCCCGCCACCCATGGCGGGAACCAGATTCCATCCCTCGAACACCCAAATTTTAGGCTAGGCCAACTTTCTGAATACTCGCTTAAATCAAGCGATTCAAAGCTCGATCCTGCATGGACAAATCCAAGCCATCCGAATCTAAAGTCAGACTAGGTGGTCGCCAACTCCTCTGTGGTCGAACGAGGAAGAACGATCAACGACACTCATGGCAAGGGGTGCCATGTCAACAATCTTCCCCTTGCACTGTAGCCTTGATGTCCTGTCCTTGGAAGCTGTAGTATATTCAAACCTCACAGCGCAGACCAAGGTCCATGCATCTTGGCACGTGTCTGTCCTTGGTCTGTGCCTTGGTCATGGCATCGGCGAGCATGCGCTTAGTGCCACAATGCACAATATCCGCATCTCCCTTCGCCACCAAGTCCGGCCTATAGTGATGGCGGATCTCGATGTGCTTGGTCTTCCTGTGAAGCACCGAGTCCTGGGTAAGGCTGATGGCACTCATGTTGTCAATGTTGAGCACTGTTGGCTTCGTTTGCAGCACGCTGGTCTCCTTTAGCAGCCAATGCAGACACACCGCCTCCTTTGCGGCTTTTGTGTGTGCGATGTACTCCACTTCGATGCTGAACAGTGCCACACAGTCTTGCTTCCTGTATTCCCATGAAACTGTTGCACCTTCAAGCACAAACACGTACCCCAATGTTCATTTTTTGTCATCCACATCACCAGCCCAGTGGGCATCAGAGTAGCCAACCAACCCAAGTGAGTCGTCAAGTGCTCCCCCGCCAAACACGAGTCGCAAATGTTTTGTTGCCTTGAGGTAGCAGAGGATCCGCCTCACCGCTTGTCAATGCAGCGTTCCTGGATCAGCATTGTAGCGGCTCACTTGGCCCTCCGCGAAGGCCAGGTTGGGTCGCGTCGCCACCACGGCGTACATGATGCTCCCCGCAGCGGATTGGTATGGCACACCTGCCATCTCCTCCTTCTCCTTGTCAGTGCTCGGCCCCATGCTCAAGCTTAGCTCACATGTGGTGGTCATGGGTGTGCCGATGGGATTGTACTCCTCCATGTTGTCTTGGCAAAGCACCTCTTACACGTACTTTGCTTGCCCCATCTTGAGCATGCGTGCCTTGCGGTCCCTCTTGATGACATACCAAGGTAGTACTCGAGCTCGTCCATGTCGATCATTTTGAACCGACCGTCCAGGTGTTGCTTCAGGTTCACCAACGCCTCCATGTCCGGTGACACGAGGATGAGATCATCCACGTTAAGGACCACAACCTGGTGCAACCCCGCCTGCTTCCGCACGTACACATGGTGATCCCTCTTGCAGCGCTTGAAACAAAGCTTGACCATGAAGTCGTTCATTTTCAGGCACCACATGAGTGGCGCTTGCTTCGGCCCGGAGAGCGCCTTGCAAAGCCGGCACACCTTCCCCAGCAGTGCGTCCATCCCCTCCGGTACCTCCATGTAGACCTCCTTGTCTAGGTCACCGTTGAGGAATGTAGTTTTCACATCCATTTGATGCACTTCGTACTCACGTGCTGCCGTCACCGAGAGGATGGAGCGGATGGAGGGGAACTTTGCCACCGTTGCGAAGGTTTCATCATAGTGTTCACTCTTCCGCTGGGCGTACCCCTTCATGACCAGCCGCGTCTTGTACTACTCCATCCACTTGGAGCCAATGATTTTTGTGCCCTCTGGCCTGTCAATCAGCTTCCAAGTTGCTTTGTCTTCATTGGAGGCTAGCTCAAATTTTATGGCTCCACCCCACATTGTCCCATCCTTCTGCTACAATGCCTCCTTGACGGTTTTGGGCTCCTCTTGTGCAAAGAATGCCTGAGCAAACCCAGTCCAGGTGCCTTGTGCGACATCGTACCGTTTTGCCGTCCTCTTTGTGCATCCACATCTTTGGGACTGCTACTGTTGAGGCCACTGCTACTACTACTACTGCTATTGCTGCTGCTGCTACTGTCCTCTCGCGGTGCCACTTGCACCGCTGGCCTTTTCTCCCTCTCTTGAGGATTGTGGAGATGCAGGCTCACTCCTTGCCTCCTTGTTCAGATCCACTGCTACCAGCGTTTCGGACTCATTGTCCAACTCAGCTGAATGCAAATCAGCCGCTCCCCACTCCCTTGGATGGTTCCCGCCGGTTGGAGCGGCTAGGACGTCACCCTCTTTTTGTCCTCTGGCATCTCCCCCTCAAGGAGTGGCAGCAACTCCCCCTGCTTGGAGAGACCTGTGTCCTTGTCTGTTTAACGGCTGTCCTCGTCGCATGTGACATCGTGACTCTTCACCATCTGCTACTTCCGTGGGTCGAAGAGCCGCAACGCCTTGCTCTTGCTCTTGTACCTGAGAAAGATGCACCGGCGAGTCCGCGGGTCCAGCTTGCCCCGCCCCTCTCGTGCCTGCACAACACCATGTGCAACACAGCCAAATGTGCAAAGGTGTGCTACAGTTAGCTTCTTACCGCTCCACACTTCTTGTGGCGTCTTCCACACCTTGGACTCCGCATCTTTTAGCGGCTTCAACTGCGTCCCGACCGGACGCCGATGAAGCCGCTTAAAGATGATGATACACACCGCTCTTCTTGACGCCTCGCCCCAGTATCGTTGCGCGAGGCTGGCATCTCTCAGTATAGACCAGACCAAGTTGAGGATGGTGCGGTTTGCCCTCTCGGTGACGTTGATCTGCTGCGAAGAGTGTGGTATAGTTTTCTGCCACGCGATCCCCTTGCTCTTCATCCATGCCGAGCAGCCCTCGTACTCGCCACCATTATCTCTCCAGAACGTCTTCATCTTCAACTCTGTCTACCGCTTCACTACCGCCACTAATACCTGCATGCATGACAAGACAACTCTCTTCCTCTTGATAATGCAGAGGTACAGCTTGCGGATGTGATCGTCGATGAAAGTGACAAAGTAGCGAGCCCCCTCGATGCAGCTCTCGAGTTGTGCACTCACATCTTTGTGCACCACCTACATAGTCGCTAATGCTTGCGCCCCTTTGCCATTGAATGGCTACCGTGTCGCCGTTCCGACCACCCACAACTTACACACGGCGTTCTAGGCTACGTCGAGGCTCTTAATCTCAAGACCCCGCACCCCTTCCTTCTTCAACATGTCCCTCACAGTTGAGGGAGTAATATGACATAGGCGGCGGTGCCATAGGTTTAGGTTTCCTTCATCCTTTATCATGAGGTTGACGGTACCAGGCCTAGCCACATTGGCAAGAACCTTGGTACAAAGAAGGTACAGGTCCTCCTCTTGTTTGCCATGTGCGATTACCTTGCCGTCCACCTCCTTCAGGATGATGACCACTTTCTTGTTGAGGAGTACCTCGAGCGCCTTGTCGGTTAGGTGGCTTTCTGTCAGCAGGTTTGCCCCAAAGTTGGGTATGTGGAGCACGTTATGGATGGTGCACAAAATGATTTTCCCGTTCACCACCGACTAAATGCAAACATTGCGTTCACCCGTGGCCAATTCGGTTTTGCCGTTGGCCACGATCATCTGCCACTCGGTGGCGCCGTTGGTGACGAATGCTGCCCGGTTGCATTGTGTATGGCGGCCTGATCCGGTGTCAATCACCGTGACTTCCGGATCTGTCAAGTCGTTAGACTCCCTGGCCATCATGGCTTGGGTGTCCTCCTTCCTGCCCTTCCCGGGCTGGTCCGACTTGTTGTTGGGGCAGTGGCGTGCATATTGGTCTTGTTCTCCACAATTGTAGCACTCCCCCTTGTTTTCACCTCTCTTGGTACCCTGCTTGGCACCCTTCCCCTTCTCGCATCCCCCTCCACCTTGAGGGCGGACGGCATAGGCGGAACTTGACGTTGCCCCGCTCTCTGTCTCCTGTCACGCTGCATCCATTCATTGCAGACGTACTCAGCCATCTTCGGGTATCTTAGCTCATTGGCGGACCGGCCGCCTACGACGATGATCATGGGACTCCAAGTGTTGGGCAAGGCCAGGAGGAGGATCATGGCTTGCAACTGAGGGTCGACCTTCCATTCGCTGGCTATGCACTTGGTAGTGAGGGACTCAATCTGCTACAGGATCTCCATGATATCGTCGTCTTCGTTGGCTCGGAGGGTGACGAGCCTCTTGATGACGAAGAGCTGGTTAGCATGATTGGTGGACTGGTAGATGGTTCATAGCTTCTTCTAGTCCTCCGCGGCCTCCGCACAGCTTTGAATCAGTGCGCATTGGGGGAGAGCTATCGCTAACACCAACAAAGCAAGCGCTTCTTGTTGTGTTTCTTGTACTTTTCCGCTTCTTGCGGCATTGCAGTGTCCGGACGGGCAATGATTTTACCATTGAACAGCTAAAGCAAGCCTTTTTCATCGCAGTAGAACTAAATCTGCCACCTCCACAAAGGGAAGCCGATCAAAAGTTGGATACAGTGCTGATGGCGTGTGGCGATAGCGTGAAAGTTGAGGAGCTAGGGTCCTTCTAGGCACGTGGGCCCATAATCCTTTGTTGGCACTAGTGGGTGTGGAGGCACCCTCAAGGATGCCTAGCTATCACCGGTACACGCTTCAAATGTTTGGGGCAGCCAATGGACACCAATGGTAAAGATTGTGGAGCACAAGGATCAAGGATGTGAGTGGGCAGAACATGTCACATTCCGTAAAACGGAATCAAAACACAATTGTGTTACTTAGCATAGTAAGATTACATCAGATCCTCATAGCTTCTGATCTTCGCTTTCCAGTGCATCCAAGGACGCCTGAATTGGAGGAGTAAAGCCCCTACTACAACCGTCAAAGTAACCCTTGGTGCAGCCGTCCACCTTGCCTTGCTCGCAAGGCAACGGGAGGCGCTTTGACGATGACCCGTCGAAGCGCCTTACCTCACCCACAAGTCAAGGAGAAGTTCATCCTGATCAAGAGAGTCTTCAGGTTGCTTCCTTTATGGCCCTGGTGCATTTGGGGATCGTTGGAGATGAACTTAGATCACCGGTGGTGAGTTATCCTGCCACCCATTGCGGATAACAGATTCCACCCCTCCAACACCCGAATTTTGGGCTAGGCTAACGTTCTGACTACTAACTCAAATCGAGCGATTCAAAGCTTGATCCAGCATGGAAAAATCCAAGGAATATAAATCTAAATTCATATCAGGTGTTCAACCACTGCTTACTGGTCAAACCAGGGAGTACGATCAACAATACTCATTGCAAGCGGCACACCATGTCAACAGCTTCAACAGCCATCATCAGCTTTTGCTCGGCACGTGGATCTGCCTGGTCAAACCGCCAAACTTGCAATGGCCTGTGCCCATGGTGATCTTTCATCAGAGCACGTGGCTCATCCTTGCACCCGTACTCCATCATTCTCCATCCAAGATTGGTTGTTCCATAATAACTCCTCAAAGTCTACAACCATCACCCACACTCTACCCAAAGGGCTCACCTGGGCACAACAATGGTCAATCCCTAGGCAAACTGTCCAACCCTCGATCAAGATGGATGCAATATCTCCAGCTGGTTACCCACAATAGTGACCATCACCTCTACCATATGCATCAATGGATATCGCGTATCAGACTTCCTTCTCGGCGCATATGAAACATCAACGCACCCCACATCAACCTCCTCACATCTACCATGCAACCTTCCTATTTATCTAGGGACACATCTCAAACCTTGTTCATGTGTGCTTTTACCATCTACAAAGGAATGCAAGAAGTGGACCATAACTCTAGTTTAGCTTGCAATAAGAGGAATGGAAACAACGCTGGGTCACCTTTACTTGCCGAGACAATCGACACCTTCCTCCCTTTCTTGCGAAACTCAGGGAGAGACCTTTTCTCAAATTTGATCTTGTACAGGATGTAAAGGAAGATGAGGAAGAAGAAGAAGAGAAAGAGTTATTCATGAGTATGAGTCCTAGGGCATGCTTGCGAGATTTGCTACAAGCAGAAAAACAACATTGCAAAATGGAAAATGGGAATCTACACCTATCTCTTCCCAGAGCTCATTGGTGGATTTGGAATCACAAATGTACTCCTTAGCTGACCCAAGAATCTCGGCAAGCGTTGCTCCCCTACGGAGCTAGCGCAGAAACAGGAAAATTGCAATCAATGGATCAGGTCCCATCTCCGCTACTTCATGAGCCGAACCCTTCACACAGTCATCTTGGCTCATCCTCGTGACATCGGTTCCATGTGGAAGGATCTCCTTGAACACTGCAATGGACAATGTCCTGCTACTTGGGAAGAGTATTGATATGAACTCTCGTCGCCCTCAAGAGGCCCGTAGGAAAAAAAGGACTCCAACAAGAGTTATTCCCATTCTCAAATACAACTCAGGTCCGAGATCGAACCACCTTGACGTAACGGCTCTTTGGTCAGAATAACTGTTGGGTTCCAAACGTCAAGTCATCCCTCAATAATGTGACACGTGTCATCCGCGTCCAGCTAGCAGAAAGGAGTCATTGCTTTGCTATTTTTCCTGTTTTGTTGCATGTATGGAGGATTTTCATTTCATCCTAGTTTAACACAAAAGAGTCCCTTTCCTTCCTGATTGCCTTCAGTTCCACAGTTTCGCTGCCGTTTCTTCGCTCTCCTCACTGACTGCTCATTCCTTCCTCGCCGATCACTCTTTACTTTCGCCAGTTTACCTCTCTACTCCTTCACTATCACTCCTTCATTCAAGCTCTCCAAAGCCCACCACACGCCTCACTTCAGTATTCTCTCACATCACTTGTGTCTACCTCAGCCCTCTACTCCAGCTCTGGTACGTTTAAGCTGGTTTTCCAGTTAACATCTCACAGTCCTTTTCCGTCCTGTGCTCACATGAGCATTCCTGAGCACTCCCATGTTGCATTGCTTTTGAATAAGCAGGGGCAACGGATGGGCGGAGCCATGAGTCTAGTATAGGAGAAGGCAAAAAAACTGGACACGTGGATGAGGAGGTGTTGCTGTTGGACAGGGAAGGAGGATACGTGAAATCAGGGAGGTAGGTAAGACCAGTTGTAGAGTGAGAGATGGAAATGGGAAGAGGAGCAGGGTAGAAGATTTATGGAGAGAAGGAGAAGAAAGAGATTGAGCACTGATGTCTCTAGAGCACTGAAAGGAGGGCTAAGGAGTAGGTCTGAAGGGAGTGTGGGCGATAGTCAGGACATGAGGCTTGGAGGAGCATCATGCACACACAGAGGATGGCATGAGGTGATGAGAAAGTACTGAGATTGGTGCTAAGCTGTGGGTATCGGAAAGATTCTCAGTGGTCACAAGTCTGCCCATAAGTTAGCAATAAATAAGGAAATGCCTCCACCGGAGCAAAACAGGACTCAAGGAAAAAGGTCGCCAAAATACATTGATAACAACAAGTTCACCTCCGCACTGGACCACCCAAGCGTTGCACGACCAAGATAGTCGTGCAACACTACTGACCAACGGTGGGAAGCCATCAAGAGCCGGTATCCTGTCAATGGTGGTGATGTATCCAAAAGATCCCAACAGCCTCGCCAAGCACGTCCTTGACGCTGGAACCGGCCGATAAGACGATGCGGTCCCCGCTACAGGACAGGGACTGAAGGACACTTAACTTCCCTAAGGTCTCCTCTGAATGACAAGCCGCCCACGTGCCTTACGGAATAGTTTGCATACCTTCCATCAGAAGTAGTGGTAGTAGAAGCAAAGCTTGTACGGCAGAGACGCTCACACTGCCCCATGACCACTTTGTCTTGCACTCACATGTAGCCCTTGACTATATACTCTTCTATAGGTACTACTAGTTTCTAAGCCTCAGTTCTACATTCCTTCTGTACACTCATTCTAAGCTATGAAGTCATCCATTTTCACTTCTCGCTCCTGCTGTGGCATTCCGTTCATCTCCGCTCCCCGCCTTTGTGCTGTGGCATATCGCCTCGTTTTCTCATTCACTGCACTACTTGCCTTTCACTCATGGGACTCGTATTAGTTGCTACTGTCCTTGCCCGCATTTTGCCGCTGAGGCTTCCGGCCTGTGCCGCAGTGCTATGGCATCACGAGCTACTTCTAAAATAAGGCCTTGCACTCACTGATTAGATTCCACCCATCTATCTGTTCCTTTGGTTTCAACTTTGGCATTGCGCCAGTCCATGTCTCAGCGTTGTCGCCTTCCAGCCAATGCCTTGACACTTCCCCAACAGATCACTCCATCACGTCATGCTCTCCTTGGCTTCTTCCACTTTCGTTGATCCTTCCTCCAACTCATTCACAATCATCGTCGTGCCTCCGCTAACCTTTCCAAATTTGTGACATTGTATCATACCCCAGAGAAAGACTCTGGAGTCATCATCTCCTCCGGCTTCTTTGCTGACACCCAAACCGCCACGCGGAGCCGCGCAAGCCAGTCGTACCAGAGTTGCCATCACGTATGATTCTTCGAGGCCATTTCATACAGTGATGTTTCAGTATGTACATAGAGTGTGCTCTCATCAAAGGGAGTTCTTTGCACCAGTCCCTACACTCTTTCTATTGTGCCTAACACGAGTGTACTTTTGTCTTATATGGCTGCCAGTTTCTCTTCTTAGGAACTCAGTGTATGGGATTAGTGTATGTGGTCTGTGCGCTTAATCATCATACAAACGTACAGTGAGAGCATACTCTATGCGTTGATTCGTCTCATGTATCCTAGAATACCTTGCCTTTTGTCCTATTTGGATACAAGTTTCTCTTCTTTGGAGGGACGTGAGTGGGTGGAGCTAGTGTATGTGGGAATTGCACTTTATTACCATACGGAATAATACTAGGAGCACACTCAATGTGTGAATTTGTCTCATGTGTCCCAGAAGAATCTGATTTTTATCTTACATGGCCAAAAAAATCCCTCCTGGGGAGGTACTTCAGTGCGTGGAGCTGCTGTATGAGGTGAGTGCGCTTAGTCACCATACAAAAGTACACTAAGAGCACCCTTGATGTGCTAATTTGTCTGATGTGTCTTCGTATAAACTTCTTCTTACCCTACATGGCCAAAAATGTCTTGTCTTATCACTTTGTTATGATATAAAATTAGTGAAGAATTCAGGTCAGAATTCATCTCCATAAATCTTTATTGCATTTTGTTTTTCTATTTATGTTTAGGGCCATTCCAAGTATCAGATGCATAAATATGAAACAACCGTCTATCTTGCAAGTCTAGAGTCAAACTTGGTGTAATTTGAGCGTATTTGAACGGAATATGTAGATTGGCACCACTAAGTTCCATATGTGTATGTAGTTATGTACAAGCTTTTCATTACTCTTGTACCTGTATTAAACATCAAAATAGTACTTTGTTCTCCATTGCTCGCTTCCGTTTACGTTTTTCATCGGCTTCTCCAATTGCATCACTTTGCAAAATTGACTACCAGCTTTTGAATGACGACCGTTTACAATGGATCTGGCCTGAAGTATCCTCCCTGTTTCCTCACTTGAATCCTCCCAAAAGAATCCAAAGAGAAGCCCCCCATTGTACAGGGGCTGTGCATGTGACAAGTGCACACCAAATGAGTGGTAAAGTGCACTTACCAGGCATTGAGTGTATTGCCGCTTTCGAAAGCCACAGCATAATCGATTTTGCCATGATGCCATAAAAACTTTCGTTTGCTACTCTGACTCCCAACCCTTCCAATCGCAAACTGCAATGACCATTAATAAAGCGCCTTGTAGTTTGGAAACCATGAATCGCTTAGCCACCATCATTGGCTGATGCAGCAAAGGAAAGATGCGGACATGTTTGGGCTATTTTGAAATAATGACTCATGTTTTTTAGCATGACAAACAGGAGAGAAATGAATGGTTGTAAAACTGCGACACGGAGTTGTCTCTCCACATTACAATGTACGCTCTGTCCCATATCGATGGAACCTGATTCGAACAACAGCAATACTCAGCCTTTCTGATACGCAAAATAGTGATAGAGAGAAAAGAAGTGTCATCAGTATTGTTGTCTTCAATATTGCTGTCTGCCATTTCTTGTTGATCGCCAAAAATGACAACCATCAGCTTTAGGTCGATTCTCGAAAGAACATTTGAGATTTTTTGTCCCCGAACCTTTTGTTTTGTTTGCAATGAATTATCTAAAATCAGTGAACATTGAAGATGTGCAGAATCACACACTCAGTGTACCATAAGTGCACTTCCCCAAGCAAATCAAGCACACTACCCCATATACACTATTCCTTGCATTAGGAGGGGTAAGATGGAACGGTGTTGACTTGACTACCAACAGAATTCCACAACAAGTTTGTTTCTTTGACAATCTTTGAACAATGAACTGCCACTCATCATGTTTGGCTACTGTCGTCAGGTCATCGGGCACTACCGAGGACTCCATAACCAGCTCGGCTCAACGTAAAACATATGCACATTCACAGAAACTTCAAAGGAGAGGCTTTTGGACAGGGATAGGTCACATCGTCACTCAGACTCTGAAGAAAACTCTATATGAGCAAAAACATAAGCGTAAAATGACACAAACATAGGATCTTAGTGTCTGGTTTATCCACAAAGTTGAGGTTGAGGTCGTAAGAAAAGGAGAGAGAGAGAGAGAGAGAGAGAGAGAAAGAGAGAGGGATAGAGAGGGCGAAAGAGAGAGAGAGAGAGAGAGAGAGGTAGAGAAAGAGAGATAGAGAGAGAGATACATAGAGAGAGAAAGAGAGAAAGGGAGAGATAGAGAGACAGAGAAATAGATCGAGAAAAAGAGAAAGAGAGACTGAGATAGAGAGAGAGGAGGGAGAGGAGAGAGATACAGGGAGAGGGGGGGGGGAGAGAGAGAGAGAGAGAGAGAGAGAGAGAGAGATGTATAGATAGATAGTAGTAGCAATGAAGTGAAATAGAGGGGGAGAGAAAGAGAAAAGGAGAGATAAAGAGAGAGAATTTTACAGTGTGCATTGTTTAAGTGTACTAAATTCTTTGTGAATAATGTTAGTGCACTAGAAAGTGAGTGCGTGATCTTGCCACCATTTGACATATTTCTTGCCTCCTTCCTCTCTTATCTACAATGGCAAAAGAGTTGTATATGGGCATAATCTCATAATCCCTGCAGCCATCGTCATTCTCCGCCTCCATCACAGCAGGAGCTTCAGTCTCCTCTCATCCGTCAGCAGGAAAAGCAGCAATAGCATTACCTTTTCACAGGAGTAGTAGCTAACATCCAACAGTATCTCCAGTCACACACCTTCGTCGAAACAGCCACTCTCCATCATTCAGCAATCATCAAAGCAACATACTTCCTCTCTTCACCCAATTAGATAGCAAAACTTCATCAAACCATTCATCTCAACAAGCAGCCACCTAATCACGTACCTAAAACAGCAAAACAGCAACAATCCACCACCTTCAGCAGCGATCTAGTTGCAGGCACCATCAGTAGTACAAAGCAGTAGTATTTCCCTTGTGAAATTCATCAGCAACCAAGCCGTATCTTGTTCCAACCCAAACTTCACCCATAAACCTCTACCCGTCATCTCGGTAACCCGTCATGCCTGTGCAAAAATAGCACCATGCTCCGCAACGTTGTCACGCTGGGTTGCCTAGTGGCCTCCGGCTACCTTCTCTTCCGTCACTTCACAATACAACCGTCAGCACGAGCAGCAGTGGTTCCACAGAACAAACCCTCCTCAACCACAATAGTAGCTGATCAGCTCAGCTCAATAGCAGCATCACCAAAACCTACACCCGCTCTTCCCTAAAATGAAGAAAACATCATGGACTTCTGCTATGACCGCTCAGCTACTTATTGAATCTATCATTCTATCCATTGTAGCACGAATGCATCTCACAACAAACCATTGGCAGAAACCAAAAGCACTTCCACTACTTCATCAATATCAGCTGCCAATAGCTTCTCCACCTCAGCATGGAACCAATCCCAGCCGTGGGAACGACTGACTGAAACTAACCAATCCACGACAACAGTAGCTGAATATGTCTGGCTTCGTCTAAGTGCTCCTCCATTCACACGTGACAAAGTACACAAATTCAAGATCTAGTTCTACGGGGAATCACCAACCACTATCGCCAATTCAAGAACCGAGACACCATCACATTATGAGTCATCACAACCCAACCTCTCCTTGGCTAAAACGATCCATCCAACCCTTTCATCGGCTAAAGAGAGCTGCAAAACCTTACATTCCTCCACGCAAGCTGTCAGAATAATCCAGTAGGCAGGGATGGTAAGCGGAAAAGTAGGTAGAAGCAACAAAGGATACACAAGCACGTGAGCAAAATGGATGAAGCAGAAAGGCAAGAGCCGGCCCAAGGAATTAGTCGCAGATCCTGAGGTTGGAAAACTTGAGGAGAGGCGAGGCGCTAAGGATATGAGGTAGACCACTAGTAAGTGAGAGAATGCAAGAGTGAGGCAAGTAACCGGCTGATATGGCCAGAGGAAAGGATCAAAAGTGGCGAAGCAAAGGGCTGTGAGTTGGGAATGATAAGCAAAGACAAAGTGATCGAGAATCAAGAAAGGCAAGGACACGGCGGGGAAGCCCTAGAACCAAGGGGAACACAATGAGCAGAAGTGTTCTCGTTAAACTCTGGAGGGAATGAACATTCCCTAGATATACAGGGAAACAGGCCAAAAGCTCAAAGTAACGGCTTCTTTGCTAGCAAGACGCGAGTGACTCTTCATCACTTTTGGTCGGTAACGGCTGGTGAGAACCATTGCACTGTTTATTTGTTGTCTCTTGCAAGAGACGTTCTGGACCTCTCCTCAAATTATCCAGAGCTCTTCGGGAACAAGAATCCAGGTCAGAGAACAAGTGTTTCCGACACATCCCTGGAATCTTACTCGATTCTTGTAATGTTCCCTTCCTCGTGGGACTTTTCCAGAGTACTTGATGGTCGTATCTATGGTCCGTATGAGGTATTATTATAGCAATCACAAACCAGTCTGACCAGAGCGGATGTTATCACAAAGCAGTGTTGCAAGCTTGGCGGTTCATGGGCTGGTAGAGGAATAGGATAGCGGCATGCGTAAAGTAGGTCTTTCTACATTTGGCTAAGGGTGCATGCGCATTTGCGGATAAGGGGATGGAAGATGGGAGCATCAATGCTGAACAGTGCACCCCAAATCTCTTCCTCCACAAAAGGCACTAGCGTGGTGTGGAAGTTTGCAGGAAAGCGTCCACCTCCTTTGTACACATGATAGTGTTGGAGTGTAGGAGATTGGAACACCTTTGATGTAGCAGATGTGGACAAGATTGCAAAAGTCTTGTGACCACTGCATAATGTTGCTGGACTCACATGTAGTGAGTGTTAGTTCTTCACATTATAGGTGGCAGTGTCGGGGAAAGAAGGAGAAGGTAACCTGACCCATAGATCCAGGTGGTAGCATTTATGAGGTGCCGGACTGCTAGGAGAGGGGATCTTTTGGTGATAGGAAGCATTGCATCAGAGGATCCAATGTCTTCCACACCTAAAGAAAGTATGATGACCTGATTGAGCAGAAAATGAGTACGGAAGCAAAAGAGCAGATGATGATGGTGTGAGTACAAGGGAGGGGGGATAACATGCACAGCGTAGGTGTTGGTGTGGGCACAAATCGTTAAGACACGGGGGATGGAACCGAGCGGATCCTTGTCCCGAGCAGAAGGTGAAAGCGGAGGATGATGGAAGAGCAACTAATGGCAAATTGATGGCAAACTCCACGTGCGCTATGAACGTTTTGGCGCGGGGCGCAGGTCATTGCACAACAGGCGAAGCAACCGGGCAAACCTTTGTGCCAAGCAGATGATGAAAGTAGATGAAGGTGGAAAAGCAATTAATACCTGAGTGGACGCAGGGGTGAAACCAAGTGTGTTACAAAATAGAGGAATAAAATGGGGCAACGGGAAGGTAGTTGCCAACGTGCCAAGAAAAACCTGTTGCTGGCGGAGATGTAGGCTGCTACGAGGCAGGTGGCTAGCTTGTGCTGATCCTTGAGCTGGCAGCATATGTTGATGATTGTGCATGATGGAAGCAGAAGCTGTTGTTGACAAAGTGGATGTAGGGGCAAAACCACGTGCATTGTGGAAGTTTCAGCGTGGACACAGGTTGTCGTGAAACATGCGATACGTCCGGGCAGATCCTTGTACCAAGCCGAGAGCAGTGTAGGAAGCGGAGGAACGATTAATGATTTGAGTGGGCGGAGGGACGCAACCACGTGTGCTGCGGAGCGATTCTAATGATGATGATGCGGAAGCGGCAGAGGAAGCTAAATGGCAAGGTTGATGCAAAGGTAGGCTAGAGAGGCAATGCATGCCGGTGGACAATGAGGTGCGAGATGGAGCCTACAAAGTAGTGATAGCAGGAGGCGAGTGATGATGTTGTAAGAAGGGCAATTGAGGAGGGACAGCAAAAGGCGCAGGACGGAGCAAGCAGATGAAGGAAGCAAGAGATGATGCAGGGCTAGGCAACTAGGTCCTTCTGTTGTGAGGAGAGTGAAGGCTTGTTCCCCAGCTGGCCCAAGACTGACGGGCAGGAAGACTGGCTGTGTTCGATATCGTGACAACAAGAGGAAGTCGGTCGCAATAGGGCAAGTCTTGGACGGGCAGTGAGGTCGGTCCGTGGATGTCTAGAGAGTGACAGCTTGTTCCCCAGTAAGCCCCAGACGGACGGGCAGGAAGACTAGTGGTATCCGATATCCTGATGGCGTAAGGCGGTCTGCCGATGCAGACGACGAGCAGAGGCGATGCGAAAAAGCAGCTTGGGACGATGAACGCGGGAGGGCTGTGGTGGATGAGACGGATGGAGCAGTTGGGGCAAATGAGGAGGATGAGGAAGGCGAAAGCGCTTGCGGAAGCTGGGATGATGAGGGGCGGGAGGTGGCGGGCGACGGGAAGCTTCTAGGAAAGTGGCGGCAGGCGGCGACTTGAGAGCTTCTTGCGACTGATATCAATGTCGTGTCACCAAGTTTGGGCCACGGGCATGCATTTGGGCGCAAGGCGTGATCGGGATGACAAGAGATTTCTTCAGCTTGAGGAGCAAATGGAGGTGCCGCTGGCGTAAGTTGCTCACAAAGCTGGGAGGCGCAAAGTTGCTACTACCTCTTCCTACACCTCGGCGCTGAGGCTTCTAGCCTGCGCCTTGATGATGTAGCATCATGTGCTATTGCTAAAACAAGGCCTTTTGCTCACTGATAAGATTCCATCCATCCATCCGTTCCTTCGCTCTCGACTTCAGCATTGTGCCAGCCCGTATCTCAGCGTTGTGGTCTTCGGGCCCACGCCTCGACACTGCCCCCAACAGAACACTCCATGACGTCATGTTGTCATCACCTTCTTGCACCTTTGTTGATCCTTCCTCCAACTCATTTACAGTCATTGTCTTGCCTCCGCTAATCTTCCCAAATTCTTGACAGAAGACAATTTTGGTGATGGTATTGATGGGAACAAGAAGATGAATGGTTCCGGTGATCATGAGGGCGGTTGAGTGAAAGAGGGATTTCCTTGAAAGGGAGTGGAGAAGGCAGGCACAAGTGGCTGATTCAAACTGAAGAAAGGTGCTGATGCTAGCGTAGAGGAAGAAAGAGGATGAGCTGCTGATTTTGCCTGTTTCAGTCATCAATCTCCCTCCTCCTTCCATTCTTTTGACAAACTTTGGCACAATCTTGGCACAACTCTAGCAAAACTTTGGTACAAATATAGAATGATTATGGCACAATACTGGCACACATCTGGCACTACTCAGCCACAACTATGTCATAATGATTGCACAAGCTCTGGCACAACTCTTTCACAACTATGGCACAAGTGTGGCACAACTGATGCACAACTCTATCACCTGTCTGTTATAACTATGGCATAATTTTGGCACAACTCTGGCAAAAGTCTGGCACAACTCACGCACAACTCTAGCACAACTATGGCACAACTCTTGCACAACCCTGGCACAATCATGGAACAATTATAGCACAACTGTGGCACAACGGTGGCACAACTCTAGCACATCTATGGCTCAACTCTGGCTCACCTGTGGCACCACTTTGGCACAACTCTGGCAAAACCTCTGGCACAGCTCCAGCACAACACAGCACAACTCCGCGACAACTCTAGCACAACTATGGCACAACTCTTGTACAACCCCAGCACACCTCTGGCACAACTCTGGCACCACTTTTGCACAACTATGGCACATCTGTGGCACAACTCTGGCACAAATCTGGCAAAACAGTGGCACAACCCCAGCAAAACTACGAGACAACTCTGGCACAACTCTATCACAACTTTATTACAACTCTGGCACAACTCTGGTAAAACAATGTCAAAACTATGGCATAAATATGGCACAACTCTGGCACAACTCTAGCACTACTCCTGCACAACACAAGTACAGCTTTGGAAATACTCTGGCACAACTCTGTCACAACTCTGGTTCAATCCTGACACAACATTGGCACAACTCTGTCACAACACTGGCACAACTCTGGCACAACTCTGGCATAATTCTGGCACAACTCTGCCACAACTCTAGCACAACTATGGAACAACTCTGGCACCACTTTTGCACAAATATGGCACAATTCTGGTACAAGTCTGGCACAACTCTGGCACAACTGTGGCACAAATCTGGCACAACTCTCACACAACTCTGGCACAGCTATGGCATAACTCTGGCACAACTCGAGTACAACTGTGGGACAACTCTTGCGTAATCAATGGCAAAACTATAACACAGCTGTTGCACAACTCTGGCACAACTCTCGCATAATTTTGACATAATTCTAGCACAACTCTGGCACAACGATGGCACAATGATGGCGCAACTGTGGCACAACTGTGGCCCAACTCTGGCACAACTCTGGTATAACTCCCCCACAACTCTGGCACAACTTTGGAACTACTCTCACACAACTCAGTTACAACTCTGATACAACTATGGCACATATCTGCCACATCTCTGGCATAACTCTGACACAACTCTGGCACAACTCTCGCACAACTCGGGCACAACTCTGGCACAACAGTGGAATACCTCTGGCACAGATCTGGCACGACTCTAGCACAAGTAAGCCACAACTGTTGCACAACTTTGGCAGAACTCTAGCATACCTCTGGCATGATTATGGCACAATTTTAGCACAAGTCTTCTACACATATGACACAACTCTGGCACAATGTTCGCAAACTATGGCACAATTCTGGCACAACTCAGGCACAACTCTGGCACAACTATAGCACCACTATGGCACGACTCTGGTACAAGCCTGGCACAACTATAACACAACTTCAGCGCAACTTTGGTACATATTCTGGAACAACTCTGGGATAACTCTTGCAGAAATATGGCACAACTCTTGGACAACTCTGGCAAAACTTTAGTACACTCTAATACAACCCGGGCACAACTCTGGCACAACTCTGGATCAGCTCTAACACAGCCAGGCACAAGTCTTGCTCGAACATGGCATAACTATGGCACAAATTCGCCAAACTAAGGTATAATGTTGGCATAACTCTGGCATAACTCTGGCACAACTCTGGTAGAAGTCTAGCACGACTGTTGCATTATTGTGGCACAACTCTGACACAACCACTTAACAACTATGGCACAACTGTTACACAAATCTGGGACAACTCTGGCACAGCTTTTGTAGATACATGGCACAACTCTGGCACAACTCAGGCACAACTCTTCCACTAATATAGCCCACCTAGAGCAGAACTATGGAACAATTGTGGCACAACAATGGTACAAATCTGGCTTATCTCCCTTACAACTCTTGCACAAATCTGGCACAACTCTTGCATAACTCTGGCAGAACTCTGGCACAACTCGGGCAGAACTCAGGCACAACTATAACATAATTATGGCACAAGATCTGGCATAACTCTTGAAAAATTCTTGCATTACTCTAGCACGACTATTCCACAAACTTGACATACCTCTACCATAACTTTGGCACAACTCTGGCACACATTTGGCACAACTTTGGCATAACTCTGGCACAACTCTTGCACAGCTATAGAACGACTCAGGCACAACTCTGGCACAATTCTAGCACAACCATGGCACAAGTATGGCATAACTCAGGCACAACTCTGGTACAAGTATGGTACAACTCTCGCACAACTCTAGGACAACTCTGGCTTAACTCCGGCATAACTTTGGTACAACTTTGGCACAACTCTCACACAACACTGGTTCAACTCTAGTACAACTATGGAACAACTCTAACACAACTATGGCACAACTCGTGTTCAATAATGGCATGACTTTGGCTCACCTTTTCTAACCTATGGCATAAAATAAGCACAATTCTTGCACAGCTTTTGCACAGCTCTGGCACAACTCTGGCAGAACTCTGGCACTACAATGGCATAACTCTAGCACCACCATGGTAAAACTAAGGCACGATTGTTGCACAACTCTGGCACAACTATGGCACAACTATGGCACACCTTTGGCACAACTGTGGCAGTACAATGACACAAATCAAACACAACTCTAGTACAACTAAGGCACAACTCTGGTACAACTATGGCACAACTCTCGCACAATCCTGGCACAAGTCTGGCACAACTCTGGAACAACTCTGGCGCAACTCCGGCACAACTCTAGCACAACTATGGTACAACTGGGGCACAATGCTGGCACAACTTTGGCACAACTATGGCAAAAACTCTATCACAACTATGGCATAACTCTGTCATAATTATGACACAACTCTGGCACAACTCTGGCACAACTATTGTACAACTCTAGAGCAAGTCTTTCATAACTATGGCACAACCCTAGTACAACATTGGAAAACTATTCCACAACTCTGGCACTACTCCTTCACAGCTATGGCAGAGCTCTAGCGCAACTTTGGCACAACCGTGGTACAACTCTGGCACATCCATTGTACAACTATGACACAACCTTGGCACAAATATAAAAAACATCTGGCACAACTCTGCCACGTATCTGGCAGAACTCTGGAAAAACAAAAGCAGAATTTGGGCATAACTCTAGCACAACTCAGGTACCATTCTTGCAACAACTATGGCACAACTCTGGCACAAGTCTAGGCCAACTTTGGCACAAGTCTGGTACAAATCCGGAACACCTCTAGCACAACTATAGAACAAATCTGGCACAACCCTGGCACAACTCTGGTCCAATTCTCGCACAACTATTGCACAAGTCCGGTGAAAGTCTGGCACAACTCTAGCATGACTCTGGCATAACTCTAGGACAGCTCTAGCATATTTATGGGACAACTTTGGCACAACTATGGCACTGCTCTGGCATAGCTCTGGCACAACTCTAGCACAACTCTGGCACAACTCTGTCACAATCCTGGCACAATTTAGGCACAACTCAGGAACAAATATAGCACAACTAGGAACAACTCTTCTTCAACTATGGCGTAACTCTGGCACAAGTTTGCCAACCGCGTGCGCTACGAAAGTTGTCTTGGGTACATGTCCTCGTGAGAAGTGCAATCTGAGCGCGCGGGTCCTTGTGCCAAGCAGATTAATACAGAGGATGGCGGTAGATTGATGTTGATGGAGTGGGTGCGAGGGCAAAACCGTACGCGCAGCTATATAGAGGAATGGAATGGGGGAAGGGTAAGGCCAACTCGCCATGGGAAATCTGATGCCGGCTCATGTGTTGGCTACTACAAAGCAGGCAGTTAGCCTGTGCTGATCCTTGTGCTCGCAACACATGCTAATGAAGATGACGAGGCCGATGAAGCGAATGATGGCAGATGTCTGGGCACAGGGGTGAAACCACGTATGTTGCGGAAGGTTCGGCATGGGTGCAGGACGTGACAGGGTGAATCCTTGTCCCAAGGAAAATGGTAAAAGATGACGAAGGAAGATGACGGATTGATGGTGGACGTAGGAGGGAGCCGCATGCGGTGCGGAGGTTCTCAGCTTGGATGCAGGTTGTCACTAGGAGTACGATTCAACCAAGGGCATCCTTGTTCCCAGTAGATGAATGTTGATAATAGCATGCAAAGGAACAATGTTGATGGAAAAGGTACAGGGGTAGAATTACGTGGGCTAAGGATGATGAGAAAACAATGATGATGATGAAAAGCAAATGCTGAGGCAAGAAGGAGGATGTAGAGGATGTTGAGACTTCATGAGGTGAATGTGCGTTGCTGATAAGGAAGAGGAGGATGATGGAGACAGCGCTAGCAATGTAGAGTGACAGGAGACGAGATTGATGGAGCACCTACAACAGAGAAGGAGAGATGAAAGAAGTCGAGGAGGGTGACAAAGCAAATGTTGGAAAAGAGAAGATGATGATAGAGCATTACGAGAAGGAGATGATGATGCAGAAGATGTAGTAGACGTAACTTCTGATGTGAGGAGAGTGACAGCTTGTGCTCCTAATTGGCATGAGCCCGATGGATAGGAAGACTGGTGGTTTCCGATGTTCTGACAGAGAGAGGGGGCCTGGCGTGAGAAAGGGGGAGAGAGGCATTTGCTGATTGTCAGGAGAGTGACGACTCCTTTTCCAGTTTGCTTGACACCGACAAGCAGGAACTGTTGTTATATGAATGCCCCTTAGCCACTAGTCTCCATAATTGGCAAGTAGTGGACGGACCAGGCATGCAGTGCTTATGTGGATCAAGTCCCCTGGGTCCTGTCCAACAGACCAGGCATGCACTGTCCTTGTTCAAGGATAAGTCCCTTGGGTTTTTCTGATGATGGCTATTCAGATTGTCAATCTGACTGCACCGATTAAAGAGCAGGTGTCAAACTGTCAGCTGTCCACGTTTCGGCCTGATTCAACGGTCGGATTGGAAGACGCAAGATGTGCCTTGGATCAGGGGATGTCTTCCCTGATTGAGGGGATGACCTCCTTCATTTAAGGAGTGACATCGGCCGGGGCGCACGCGCTTCGGGTTAGCCGAGGCACGCGCGCTTTGGCTGCCAAAGGCACTCCTCAGCTATTTATGCCTTGTACTTGCCATTGTCTCAATTACTCCTTCACTTGATGTCTCTTGTTTCAGCTGTGCGCTTGAGACTGAGCTTGATATGAACTGCTAAGGTGGTTGTTATCTTGCTCGTGTGAGAGTGCTGACTTCATTTGTTGGGCTCTCACACCAAGGATGAAGAATGCGTAGAGGGCGGGAGCCCCTAAGACCTTGAGCGAAAGCACCTGGGTAGCTCGGTCTCACCAAAGGCATAATTAACTCCTTGGGGGTGATCTTGATCCTTGGGTGAAATTCCCTTGGACGGTCGGCAGTTGCCATTGTGTCGGCACTGTTTTCTAGACCAGAGCCTCAGGCCACGTAACTCAGGAATAACAAAAGGGTTATGGGCCCACACCTAGTGTGAGACTTAGTTGCAAAAAGCATACATGTTGCTTAGTAGCTCAGCAAACATGAGGAGCGCAGACGCTCTATCACACCTACAGGTGGTCCTCTTCGGCTCTCAATCCAAGACCTCTCATCAACCTGACATTGGCTCCATCAGCGTGACATGGGCATCAACAACAGGTGTAGCCGAGCGGCCTCAACGGAAGCAGATCCGCCATAACCGCAGGTACCATGGCTCCACCTACCGTCAAGGAGAAAGGTAAGAGCGCCATCGAGGAAGGCTCGTGGACCAACACATCTGTGGCCACCACTGGAGCTGTGACGTCCACAGTAGAGTGGCATTCATGCGCCAACTTGTAAATTTGATGGGACAGGGTTTTCGCTCTAGAAGTGGCAGTTTGACATCATTGTCGATGACTGTGATCTCCTCCGCTAATTCACAGGGGAGGCTGCCCAACCACTTTCATCCCAACTAGAGGAGCTCGCAGTGTGGAAGCGGGCCAACAAGAAATTCATGGCCATTGTGGTCTCAGCACTACAGCGCCATCTATTCTCTCATATCTCCGGCCTCACAAGCGCAGCTGAGGCATACAAGAAACTAACCAAGGTCTACCAGAGTGCCTCCCTCGCCAATCATTTGTTCATCCTCCAAAAGTTGCTGAGGATGCTGCTGACTAAAGGCGAGGACGTCCTAAAATTCTTGCAGCAATTTGAGACTCTCCTTCAGCAAGCTAGCAACAAGGGCTGGAGCCTTGAAGCCGACATGCAAAGGATGATTTTCCTCTTGGCTCTTCCACCAAGCTTGGACCCCATGATTACTATGATTGGTGGATGGCCAGAGGACCACGTGAAGAGCTCCAACATCTCAAAGTACATTTGCAATGAGGCTATGTGGCGTAGCTATAGCGAGGCCAACACTGCAGCCTCTGCTAAGGGCACAGTAAGCAACAGTGGTAGTAGCAACTGAGGGCAGCAGTAAGGGGCAGGCGGCAAGGGGAAGGGCAAGCGGCGGCCTGGCAACTGCCACAACTTGTGGCAAGGAAGGGCACTGGGCACGCGAGTGCCGTCCTCCAAAGAAAGAAGGGGTCAAGGGAGAGGGAGAGAAGGGTGAAAAGGGAGGTAAGGGTGGGAAGCAGCCCACCGCACTGTTGGCATAAGGTAAAACTGGCGCTGGCAATGCACTTCTTAAGCCAGGGGCCTTTGCACTTGATTTTGGCACAAATCACCATTCCACCAAGGACAAACAGGCGTTCATCTCCATGGGCCCGTGCCACCTCAACTTCCGTTGTGCTAATGGGAGGATGGAACCAACTAAAGGGGTGGGTGACAAGCTGGTCACCATCCAGGTGAATGACTAAGAGAAGGAGCTCAAGCTCAGCGAGGCAGTCTATCTGCCCAACATCGCTACAAACCTACTCTCTATCTGCAAGATTACTGATCGAGACATGACGGTCGTCTTCGACAAGAACAGGGCCGTTATCCTTCCCACGTTGGCAGTGAAAATACAGTATGCTACAAAGAGTGTGGTGGTGGATGTTCCATGCGTGGACCGCCTCTACATCCTCCAAACCAAGGTGGAGGGTGCTGCCAAAGCTGGGGCAGCCATGTCTGTCGAGGGCAGTCAGGTGGTAGAGGTAGAAAACAACCGCCCGTGAACAGTAGCAGATATAAAAAAATTAGTGGAAGCTACAGCATCCACCCAACCCAAAGCAGACGCTGGGACTGCCACGGCATGAGAAGCGAACTGTGGCCAAGACCTTTGGCAAAGGCGCTTGGCCCACGCTGCCCACTCTACGTTGGAGACAATGGGCAAGCACGAGATGGGACGAGGCCTTGCCTTGGGGAAGGGAGAAGGTGCGGGGAAGGTGAAGAACGTATGTGAGGCCTGTCTCATGGGCAAGGCTAAGAGGAAAGGGCGCAAGGGGAAGAAGCATAGAAGTTTAGCGAATGAACCTCTCGAGTTGGTCCAAATGGACGTTTGCGGGCCGATGCCGACAGCCTCAGTTGGAGGATGCAGGTATTTCCTCACCTTCGCAGATGACAAAACGAGGAAGACATGGATGTACTTCATGAAGCAGAAGAGTGAGGTAAAGGAGTCTGTGCAGCACTTTGTCGCAATGGTTGAGCGGCAGTCCAACAAGAAGGTCAAGGCCCTTCGTTCTGATAATGGTGGGGAATACAAGGCCTATGAGGGCTGGCTGGCAAAGCAGGGGATAGGGCAAGAAAGTACAGTACCTGAGTCGCCCAAGAGCAATGGTGTTGCTGAACGGCTCAACCAAACCATCCTCGTGATGGTAAGAACGATGTTGTATGAAGCAACGTTGCCAGGCCGGTTCTGGGCCGAGGCTACTAGGACAGTGGCCTACATCATCAACCTAACACCTGCATCACCCCTTCGAGGAAAGGGGAAAAAGAAGTTGCCGCCGATGACCCCACAAGAGGCATGGTCGGGCAAGAAACCAGATGTCTCACATCTGCGAGTGTTTGGCTGCCAGGCCTATGCCAAGAAGCTAACGAGGGAGGGTGCTAGTCAGCTGGATTCCCAGGCCAAGAAATGTGTGCTCTTAGGGCACGACAGTGCCCAACGCTCTTACAGGCTCTGGGACCTACAAGGCAACAAAGTGATTTGTAGCAAAGACGTGGACTTCAACGAAGCTTTCGTAGGAGTAGAGCAGCAGTTCAAGGACGAGCCAGTGCCCAAACTGAGTGAATGGCTCGTTTTACTAGAGACAAGCGATGAAGCACCACAGGGGTAGAGCAGCATTAGGGCAACAGAGGCAAGAGGAGTGGTAGCTTCAGGGAGAGCCGCAACAGAGGACTCTGATGTTGATTCAGATTCCTCCTCCTTTGATGATGGGGACTCTTCCACTCAGGGAGAGTCTGTAGTAAGAGAACCAAAGGAGCAAGAGCAACAACAGCAGGAGTAGCAACAGTAGTCGTCATAGCATCAAGTGGTAAGATGCAGCTTGTGCTTATCTATCCCACCACGACAGTATGAAGCTACAACTAGTGAGTGGACTGGTCTAAGTTATGCCTTTGTGGCTCAGGGAGAGCCGTCCATATTGGCAGAAGCACTTGCTCTTCCGGATGGGGCCAAGTGGAAGGCCGCCATTGAGAGCGCGTTGGCCTCGCACAAGGAGAAGAGGACATGGAAGCTGGTGGACCGGCCCGCTGGCGCTCACATTGTAGGGTGCAAGTGGATCATGGTCAAGAAGCTGAAGCAGGATGGGACCATCAACCACCACAAGGCGCGGCAGGTGGCCAAGGGTTTTGCGCAGCGGCTAGGGAGCGAGTACGATGAGACGTACGCGCCCGTTGTCACCTTTGCAACAATACAGTCTCTCCTCGTAGTAGGGGCCTTCAAGAATTTAGAGGATCACCAGATGGATGTCAACACTGCATTTCTTTATGGAAAGCTTGACAAAGAATTCCTGATGGAGGTGCCTAAGGGGGTGGATGCACCACCCATAATAGTTTGCAAGCTCAAGAAGTAATTGTATGGGCTGAAACAAGCCCCGAGGTGCTGGTACAAGGAGATGGACACGTTCATGGAGGGGTCCGGGTACGGTCACTGCGAGAACGACCTCAGTATGTACATATGAGAGGATGAGGATGGCCTTGTCTAGGTGGTTGTTTACGTCGATGACCTTATCATCTGCACATCATCAACAAAGGTGCTAAAGAACAGCAAGATGCAGCTAAGCTGCCGGTTCTAGATGAAAGACCTTAGACCTCTTGAGTACTACCTAGGCATAAGTGTCACGCTGGATCGCTCAGCCGGCACCATGAGGCTCACCCAGACTAAATACATTGATCACATCCTCAAGGGGTACAACATGGAGGACTGCAAACCCGTCAGCATTCCCATGGCAGCACATTGCATCCTCACCTCAGGTGCCGCTCCTACGAACAAAACAGAGCAAGTCGACATGGCAGGCGTGCCATATCAGTCTGTCGTGGGAAGTCTAATGTACGCGATGGTCGCGACTCGCCCCGACATCTGCCACGTTGTGGGGCAGGTGAGCAGGTATGTGGCCAACCCTGGGCCACAACATTGGCAAGCAGTGAAGCGGATCTTTTGCTACCTGAAGGGCACGCGGCACTGGGACATCCAGTATGGTGGGGTGCCACAGTCGGAATTCTTGCGGCTCATGGTGTATACCAATGTAGATTGGACCGGAATGTCGACGACCGCAAGTCCACGTCGGGCTACGTGTGCATGCCAAACGGAAAAGGTTGTGTCATGGGCAAGCCGCAAGCAAGACTACGTCTCCCTCTCCACTGCCGAAGTAGAGTACATCACTCTAGCAGAAGCGTCCAAGGAGACAATGTGGCTGCGCGGCCTGCTCCAAGAGATACGAGCACCTCAATCGGCCGCATCGATGGTCAAGGTGGACAACAACTCTTCCATCGACATGTCCAAAAATGGCACCTTGGCGCGAAGGACAAAACACAACAAAGTTCGGTACCAGTTCAGTCGCAACCTGGTTGCTAAGGGAGTGCTGGAGCTGGAGCACGTTGCGTCCAAGCTCAACCGGGCAGACATGGTGACAAAACCCCTTCAGCGAGAACTCCACCTTGCAGGAAGACAAGGTATCAGCATGAAGAGCGTAAGTGACAAAGACTGAAGACAGGAGAAGTGGCCAGAGGTGCAAGGGAGAGATTGTTGTTATATGAATGCCCCTTGGCCACTAGTCTCCAGAATTGGCAAGTAGTGGACGGACCAGGCATGCACTCCTCATGTGGAGTAAGTCCCCTGGGTCCTGTCCAACAGACCAGGCATGCACTGTCCTTGTTCAAGGATACGTCCCTTGGGTTTTTCTGACAATGGCTATTCAGATTGTCAATCTGACCGTACGGATGAAAAGAGCAGCTGTCAAACTATCAGCTATCCAAATCTTTGGTTGATTCAACGGTCGGATTGGAAGTGGCAAGATGTGCATTGGATCGGGGGATGTCTTCCTTGATTGAGGGGATGACCTCCTTAATTTAAGGAGTGATATCGGCCGAGGCGCGCGGGCTTCGGGTTAGCCGAGGCACGCGCGCTTCGGCTGCCAAAGGCACTTCTCAGCAATTTATGCCTTGTACTTGCCATTGTCTCAACTACTCCTTCACTTGATGTCTCTTGTTTGAGCTGTGCGCTTGAGACTGAGCTTGATGTGAACTGCTAAGGTGGTTGTAATCTTGTTTGTGTGAGAGTGCTAACTTCATTTGTTGGGCTCTCACACCAAGGATGAAGAAGGCTTAGAGGGCGGGAGCCTCTAAAACCTTTAGCGAAAGCACCTGGGTAGCTAGGTCTCACCAGAGGCATAGTTGATTCCTTGGGGGTGATCGTGATCCTTGGGTGAAATTACCTTGGACGGTTGGCAGTTGCCATTGTGTCGGCGCTGTTTTCTACACCGGAGCCTTAGGCCACATGACTTAGCAATAATAGGAAGACTGGTGGTGTCCGATGTCCCAACGACAAACGGAGTCCTGGTGTACTATAAAAGCGAGGAAGAGCGGTGCGAGGAGGTGTTTTGAGAGGATGATGTAGAATAGATGAGAAGGCAACAAAGGATGCTGATTGCAACAAGAAGTGAAAGGTGACAGGTGGAAAATGGTGCATTGGCGAAGGTGATGCAGGAAACAAGGGTCACGGGTGGCAGGAAGCTTTAGATAAGTTGGCGGCTGAAAGGCAGTTCAAGAGCTTCTGGTAGCTTTTGGTAGTTAGGAGGTTGTTGGACTTTACCATTGTTATAGAATCTGATGCAGTAAGTGGTAACGATGATCACACCATCACCAAAGCCTGGGACACAATTTGACTGTCACTGTTGACTTCAGTTGCTAATGAAGTGGAGGTTTGCAGCGTTGCGAGAGCGAGGAAGCGAGGACAAGATAACGGTGAACCAGGTAGTGTTACCTGATGCTCTGATACCATGTGAGATTAATGGAGTAAGCACTTGGAGCGATGGCAAACATAGGAAGAAACACAGCGATGCGTCACTCATGGATGACGATAGTGAAGAGGAACCAAGAGAGTCTGATGAAGAAGACATGAAGAGAAGTCCCAGGCACAGGTAACATGAGAGATAAGGTAGAGCGCTGAGAGTAGACAAGTAGACAGTGAGAATGCGTAGGGCGAGGCGTGTTGATGGGTGGTTAGCAAAGGAGTGAGACTGAAGGAGTGGAGCAATGCGATGTTGAGAGGTGAAGAGTGGATGGCGAAGGAAGATTGAGCAAAGAGCGAGTAAAGAGAAGGCACGGCGAGGAAAGCGTAGAAACAAAAGTGAACACAATGAATATAATTATTGTGGGTTAAACTATGAGGGAATGAACATCCTTGCTGTATACAAGCAGAACACGTTAGAGCAATTGACAACGGCTTCATCGCTAGCCTGACCCATGTGACATATGTCACTTTATTAGGAGGAGTCCCTGACTGTCGGTTCAAAGGTCTTAGAACCAAGAAGCCGTTGGTCAAGGGAGGTTCCGGCGAGGTCCTCAACCTTTTAGTCCTGTCAGTCATTGCCCAAGAGAGTCTGAGCAACTCTTGGCTTGTAGACATTTAGCACAACTTGTAGCACAACTTGGCCACAACTCTGGCACAACTATGGCACAATTATGGCACAACTCTAGCACAACTTTGGCTAAACTATGGGAAAACTATGGCACAACTCTCGTAGAGCTCTAACACAACTATGGGACAACTTTTGCTCAACTATGGCATAAATCTGGCAAAACTTTGCCAAATCAAGGCACAGTGTTCGCACAACTCAAGTACACAGATGGCAGTATTCAGGCACAACAATGGAAAACCTATGGCATAACTATGGCACAACTTTGGCAAAACTATGGCACAACTAGAGCACAACTCTTTTACAATCCTTGTACAAATAGCGCCCAACTCTGGTTTAAGTATGCCACAACTTAGGCTTAACGAAGGAACAACTCTGGCACAACTCTGGCATAACTATAGCACAACTCTGGCACAACTCTGGCATAGCTCAGGCACAACTCTGGCATAACTCTGGCACAACTCTGGCACAACTCAGGCCCAACCCTCGTATAACTACAGCAAAAATCTGGTACTAATCTGGCACAACTCTGGCATTACTTTATCACAACTATGGCATAACTCTGGCACATCCTGTGTAACTATAGCACAGACCTGGCACAACTTTGGAAAACAAAGGCACAAATCTGGTGCAACTCTGGCACAAGTCTGGCCCAACTTTGCACATCTCTAGCACAACTATGGCACAACTCTGGAACAACAATAACACAGCTCTGGCACACCTCTGGCACAACTTTAGTACACCTCTGGCACAACTCTGGCACAACTCTGGCATAACTCTGGCAGAACTCTGGCACAACTCTAGTACAACTCTAGCACAACTCAAGCACAACTAATGAACTACTATATCGCAACCTTGGCACAAACTCTGGCACAAACTCTGGCATAACTCTAGCACAACTATGGCACAACTTTGCTCTAACTCTTGCACAACTCTGGCACACCTCTGGCACAACTCCGGCACAACTCCGACACACCTCTGGCACAACTCTTGCACAACTCTGGCACAATTATAACACAACTCTAGCACAACTGTGGCACAACTCTGGTGCAATACGAGCACAACACCGGCATCAACTTTAGCACAACTCTGGCAAAATTCTATCATTACTGTGGGACAACTCTTGCACAACTCTATCGTAATTCAGGTACTACTATGGCACAACTCTGGCACAACTCTAACAAGTCTGGCACAGCTATGGCACAGGTCTAGCACAAAATCTACACAACTATGGTACAATCATGGCACAAATATGGCAAACAATGGTACAAATCTAGCACAATTCTTGCAGAACTTTGGCAATACTCTTAAACAACTCAGGTACAACTTTGGAACTGCTCTCGCACAACTTGGTTACAACTCTGGGACAACTCTGACACAACTCTGGTACAACTCTGTCATAACACTAGCACAACTCTGGCACAACTCTGGTACAACTATGGCACACATGTTCCAGAACCCTGGCATAACTCTAACACAACTATGGCACAACTCGCGCACAACTCTGGTACAACTCTGGCACAACAATGGCCAAACTCTAGCACAACTCCGGCACAATAATGGCCCAACTCTGGCACAATTCCGGCACAGCAATGGCCCAACTATGGCTCAACTCTGGCACGACTCTAGCACAACCAAGGCACAAATGAGGCACAACTCTCGCAGAATTCTGAAATACATGTGGCACAACTCTGGCACAAGTATGGCACAGCTTTGCCTCAAGTCGTGCACAAATATTGCACAACTGTGGCATAACTTTGGCAAGCTATGGCACAAAGCGAGTACAACTCCAGCACAACTCTGGCACAACTATAGGACAGCTTTGACACGATTGTGGCACAACTCCCACACAACTATAGCATAACTTTGGCACAGCTTGGTACACGTAATGGAAAACTCTGGCACAACTCTCGGATAACTCTTTGACAACTTTGGCACAACTCTGGGAGAGCTCTCGCACAACTCTGTTACAACACTCGCATAACTCTGGCACACTATAGCACCATCCTGGAAAAACTTTGGGACAACTCTAAAACAACTTTAGAACAACCCGGCACAACTATTGCTCAACTATGGTATGACTCTGGTACAACACTTGCATAGCTCTGGCATAACTCTGGTATAACTCTGGCGCAACTCTGGCACAACTCTAGGACAATTATGGCATAACTGTATGACAACTCTGCCACAACTCTCGCACAACTATGACACAATTCTAGCACAACTCTAGCACTACGCTGGCACAACTCTGGCACACGTTTTGCACAACTATGGCACAATGCTGGCACAACTTTGGCAAACTATGGTATAGCTCTGGCACAACTCCTGCAGAGCTCTGGCAAAACTCTAGCACAACTCTTGCAAATTTGCAACACAACTCTGGAACAATCGTGGCACAGCTATGGTACAACTGTGGCAGAACTCTAGAACACATTTGGCACAATTCCTGCACGTATCTAGCACAACACTCGAATAACTATAGCACAACTCTGGCATAACTCTGGCACAACTCAGGCATAACTCTCACACAACTACGGCACAACTATGGCACAACTATGGCACAACTCTTGAACAACTCTAGCATAGACTTGGTACAAATCAAGCACAACTGTGGCACAACTCTGTCTCAACTTTGGGACAACTATGGCACAAATCTTGTTCAAATCCGGCACAACTCTGGCACAACTCTGGCACAACTCTGACACAAATCTCGCACAACTCATGCACAACTTTGGCCCAACTATGGCACAACTATTGCACAACTCTGGAAAAAGTATGGCACAACTCCGGCACATCTTTGGCATAGCTGTAGCACAGCTCTGGCACATCTATGGGATAACGCCGACACAACTCTGGAAAAACTGTGGCACAACTGTGGCACAACTCTAGCAAACCTCTCGCACAACCCTGGTACAACTCTGGCATAGCTCTGCAATAACTCTAGCACAAACAGGCACAACTCTTGTTCAACTTGGGCACAACTCTGGGACAACTTTGCCAACTGCGTGTGTTGCGGATGTTTCGGCGTGGGCGCAGGTTGTCATGAGATGTGCTATCCGACCGAGCAGATCCTTGTTCCAAGCAGATGAATACAGAGGATGGCGGCAGATTGATATTGATGGATTGCGTAGAGGGATGAAGCCTAATGCACAGCTGAATAGGGGGATGGTATGCGGCAATGGGAATGCCAACGCCAACGTGTTGGAAGAAATCTGATGCTAGCTTGGGTGTAGGGTACTACGAAGCAGGTAGTTAGCTCTTGCATATCCTTGTGCTAGCAACAGATGCTGATGAAGATAATGAGGCTGATGAAGTGGATGATGGCAGATGTCTGGCCGCAAGGGAAAAACCACGTGCACTGTAGAAGGTTTGGCATGGGTTTAGGACGTCCCAAAGAAGGCGATACGCCTGGGCGAATCCTTGTGCCAAGCAGAATGATGAAAGATGATGACGAAAGATGGAGGATTGATGAAGTGAGTGCAGGGGCCAGCTGTGTGCGCTGCAGAAGTTTTAGGCTTGGGCACAGGTTATCGCTAGGAGTGTGATTCGGCCAAGAAAATCCTTGTGCCAAGGAGATGAATGCTACTGATGGTAGGCCGAGGAACAATGTTCATGGAATAAGCACAGGGGTTGAAGCATGTGCACCAAGGATGATGATAAAACAATGATGATGATGAGAAGAGGATGCTGAGGCAGCGAGGATATAGAGGATGTTCAGACTTAATGCGGTGAATGTGCGGTATTGGTGAGGAGGAGAAGGATGATGGAGACGGCAATGGCAATGCAGAGAGAAAAGAGACGAGATTGATGGAGCGATTGTGACAGAGGAGAGATGGAGGGAGCGGATAAGGGTGACAAAGCAGATGTTGGCAAGGAGAA
Source organism: Penium margaritaceum (assembly GCA_023375785.1). Taxonomy (NCBI): domain Eukaryota; kingdom Viridiplantae; phylum Streptophyta; class Zygnematophyceae; order Desmidiales; family Peniaceae; genus Penium; species Penium margaritaceum. The sequence continues at coordinate 302,604 of SZWC01000306.1, read as the reverse complement.
GAGGATAATGCAGTATTCAAGGAAAAGGTGATGATGCGATAATGTAGCAAGTGTGTCTTTTTATGCCAAGAGAGTGACGGCTTGTGCCCCTTGTTGGCTCGAGACCGCCAGGCAAGAAGACTGGTGGTTTTTGATATCGTGATAACAAGAGGGAGCCTGCCACGATGAAAGCGGGTAGAGGCGCTTGCCAATTGTCAGGAAAATGATGGCTTGTTTCCCAGTTGGCTTGAGAATGACGAGGAGGAAGACTACTTGTGTCCTATGTCCCAACAGTAAACGGAGCTCTGCTGTGTTGATAAAACAAGGAGGAGCGGTGGAAGGAGGCATTTTGAGAGGATGATTTAGAGTACATGCGAAGGGAACGGAGGATGCCAATTGTAGTGAAAAGCAACAAGGATGACGGTTGGAAAAGGGCAGATTGGTAAAGGTGATGCAAAAAGCAAGGGTGACGGGTGGCAGGAGCTTGAGAGAAGTTGGCGGCTGAAAGGTGACTCGAGAGCTTCTAGCAAGAATTGGTAGTCGGGAAGGCGTTGGACATTGCCACGGGCATAGAATTAGACACTGGGCTTGGTCACAATGATCACATGATCACCAGAGCTTGAGACGCAATTAAGTTGTCACTACAAATGTCAGCTGTTGATAAAGCAGATGGCTGCGGCATTACGGGGAGCAAGAAAGCAAGGGCAGGATCAGGATGAACCAGGTAGTGTTACCTCAAGCTCTGATACCATGTCAGAAGAATGGAGCGAGCGATGGAAGCAATGCCAGATGCAGGAAGAAACTTAGCAATGCACCTGTCATAGAGATGATGACAATAACAAAGAGCACCGTAAAGAGTTAGCCATAGAATACATGAAGAGAAGTCTCCGGCACAAGTATCATGAGTGATAAGGCAAAGCAGTGAGAGTAGACATGCAAACAACGGGAGAGTTTGTAAGGGAAGAGGTGCATTTTTGATATTGCAAATAGATGTGTTGAGAGGTGGTGCACAAAGGAGCGAGACTGAAGAAGTGGAGCGGTATGAAGCTGAGAGCTGAAGAGAAGATGGCGAAGGAAGATAAAGCAAAGTGCAAGTACAAACAAGATACGGCACCAAAGCCGTAGAACTAGGGGCAAACACGATGAATAGAATTACAAGGAATGAACATCCTTTGCTATGTACAAGCAAGACAGAATAGAGCAGTATGATAACTACTTCCGCTCTAGCCGAAAGAGGGTGACAAATGTCATTTTATTAGGGAGAGCCCCTGACTGCCAGTTCAACAATCTTAGAGCCAAGGAGCCGATGGTGAATGGATGTTTCAGCCAGGTCCTAAACCGTTTTTTCTTTTCTGTCACTTTCTAAGAGAATCTGAGCAACTTTTCGCTTTTAGTTTGTCTTATGACACAATTGTGGCATAACCCTCGCACAACTATTGCACAACTCCCGTGAAACTTTGGCACAACTCTGGTACAACTCAGACACAACTCTTGTACAAGTATAGCACAACTATCGCACAACTCTTGCACAACTATGGCACAATTCTGGCACAACTTTAGCACACCTCTGGCATGACTTTGAGACAACTTTGGCTCATCTATGGGACAACACAGGCACAACTCTTCCACAAATCTAGCAAAACTCTAGAACAACTCTGGCACTTTCCTGGCACAACTCTCCCACAGCTCTGGAACAACCCTAGCAAAACTATGGCACAACTCTTGCTCAACTATGGCATAACTCTGGCACAGTTTTGCCAAACTATGGCAGAACATTGCCAAACTATTGTACCATTCTAGCAGAATTGTGGAACAACATTGGCACAACTGTGGCACACGCATGGCATAACCAAGGTACAACCATGGCGAAACTATGGCACAACTGTAGCAGAATTCTGGCACAAATATAGCACAACTCTGGCACAACCCGCGCAAAAATCACGTACAACTATGGTACAACTATGGCACAGCTCAAGAACAACTCTGGCACAACTCTGGCACAAATCTAACACAACTATGGCACAACTCTGGCACAACTCAAGCACAACTCTGGCATAACTCTAGCAAAACTGTGGCACAGCTCTGGCCCAACTCTTGCATAGTTATGGGACAACTATGGCACAACTCTAGATCAACTCTAGCACTACTCTGGTACAACTTTGGAGAACCTATGGCACAACATTTTCATTACTATGGCACAACTCTTGCACCACTCTGGCACAACTCTAGGACAACTCTGGCACAACTCTTGCATAACTATGGCACAATCCTAGCACAACTTTAGCAAACTATAGTACAAACGTGGCACAACTCTAGCACAACTCTGACACATCTCTGGCACAACTCTGGAACAAATTTGGAACAACTCTGGCACAACTTTGGCACACTCTATCACAAATATGGCACAAGTCAGGTTATTCCAGAGTTGCGCCAAAATTGTGCCAAAATTATGCCATAACTTAGAAAAGTTGTGCCATAGTTGTGCCATAATTGAACAAGAGTTGTGTCATAGTCGTTGTACAGTTGTTCCAGAGTTGTGCCAGGTTTTTTCCACAGTTGTGCCAGGCTTGTGCCATAGTTGGGCCAGAGGTGTTCCAGAGTTTTGCTGGAGTAGTGCAAGAATTGTGCCATAGTTGTGCTAGAGTTGTGCAAGAGTTGTTCTGGAGTTGTGTCGCAGTTGTGCTAGAGTTGTGCTAGAGTTGTGCCAGAGTTGTGCCAGAGTTGTGCCAAATTTGTGCCAAAGGTATTCCATAGCTTTGCCAGAGTTGTGCCAGGGTTGTGCCAGATTTGTGTACGGATTGTCCCAGATTTATGCCACAGATGTGCCAGAGTTATGCCAGCGTTTGTGCTATAGTTTTGACATAGTTGTGCCTGAGTTGTACCTGAGTTTTACAAGAGTTGTGCCAGAGTTAAGCTAGAGTCGTGTCAGGATTGTGCAAGAGTTGTGTGAAAAGTGTGCCAGAGTTGTGCCAGATTTGTGCCATAGTTGTGATATAATTGTGACAGAGTTGTGCCAGAGTTGTGCCACATTTGTACCAGATTTTTGCCAGAGTTATTCCAAAGTTGTACTATAGCTATGCCATAGCTGTGCGAGAGTTGGGCCTGATTTGTATCATAGTCGTGCCAGAGTTGTGTCATGTTTGTGCCAGCGTTGCACCATATATGTGCCAGAGTTGTACCACAGTTGTTCTAGCGATATGCCACACTTATATTACAGTCATGCCATGGTTATGCCAGACTTTTTCCATAGTTGTGCCAGAGTTGTGCTGGAGTTATGCCAAAATGTTAGAAGAATGCAATGAGTGAGGACGGCAATTGTAGAAGTAGGCAAAGCACAGGACATGTGTAAGCACGTCAGCAAAATGACAAAGGCAGAAAGACGGGAGGCATCTCGAGGAGTCAGTCGCAAGATTCTTGAAAAGGAGAGAGGAGTCAGATAGATATGTGGGGTAGACCATAAACCAATAAGAGAAAATTGAAATGGAGCAAGTCTGAGACGTTGGTAGATGTTGTCAGAGGAGAAGAAAGTGACAGAGCGTGGAGGCAAGGACGAAGAATAGATGGCAAAGACTGAAGGAGTGAAGAGCAAGCAGAGCAAGCAAGCAGGCGGCAAAGCTGTAGAATGAAAGGCGAACATGACGAGCAGAACTGTTCCGGTTAAACTGGGAGGAAATGAATATCCTCCGTACATATAATACAAAACAGGACAAGGATAGTAAATGACTTTTTTTATGCTAGCCAGACGTGTTTCACTTATTGTCCCAATGGTCCTTGAATCTTCATCAGGTTTCATGCAGCTTGCTCATGACCGTTGGACAAGAAAAAGTCCATGGACATTTGAACCACTTGACTCAAGTGTTATTCCAAGGGTTTCCTTTTGGTCTTTGCTCTTAGTCCAAGGTAGTGCTATTGTCCAGTTTTGTTTCTGATTTCCTCTATACATCTGACGGAGTAATGAGTTGTGCTACAGGAGCAGATCGGATTGCAAAGCGCCTTATGGGTGGAGCTCTCATTGTTGCTTGCTATTGATAGATGTAGTTTTGGCAAGGCGGCATGTAGCATCCACAATGGCTTACCAGTTGCCTCCGTATTCCAGAAATATTTTTCTACTCCTCTTCTAGCAAGGGATGGTAGTTAGGTTTGATGAGCTTTAAGAACCCTTTCCTCATGACCTTGTTGAACACGTCGTGCTTTTTTTTTTAACTCAGTGGTGCTTCATACATTTCCGAGATACTTCAGGGTATCGAGCAGTATGTTGGTGATGGCAAATCCATGTAGTAGATAAAGCTTTAGTTGTGAGTATGCTGCTCATTGTTAGGCTCCCATATTGGTGTATTCTCTTGTGGGTTGTAGGGGATCATAACCTGGCGGTCCGTAGTACAGCTTATCCAAGTGAATTTGAGGTAGTGCATATACGAGGAAGGTGGTGGAGAAAATGCGGTACCGCTCCCAAGCTACCTGTTGCAACTTGAGCCAGAGGTCAGGTACACTGCATGCTTCTTCCATGAGGGTGTGATAAGAGGGGTGCATGATGGTATTTACTTGCTCCCAAGCCGAGGTGGTTGTGTTGAGTCTTGAGGGAGAAATGTGTGCAGTACGGAGGTATTCAAAGCTTCATTTGAAGAGATCACATAAGCCATATTGTTGAATGGAGACCAAGTTTTTCAGTGGCCCACACGTTTCTTGTCAAGAGGAGGATGTTTTGGCCATCTTTATTGAAGAATGGGCAGTATGTCCAAGGATTTCTGATTTGATCAATGTAGTGTTGTGCAGGGGCTGCTGTCAGCGTAGGTATAGGCTGCTTCAAAGTAGGCAGCTAGCTCGTGCAGATCCTTGTGCTAACAATAGATGCTTAAGCTTACGGATGATGGAGGAGGAAGTTGAGGAAGAGTGATGGGTCCAAAGGCAAATCGCGTGCGCTGCGGAAGTTTTGACATGGGCGCAGGTTGTTGCGAAACAGGCAAAGTGACCGGATGGATCCTTGTGTTGAGTAGAGAAGCGATGCTGGAACAAAAAAAAATGAATACAAATGGAGTGGACGCGGGGATAAAACTACAAGCGCTCTGAAATAGAGGTATAGAATACGGCAAGGAAAAGGCAGAGCACTGATGCGTCATAATAAATCTATTGCTAGTGTGGATGGAGGTTACTGCAAAACAGACAGCTAGCTTGTGCACATCCTTTTGCTGGTAGCAAATGCAGAAGCTTTGCGGATGACACAAGAGCAGAGGATGCTAACAAAATCTGGGCGCAAGGGTGAGCCACGTTTGTTGCAAAAGCTTTGGTGTGGACGCGGGTCATCACAAGATTTGCGATACAACCGGGCGAAGCCTTGTGCCAAATGGAGAACGATGCTAGAAGCGGAGGAACGACTGATGATGGAGCGGAAGTAGGGGCAAAACCACGTACGATGTGAAGCGATACAGATGGGAATAAAAATGACGTTAACGTGGATGTAGAAGCAGTTTGAAGGAGGTAGGAGAAGCTAGGATGAGACTCATACAAGTGGATGATAAGGTCGGTGATGACAATGATGATGCTATTTTGACGATGATAATGATACGACAAGGGAAGAAGGAGGAGATTGATGAAGATGTGACGACAGGTAGTAGATGTCGGAGTAGTGAAGTAAGCGCCAATGGGCACTGATGAGACGATAAGATCCTCTCATGTCAAGAGAGTGACGGCTTATTCCATAGTTGGCTCGAAACTTGAGCCAAAAGACTGGTGGTGCTTGATATCTTGACAGCAAAAGAAAGCTAGTTGCTATAGAGAGAGCGAAAGATGAGCAGAGGTGTCTATTTGCGCCCGTGAAGAGAGTGACAGTTTGTTGTCCAGTTGGCTCAAAACAAGAGCAAGAAGACTGGAAGTACCTGATATCCGGTCTATGGTTGGCAACCTACTGCTACTCACGATGCAAGAAGGTGGTACAAGAACGCAGCTCCAAAGGTTGAAGGCAATGAGGTTGATGTACATGGGACCGATGGACCCGATGAATCAGGTGAAACATACAAGGAAGAAAAAGGTGTTTGCAGTTACTGAACGACAAGAGGATAGGTGGTGGGAGGCATGAAGCTTCCAAGAAGATGGTGACAAGCGGCGGCTGGAGAGTCGTTCTAGCTGTCATCGATGTTGCATCACCAATTGTTGGCCACGTGTGCGGTTTTGGGCGTAGGGCTTAAGCACAATGATGGAGGCGTCGCTTGCGTCTGAGAAGCAATTGAAGCAGTGCTGTTGACATCAATTTCTGGAAAAACTCGGTGGCGCGCGTGAATAGTGATAATGAGAGATGAGTGCTAGAGAGAGGAGCAAAGTAACTGGACTAGCTGAGCAATGACTAGGTCCCTGGACACAAGGTGATGTTGCGGGATACCCCAATACAACATCAGATTAATGCAATGAGCACCGACGGTAATAGCAGAAGGAGGTAGAAGCAAGAGGACATCCGTAAGTACATCAATAGAATGACAAAGGCAAAAAGGCAGGAGGCATTTTAAGGAGTGAGTCGTAGGAGTCGTGAAGAGGAGAGAGGAGTCCAATAAAGATGTGGGGAAAGCCAAAAACCAGTGAGAGACAGTTGAAGTGGAGCGAGTGTGAGAAGATGGTGGAGGTTATGAGGAGAAGAAGTTTACGGGGCGAGGAGGTAAGCACGGAGAATAGATGGCAAAGACTAAACGAGTAAAGAGCAAGCAGAGTAAGGACACATCGGTGAAGCCATGGAACCAAGGGCAAAGAGGATGAGCAAAACCATTCTAGTTAAACTCGAAGGGAATGAACATTCTCCATATATACAGTAGAGAACATGACAAGGAAGGTGAACGGCTTCTTTGACGCTAGCCGGACGCGTTTGACTTATTGTCCCAAAGGTCCTTGAATCATCATCTGGTTTTGTGCACTTTCGCTCATGACCGTTGGATGGGAACTAGACCTCAGACATTTCAAGAGGTTGTTGTGGAGTATTATTCCGAGGTTTTCCTTTTGGTCTTTGCTCTTAGTCCAAGGAAGTGTTGTTGTCCGATTCTGTTTCTGACAAGAGTTGTGCCAGAGTTATAGCAGAGTTATGCCATTGCTTTCCAACGTTGTGCCAGAGTTGTACCACAGTTGTGCAAGACTTGTGCCAATGTTGTGCCAGAGTTGTGCCAGAGTGGTGCCAGAGTTGTGCTAGAGCTGTGCCACCGTTGTGTTATAGTTATGCAAGAGTTGTGCAATAGTTGTGCCAAAGTTGTGAAAACGTTGTAACAAAGTTGTAGCAGAGTTATGCCTGGGTTGTGCTAGTATTGTGCAAGTGTTGTGCCACGGTTTTGCCATAGTTTTGCTATAGTTATGCAGGAGTTGTGCCAGAGTTGTGCCAAAGTTGTCCTAGAGTTGTGCCATAGTTGTGCCAGAATTGTGTCATAGTGGTACCAAAGTTGTACCTGATTTATGCCAGGCAAGCCAAAGTTGTGCCACAGTTGTGCCATAGTTATGCCATAGTTGTGGCAATGTTGTGCCATAGTTATGCCATAGGTTTGACATGGTTGTGCTAGAGTTATGCCAGAGCTGTGCCAGAGTTGTGTAGGAGTTATGCTAGAGTTGTTCAAAAAATTTGGCATAGTTTGGCAATGTTGTGCCAGAGATCTACCATACATGAGAAACCATTGGGCCTGAGTTGTGCCAGAGCTGTTCCAGAGTTGTGCTAGGGATTAACTAGAGTTTTCCACAGTTTTGCCAGATTTGTGCCACATTTGAGCCATAGTTGCGTGAAAGTTGTGCCAACGTTTGGCAAACTTGTGCTAGAGTTGTGGCATAGTTGAGCAAGAGTTGTGCCATAGTTGTGCCAGAGTTGGTCCAAGGTTGTTCCAGAGTAGTGCCAGCATTGTTCCATGAATTATGCCACGGTTGTGCTAGAGTTGTTCCAGTGTTGTGCCAGAGTGGTGCCAGAGTTTTGCCAGAATTATGCAAGAGTTGTGCCGGAGTTGTATCATTGTTTTCTCATAATTGTACCGGAGTCGTGCCAGAGTTGTGCTATAGTTGTACAATAGTTGTGCTAGAGTTGTGCCCAAATTGTGCAAAATATGTGCCAGACTTGTACCAGAGTTGTACCAGAGTTTTGCCAGAGTTATGCAAGAGTTGTGCCAGACTTGTACCACAGTTGTGCCAGATTTATTCCACACTTTGTGCCATAGGAGTGACATAGTTATGCCTGATTTGTGCCTGAGTTATACCAGGGTTGTGCCAGGGTTGTGCCAGAGTTGTGCTAGAGCTTTACCAGATTTGAGCCAGAGTTGTACCACATTGTGCCATATTTGTGCCATAGTTGTACCATAGTTGAGACTCAGTAATGCCAGAGTTGTGCCAGATTGGTGCCAAAGTTGTGCCACAGTTGTTCCAGAGTTGTGCCATGGTTGTGCCATAGTTGTGCGAGAGTTGTGCCAGAGTTGTACTAGAGTTGTGCTGGATTTGTACCATAATTGTGCCAGCGTTATGCCAGACTTGTGCCACAGTTTTGCGAGAGTTGTTCTAGAGTTGTACCACAGTTATGCGATACCTATACCATGGCTGTGCCATATTTGTACCAGAATTGTGCCATAGTTGTACTAGAGTTGTGCAAGACTTGCGCTGGAGTTGTGTCAGAGATAAGGGTGTACACCACTTGAGACTCATGAGTCTCAGCTCTGAATTAGACTCACAAGTTCGAGTCTATTTCCAGGCTCGGAATCACAAACATGAGCCCAGAATCATGAGTCCCATGAATCACGTGTCTGAGCTCATAAACACACGAGTCTAGGATTCTGGAATCACGATTCCGCTACCATCAATATCAATCCATTGGCATATTTATGCTGGTTTCATGTGATATTATTGTCAAAGTAGTACATTGTGATTGCATATGAAGGAATTAAGTGAGCATTGTACACATTGTAGAGATACATCCATGTTTAGACTAGTTTGTTTGACTTTTACCATCTCTCATTTTTCCCGGGATGAGAATCACGAGTTTGAGTCAAGTCAAGATCATGGACTCAAACTTGCGAGTCTATAACCACACTCAGAATCACGAGTCCAGTTTTGATTCTCGTCTTTTGGCTTACAATCTTAGCCAGATTTGTGCCATAGTTTGCCTAAATTGTGCCAGAGTTGTGCCATAGTTGTGCAATACTTGTGCTAGAGCTGTTCCACTATTGTGCTCAAGTTTTGCCACAAATGTGCAGAAATTGAGCTAGATTTGTGCCAGAGTTGTGCCCGCTTTTTGCCAAAGTTGTGCCAGAGTTGAACCAGAGTTCGGCCAATGTTCTGCTTCAGTTGTGCCAAAATTATTCCAGAGTAGTGCCAGAGGTGTGCTAGAGTTGTGCCAAAGTTGAACCATAGTTGTGCTAGAGGTGTGCTTTAGTTGCTCAAGAGTTGTGCCCAATTTGTGCGAGAGTTGTACCAGAGTTGTGCCAGAGTTGTGCCATACTTGTGCCACGGTTGTGTTAGAGTTGGGTTACAGCTGTGCCATAAGAGTACCATGGTTGTTTTAGAGTTGTCCTAGAGTATTGCCAGAGTTTTGTCGAGTTTTGCCACTGTTGTGCCAGAGTTGTGCTAGAGTTGTGCCAGAGTCGTTCCAAAATTATGCCATGTTTTGGCAGATTTGTGCAATAGTTATGCCATAGATCAGCAAAAGTTGCGCCATAGTTGTGCCGTAGTTGTTCTAGAGCTGTGCCAGAATTGTACGAGAGTTGTGCCGGAATTGTGCCAGAATGGTGCCACAAGTGTGCTATAAATGTGCCAAAATTGTGCCACAGCTTAGCGAACTTGTTCCAGAGTTGAGCCATCATTGAGCAAGACTTGCGCACGAGTTGTAGCAGAGTTGTTCCATAGTTTTTCCATAGTTGTGTGAGATTTGTGCCATAGTTGTACCATACTTGTGCCAGAGTTTTACCATAGTTGTGCTAGGATTGTGCCAGATGTGTACCAGAGTTGTGCCAGAGTTGTTCCAAAGTTGTGGCACCGTTGTGCCATAGGTGTGCAATAGTTGTGCCTGAGTTGTGCCACAGTTGTGCAAGAGTTGTGCTAGAGGTCTACCAGATTTGTGCCAATGTTCTTCTAGACTTGTGCCAGAGTTGTGCCGGAGTTGTGCCAGACTTGTGCTAAAAATGTGTCTGAGTTATCCCAGAGTTGTGCCAAAGTTGTGCTAGAGTTGTGTCAGAGTTGTGCCAGAGGTATGCCAGTGTTGTTTAAGATGTGTGCGAGAGTAATACCATGGTTGTGCTAGAGTTGTTCCAGAGTTATGTTAGCGTTCTGCGTGACTTGTGCCACAGTTATGCCAGAGTTGTACCACAGTTTGTACCAAGGGTGTGACATACTTGTGCTCCGATTGTGCCAGAGTTGTGCCAGAGTTGTGCCAGAGTTGTTCCAGAGTTCTTCCACAGTCGTGTAATAATTCTGCCAGAGTTGTACCAGATTTGTGCCAGATTTATGCCAAAGCTATGCCAGATTGGTGCCATAGTTATGCTATAGTTGTTCCACAGTTGTGCCATAGTTTTGCCATAGTCGTGCGCAAGTTGTGCCAAGGTTGTGCCAGAGTTGTGCCAGAGTTTTGCAATAGTTCAGCCAGAATTGTGCCAGATTTCTACCAGAGTTGTACCAAAGTTGTTTCAGAGTTGTGCCACGGTTGTGCCATAGTTGTGCCATGGTTGTGCTAGACTAGTGCCAAAGTTGTGCCAGAGTTGTGCTAGAGTTGTGCCAGAGTTGTGCCATGTCAGGAATGTGTCCTGGCGTGCTCTGATCCACGTAAGTGTTCACGGCTGCTTAGTGTAAAGAGAACTCCAAGGAAGGTGTCTACATTAGGTTGCCACAACACCAAGGGAACAAATATATGGCAATAAAAAGGTTACGGAAATTAGAAACCGCTCAAGACTCTTAATGGTTTGTTTTTGTTATGAGAGTACATCAGATTTGTTTTCCATGTAAACTGAGCTTTTCAGCGCATCCAAGCACACCCAAAACGGAGTAGTAGAGCCCCTGGTACGCCCATTGAAGTAACCCATGGTAGAGTTGCCCACCATGCTCATGAATGGAAGTGACGAGAGGCGCTTCGACGGTGCCCGTCAAAGCGCCCTTCGTGGCACTCTAATGTATGGAGAGGCTCACCCTGATCCAGGAGACCTCCTACATTCCTTCCTTTATTGCCCACGTGCCTTTGGAGCTCATAGAAGTCAAACTCGGACCACTGGTGGTGGAATTATTCCGCCACCAATGAGTGAACCCAGATTCCATCCACCTACCACTTAAACTTTGGATGGGGCTGAATTCTCAACCAAATTGAGTAAGTAAAAGCTAGAAACCACATGGAAAACCAAAGAAGTCCACATCTGCAATAAGATCAGACATTGAACAACTTCATAGAGGTTGAACTAGGAAAACGGCAAATGACATACATGGCAGGGGCACTTTTTGACAATCTCCTCTGTGCACTTTCCATGCTAAATGCCTCACGCTCACTCTCAATTGTCTACTCCTGTGCCCTCAAGCCCTTCACAGCTTGTCAATCCAAGCCTTGTAATGCTGATGACGTGCCAATCCTGGGGCTGCGCCTTGGTCAAGCAACCCGCAAGCATGTGCTTTGTGCTACAATGCTGCAGTACAACTTGTCCCTTCTCCATCATGTCGTGCGCATAGTGGCAGTGCACGTCAATGCGTTTTGTCGTTTTATGCTGCGTCGAGTTGTTGGTCAGCAAGATAGAGCCGGAGTTATCCTCCCGAGACACCGTGGGCTCCTGTTGCGGCACGCTCTGCTCTCCCAGCAATCTATGGAGCCACATCGCTTCCTTGACCACCTTGACTATAGTGATGTACTCTGCCTTTACTGTGGGGGCGGCGACACATTCCTGCTTCCTGCCATATCATGAGATTGTTGTACCTACAAGGAAGAACACATAGCCAGAAGAGGACCTTCTCTTGTCCGAATGGCCAGTGTAGTCCGCGTCCGTATTGCAGATAAGCCGCAAAGGATCTAACCTACCGTTTTTCTCGTACTTCAGGCACACATGTCGCGTTGCGTGCAAGTACCGGGGCATGCGCTTTGCCGCCAACCAGTGTAATGGCCAAAGGTTGGCCATGTACTTGCTCACCTTGCCCACCGTGTAGGCCAAGTTCGGAGGAGTCGAGACCATGGCGTACATCAGGCTGCCCACCACAGATTGGCAGGGCACCATTGCCATGTCCACCTTCTCGTATTTAGTTTGCAGCACCATCACCGCACTCAGCTCACAGCTTGTGGACACTGGACTGCCCACTGGTTTGTAGTCCTCCATGCTGTAACACTTCAAGACCTTGGTCACGTACTTGGCCTGCTCCAGCTCAGGTGTGCGGGTCCTCTGGATTCGCGCAATGCTCACCCCGTGGTAGTACTCCAGCTCCCCCATTTCCATCATCTTGAAGCTGTTGCTCAGCTGATCCTTGAGATGTTGCAAAAGCCGCCAAATCGGATGAGCACAGGGTCAGATCGTAAAGTGCAGAAATCTGATGGAGTCCCTTGTTATGCTGCAAATACAAGCTGTGGTCCGACTCAGAGTGCTTGAAGCTAAGCTCCACCATGTAGCCATCCATGTGCTGGTACCAGCACTTGGGCGCCTGCTCTAGCCTATACAAGGGCTTCCATAGCTTGCACACCTTGCCCTCTGTTGCATCTATCCCCTTCGGCTCCTCAACATATATCTCCTTGTCGATGATACCGATGAGGAATGCCATCTTGACATCCATTTGGTAGATCTCCATATCCTTTGCGGCTCCCACCACAAGCATCATCCGGATGCTTGTAAACTTGGCAATGTGTGCGAACTTCTTATCGTAGTATTTTCCCTTCCGTTGCTTGTACTCCTTCGCCACTAGCCGGTCTTTAAAATTCTCCACCTTAGTGTCCCTGGTGAGCTTAATCTTGAACACCCACTTAGAGCTGATCACCTTCGTCCCCTCAGGCCGATCCACCAGCTCCTAAGTGCCGTTCTCAACAAAGGACGCAAGTTCAGATTTTATCGCTTCACTGCCCTACTGCCCGTCAGGCCGTAGAATTGCCTCTTGCATGGTTGTCGGTTCCATTGTGGCTGCCATTATGCACCACGCCATGCCAGCCCAGCGACTCGTGCTCGCGTCGTATCGCTTGCCGCATTTCACTGCCTTCAGGTACGACGTGGTGACCTTGGCAATGCTGGCTGATGTTCTTGCTGTTGCTCTACTGCAACATTGTCCTCGGCTGCGGACTCCTTGGCGTCGGCTGCTACGCCATGCGCTACAACGGCACCTTCACCTGCTGCACTATCCAGCTGCGCTCCAATACCATTGTCCTCCGAGACATCGACCTGTGCAGCTGCCGGCTCCTCCTCAAACTCAAGGAGGTGGAACTAATCCCCCTGCTTTGGAGAGTTCGGTGCATACATGTTGTTATTGGTGCTGCTCTAGCTCTGCTACTCATCAAACGTGACGTCGCAGCTGGTGATGACATCCTACACTTGTAGATCAGAGAGGTGGTACGCCTTGAGCGCAACGCGTATGTCTTTGCATGTTGGTCCAGTTTCGAGTCCTTTCTTTGTGCGAGCTGCACCAACGTATGCGCGTTGCACCCGAACGCCTTTAAGTATGCCACCCTTGCTTTGCAACCACTCCAAGCCTCCTTCGGTGTCTTCCAGCTGCTCTTCCCCTTCAACACTGCTGTTGGGATAAGGTTGGTCATGTAGCATGCCGTACTCACGGTGTCAGCCCACAGGCTCCGTATCAGTTTAGCGTCCACGAGTTTTGCTGAAATTGTTGATGACCATAACAAAGTACTGTGCACCACGATAGAAGGCGTCTTGATCGGTCCGCACACATCACTATGCACGACCTCAAGTAAGATCTCGGCCCGCCACTGTCTGTCTTCAAACAGCTTGCGCTTTGCCTAGCCCATAGTGCGAGGCTCGCACTTGTGCCTTGCGGAATCTACTGCTACATCTGCTACACCAGTGATGTTGTGGGTGCGAATCATATCGTGCTTCGCCATCTCTTGCATGACTGCGGGTGATGAGTGCCCCAGCCGCCGATGCAACAACTGCAAGTCTGCTCCCCTGCTTTTTGCAAGGTTGACGGTACATGCTTGCAAATCTCCTTCGGCTGGTGTCGAGAGGATGACCTTTGCCTTAACAATGAAGAGGTCCCCCTTGCACTTCGCTTCGAGCACGACCTCGCCACCGCTGTCCATGCGCACGACTGCACCTCTCCTGCAAAAGAGCCCGTCATACTCCTTGTTTGACAAGCGCCTCATACTCAAAATGTCAGCCACGCCAAGGACATGTTACATATTTTGAATAACACACCGCCTATTTACCACCTCCTACCACCTCCACGTGTACATCACCTTGGCCAGTTGTCGGTTCAACCTTGTCGTTTGGGACAATCATGGACTTGGCAGACTTGGTGTAGTCGTTGAACCCCACCTTCTTGACTTGGGTATGGACCAGCACACCTAAGTCAATGTACCCCGCATTGGCGTCCTCGTGGTTCTTCCTACTATTGAGGAGGGCCTTCTTGCCTTTGGCGCCTTTGCCGCCGGCCTACGCCTCCTCCAAAGACTCCTTGGCCCAATGGCCCTCCATGCCACAATTATGGCATGCAACCGTCTTGGCGACCGTTTTGCCGCTGCCCTTACCGCCGCCTTGCTTGCTACTGCTGCTGCCACCTTGTCTTTTGGCGACCAAAGCAGTTGAGGATGACGAGGTCTCGCTACCGCTCCGACGGTGCACCTCGTTGCAGATGTACTCAGCGACTATGCCGTAGGTGTGTTTATTGTCCCCAAAACCTCCCAGCATTGTGATGAGCGGGCTCCAACTGTCAGGTAGATCCATGAGGAGCGCTATTGCCTACATCTTTGTATTAGTCTTCCAATCCACATCATTGCATTGTAAGGCAAGAGACTCAATCTGTTGCATGGAGGAAATGATGTCCTCACCCTCCTCAATACTCACTGTCAAGAGTCGCTCCATTGCAAATACTTTGTTGGCTAGGGATGTTGATAAATGAATGGAACAGAGCTTCTTCCACGTGTCAGCTGCCAGGTCGCAACCGTGGATGTAGTTCCATAGAGATTCCTACAATATATTAAAAAGGAGTATCAGCGCCTCCATGTTTTTGTTCGAGAAGGCCGTCTTCTCCTCGCTCGTCTTACTCGCATGTTCAACCTCCGTACCCTTCATAAGCTTCAGCAGTCCTTTGTGCACGAGGTAAATCTCAAAATGACACCGCCATAGCCTTAAAACAGGACCGACCATGTACTTGTGGATGGGTTGCGACTCTGCCTTCTACACCATGTTTAACTCCTGCTATGGACACTCTCAAACTACAATGGTGAAGTCGCCCGAAGCGACACACCCGTACGTTGCGGAAGCCGTGAACGTCTTCGCAGGCACATGAGGGTTGTGGGCTCATAACCGTTTGTCAAGAATGTGTCCTGGCATGCTTTGATCGACGTAAGTATCCACGGGAGCTTGCTGCAAAGACTTCCAAGAAAGATGTGTGCATTGGGTTGCCACAACACCAATGGAACAAATCATGGCACAATTATGGGAGAAACTAAGAAGAGCTAAAGAATGTCAATGGCTAGTTCTTTTGGTGATATTACATCACATTGTTGTAGCCAACGCATCCAAGGTTACCCAAACAGAGCAGTAGAGCTCCTGCTACGGCCATGGAAGTAATCCATGGTGGAGTCACCCAACATGCCCACGAACGGGAGTCATGGGAGGGGCTTCGACGGTGGCCTGTCAAAGCGCCTTTCCTAGTCCTCCAACGTGGGGGAGGCTCACCCTGGTCCAAGAGACCTTCCACGTCCCTTCTTTTATGGCCCTCGTACCTTTGGAGTTCATTGAAGTCGAACTCAGACCACTGGTGGTGGAATCATCACATTACCAATGATAGAACACACATTCTACCCACATTCTACCCAAACTTTGGTTGGGGCAAACCTTCAAGATTCTCAACCAAATCAAGCAACTGAAAGCTCAAAACCGCATGACGAAATCCAGGGTGTCTAAATCTGCAATACGATTAGACATCCAACCACTCCTTTCTGGTCAAACCAGGAAAACAACAAAGAGCATCTATGGCACAGGCACTTATTGACATGCCAGAGTTGTACCGGACTTGTGCCGGACTTGTGCTATAGTTTTCCAAAGTTGTGCCAGAGTTGTGCCATAGTTGTGCAATACTTGTACCAGAGTTGTGCCAAAGATGTCCCAAACTTGTGCCAGAGTTGTGCCAGAGTTGAGCCAGAGTTGAGCCAAAGTTGTGCCAGAGTTGTGTCAGAGTTGTGCCTGGGTTGTACGAGAGTTGTAATAGCATTGTACCAGAGTTGTGTCAAAGTTGTGCCTGAGCTTGGCCAGTGTTGTGCCAGACTTGTGCCAGAGTTGTGCCAGGGTTGTACCAGAGTTGTGCCAGAGTTGTGCCAGAGTTGTGCCAGAGTTGAGAGTTGTGCCAGATTTGCGCCAAGATTGTGCCTGAGATGTGCCATAGTTGTTCTTAGATTATGCACAATTCATGCAAGGGTTGTGCCAGAGTTTTGCCAGAGTGATGCCATATTTGTACCGGAGTTGTGTAAGAGTTGTGCCATGATTGTGCCATAGTTTTGCCATTGTTCTGCCAGAGTTGTACAAGAGTTTTGTCGGAGTTGTGCCTGAGTTGTGCCAGGATTGTGCCAGAGTTGTGCAAGAGTTGTAGCCGAGTTTTGCTATAACTGTCCCATTGTTTGGCAAAGTTGTACTAGAGTTGTGCCATGGTTTAGCAAGAGGTGTGCTGGAGCTGTGCCAGAGTTATTCCAGAGTTTTGAGAGAGTTGTGCCAAAGTTGTACTAGAGTTTTTCCAGGGCTGTGCCATTGTTTTGCCATAGTTGTGCAATGTATGTGCCAACGTTTTGCCATCGTTATGCCAGAGTTATGAAATACTTGTGCCAAAATTGTACATGTTTGTGCCACAGTTGTGCTAGAGCTGTTCCAGACTTTTGCCATAGTTGTGCCAGAGATGTGCAATGGTTGTGCCTCAGATATGCCATTGTTGTGCCAGAATTGTACTAGAGTTGTGCCTGAATTGTGCTAGAGTTGTGCTACAGTTGTGCCATAGTTTGCAAGAGTTGTGCCAGAGTTGTACCATAATTGTGCAAGATTTATGCCAGAGTTGTGCCAGGTTTATGCCAGAGTTGTACCGGAGTTGTCCCCGAGTGGTGCTAGAGTTGTGCCAGATTTGTGCCAGACTTATGCCATGGTTGTGCTAGAGCTGTACAGAGTTGAGCCACAGTTCTACTAGAGTTGTTCCGGAGTAGAGCCAGAGTTGTGCAAGAGTTGTGCCATAGTTGTGTCAGTGTTGAGCTTTAGTTGTTTTAGAGTTGTGCCCGATTTGTGCCAGGATTGCGCTTGATTTGTGCCAGATTTGTACCATAGTTGTGCCATAGTTATGCCATAGTTGTGCCATAATTGTACCATAGTTTTGACATGGTTGTGCCAGAGTTGTACGAGAGTTGTGCCAAAGTTGTGCTATTGTTCTTCCAGAGTTGTACCAGAATTGTGCAAGAGTTGTACTAGACCTGTGCCAAAGTTGTACCAGAGTTGTGCAAGAGTTGTGTCAGCATTGTGGCAGACTTGTACAGGACTTGTGCTGCCATTATTGTGCTAGAGTTCTACCAAAGTTAGTGTCATTATTGTGATATAGTTGTGCCTGAATTGTGCCTGATTTGTGCCATAGTTGGACCATGGTTGTGCTAGAGCTCTGCCAGAGGTGTGCCAGGGCTGTGCCATATTTTAGCCATAGTTGGGCCATATTTGCTACAGAGTTGTGCCAGTGTTGTGCCAGAGTTTTGCCAGACTATTGCCACGGTTGTTCCAAAGTTGTGCCATTGTTGTGCCATAGGTCTTTCAGAGTTGTGCCAGAAGCATGCAAGAGTTGTGCCTTAGTTGTGTGATAGCTGTGCCATAGTTCTGCTAGATTTTTGCCAATATTGTGCAGGTGTTGTTCCTCAGCTGTGCCACAATTGTGCCATGACTATGCCATGGTTATGCCAGAGTTGTGCCATAGTTTTGCCTGGGTTGTGCTAATGTTGTGCGAGGGTTGTGCTGGAATTATGCCCAAATTGTGCCATAATTTGCGAAAGGTTTGCCAGAGTTCTGTAGTAGTTGTGCAAGAAGTGTTCCATATTCGGGCCAGCGTTGTGCGAGAGTTGTGCGAGCGGTGTGGCACAGTTGTGCCAGAGCTGTGATAGATCTTTGCAAGAGTTGTGCCAAAGTTTTTCCACGTTCATGCCAGAGTTGTGCTAGAGTTGTGCCAGATTCATACCAAAATTATGCCAGATTTACGCCAGAGTTTTGCCTGAGTTGTGCAAAATTCGTGCCATAGTTGTGCCAGAGTTGTGCCATAGTTGTTCTAGAGTTTTGCCCGATTTGTGCGAGGGTTGTGCCAGAGTTGTGCCAGAGTTGTTCCAGAGTTGTGGCATAGTTGTGCCATAATTGTGCCAGAATTGTGCCACAGTTTTGCCATAGTCTTGCCTTGGTTGTGCAAGAGTTGTGCCAGAGTTGTGCTAGAGTTGTACAAACTTGTTGCAACTTGGTGGGAACCGGTTGCGACTTGCTGCGAACTGGCTGACTTGGTGCAAAGTAGCTGCGACTAGGTGGAAAATGGTTGCAACTGCTTCAAACTGGTTGGGACTTGGTGCGAATTGGTTTCAACATGGTGCCAACTAGTTGGGACTTGGTGCAAATTGGTTACAACTTGGTGGAAACTGGTTTCGGCTAGGTGCAAACTGGTTTTGACTTTGTGCAAACTGATTGCTACTTGGTGAATGTGGTTGCAATCTTGTGCGAACGCATTCGGACTTGGCACAAACAGGTTGCAAATTGGTTGGAACTAGCTGTGGCATATTGCAAACAAGGTTGCGCATTGATACGAGCTGTTGCAATTTCATGCAAGCTGATTGAGACGTGGTTTGAACTGGTTGTGACTTGGTGTGGGAATTAGTTGCAACTTGGTACAAACTGGTTGCCACTTTGTACAAACAGGTTACCATTTGGAGCAAACGCGTTGCACATTGGTGCAAACTGGTTGCGACATGGTACCAACTGGTTTTGTCTTGGTGCAAACTGTTGCGAAGTATTGCAAACTGGTCATGATTTGGTGCAAACGTCTTGTGACTTTGTGCAAACTTTGGCAGCCAATTCGAGCCAACTGGAAGTAATGTGGTGCAAAATGGTTACGTGTGAACTGGTTGGGACCTGGTGTAAACTGGTGGCAACTTGTTGCCAACCGGCTGCGTCTTGGTGCAAACTGCTTGCAATGTGGTGCGAACTGGTTGGGACTTGGTGCAATCTGTTTGTGACTTGGTGCGAACTGGTTTCAACTCGGTTCAAACTGGTTGTGACTTGGTACCAGCTGGTTTTTACTTGGTTTGAACTTGTTACGACTTGGTGTAAATGGGTTGCACCTTGGTGCGAACTGGTTGTGACTTAGTGCAAACAGGTTGCGACTTGGTGCAAACTGGTTGTGTCTAGGTGTGAATTGGGTGTGACTTCGTGCAAACAGGGTCCGACTTGGCGCCAACTCGTTGCGACTTGGTACGAACTAGTTGCGACGTAGTAGTAATTGGTTGCGACTTGGTGCGAACTGGCTGGGACTTGATTCCAACAGGTTGCGATGTTGTACGAACAGGTTGCAACTTGGTGAAAAATGGTTTCAAATTGGTGTAGACGGATTACAATTTGGTGCAAACTGGTTCCAAATTGGTACAAACTGGTTGCATTGTCGTGGGAACTGGTTAGGTCTTGGTGCAAATTGGTTGCAACCTGGTGCAAACTGGTTGCAAATTGGTGCGAACTGGTTGCAAATGTATGCAAACTGGTTGCGACGTGGTGCAAACCGGATGCGACTTGGTTTGAAACCGGTTGTGACTTGGTGCAAACTGGATGCGACTTGGTGTGAACCCATGTTAACTTCGACTTCCGACTTTTGGGGTAAAATTCTAAGTCGGAGAGTCGGTCAAAGGCGACCTAAGGTCGACTTAGATATTGGCAGTGAAACATAGACCATGAGTTGCTGGTTCCAACGCAATTTGAAGCGCTAAATTCCGTTAAGTTTGGAGGAAGTTATGAATGTTCAAACTTGGGATGTGCACAAACACCTCTTGCAGCTACATTTTGTTTACAAATGGCTTCCTATGACATCATATACATGTTTTATATGCAATCCATCAAGTGTTGAAAGACACGTAAATAATGTTTCTTACTACAGTGTACGTGAGACGCAGTACTTGGCACACCATAATGAGCCTCCTAACCAGTTGGAGGAAAGCCGACTTCCGACTTGGCTCATGAGGAGCCGACTTCCGACTTTCGACTTCCGATTTGGCCATCGACTTCGACTTCCCAAAGTCATCATGGGTGTGAACTGGCTGCATTTTGGTGCAGACTGGCTGTGAGGTAGTGCGATTTGGCTGCAAATCGGGACAAACAGGTTGCGACTTGGTGCAAACTGGTTGCGACTTGGTGCCAACTAGTTAGGACTTAGTGTAAACTGGTTCCCGGTTTGTGCGAAATTATTGCAACGTGGTGCAAACTGGTTATGATTTGGTGCAAACTGGTTGCAACATGGTGTGAACTGGTTGCGACTTGGTGCAAACTAGTTACGACTGGCGTGAACTTGCTACAACTTTGTGAAAACTGGTTACAACGTTGTGGGACCTACTTCCGACTTGGTGCAGTCTGGTTATGACTAGCTGGATGCAACGCGATGCAAACTGGTTGCAACTAAGTGCAAACTGATTGCGACTTGGTACCAACCTCTTGTAACTTTGTGCGAACTGGTTACAATTTTGTGTGAACAGGTTGCGACTTGGTCCGAACTGGTTGTGACGTGGTGCAAACTAATTACAACTTGGTATGAACTGGTTGCGACTAGGTCCTTCCTAGTTGTGACTTTGTATATCCTTGTTGTGCATTTGTTCAAACTGGTTGCGACTTGGTGTGAACTAGTAACAATTTGGTGCGAACTGGTTGCGACTTGGTGCAAACCGGTTACGACTTGGTGCAAAGTGGCTGCGGCTTGGTGTGAACTGGTTGCGTCCTGGTTTGAACTGGTTGCAATGTCGTGCAAATGGGTTGGAACTTGGTGCGAACAAGCTGCGACTTTGTGTGAATGGGTTGTAACTTGGTGCTAACTGGCTTCCACATGGTGTGAACTGGCTGCAATTTGGTACAAACTGACTGCGACTTGGTGCAAACTGGGTGCAACTTGGTGCAAACTGGTTGTGACTTGGTGCAAACAGGTTGCAACGTGGTGTAAACGTGTTAAGACTTTGTACCAACGGGTTGCAAATTGGTGCAAACTGGCTGTGACTTGGTGCAAACTGGCTGCAACTTGGCATTAAGTGGTTGCGACTCGGTGAAAACTGGTTGCGACAAAGTGCGAACAGGTTCCAATTTGGTGAAAACTGGTTGTAACTTTGTGCCAACAGGCTGCGAAGTGGTGCGAACTATTTGGGACTTGGTGCGAGCTGGTTGCAACTTGGTACAAACTGGTTGCAACTTGGTGCGAACTGGTTACGATTTGGTGCAAGATGCTCATGACTTGGTGTGAGTAGATTGTGACGTAATGCAAACTGGTTGCAACTTGGTCCGAACTACTTGCAACTTTGTGTGAACTGGTTGCGAATTAGTGGGAACTGGTTGCGACTTGGAGCTAACGGTTTGCAATTGTGTGCAAACTGGTTGCAACTTGGTGCAATCTGGTTACCACTTGGTGCCAACTGGCTGTGAATTGGTGCAAACAGGTTGCGAAGTGGTGAATGGGTTGCAACTTGGTGCCAACTGGTTGCAAGTTGGTGCGAATAAGCTTTGACTTGGTGCGAACGTGTTGCGACTTGGTGCAAACTGGTTGCAACGAAGTGCGAACTGGTTGTGTTTTGGTGCAAACTGGTTGGGCCTTGGTATTGAATGATTGCAATTTGGTGCAAACTGGCTGCAGATTGGCAAGACTGGTTGTGACTTGGTGCAAACTGGTTGCAACGTGATGCAAACGGACTGCGACTTTGTGTGAACTGGTTGCGCCTTTGTGTGAGCTCGTTTCAACTTGGTGCCAACTGGCTGCAAATCGGTGCGAACTGGTTACAACTTGGTGTAAACTGGAAGCGACGTGTGTAAACTAGTTGCGACTTGGTGTGAACTGGTGGTAATTTGTTGCAAACTGGTTGCGACATGGTGTGAACTGGTGGTCATTTGTTGCAAACTGGTTGCGACATGATGTGAACTGTTTACAATTTGGTGCGAACTGGTTGTGACTTGGTGCACTGTGGTTGCAACTTGGTGTGAAATGATTACTTCTTGGTACAATCAGGTCGCCACTTGGTGTCCGCTAGCTTTGACTTAGTGCGAACTTGTTGCACCATGGTGCAAAGTGGTTGTGCGTGCTTTGAAGTGGTTTTGAATCGGTCTGAAGTTGTTGCGACTTGGTGCAAATTGGTTGCCACTTGCTGCGAACTAGTTGGAATTTGGTACGAGTGTGAACTGGTTGTGACTTGGTGTGAACTGGCTGTGTCTTGGTGTGAATCCATGTTGACTTTGGGAAGTCGAAGTCGATGGCCAAGTCGAAAGTCGAAAGTCGGAAGTCGGCTCCTGATGAGCCAAGTCGGAAGTCGGTTTTCCTCCAACTGGTTATGAGGCTCATTGTGGTGTGCCAATTACTGCGTTTTAAGTATACTAAAGTAAAAACCATGATTTACGCATCTTTCAACACTTGATGGATTGCATATACAACATGTATATGATGTCATAGGAAGCCATTTGTAAACAAATTGTAGCTGCATGAGGTGTTTATACACATCCCAAGTTTGAACATTCATAACTTCCTCCAAACTTAACGGAATTTAGCGATTTAAATTGCGTTGGAACCAGCAACTCATGATCTATGTTCCACTGCCAATATCTAAGTCGACCTTACGTCGACTTTGACCGACTCTCCGACTTAGACTTTTACCCCAAAAGTCGGAAGTCGAAGTCAACATGGGTGTGAATTGGATGCAAAGTGGTGCAAATGTGTTGTGACTTGGTACAAACGAGTTGTGACTTGGTAAGAACGGGTTGCGACTTGGTACAAGGTGGCTGCAACTTGGTGCTTCATGAGTCTCATGGAGGCAAAGGTAACGATAGGCGTGAAGGTCTCCTCCTACTTTGAGCCAGCACCCGGGGAAAACCCGTTCACCACAACTCTTACTTTGTACTTGTCAATTGCACCATCCTGCTTAAAATTCTTTTGGATCACCCACATTGACCCCACCACAAAAGCGTTTGCGGGCCTTTCCACCAGAATCCATCTTCTGTTCTCCATGGATGGGAGTCTGTTATCCACTATCTCCTTCCACTTGGCTACATCTAGCATGCACATGGCCTGTGCTATGGTCACAGGTCCTTTTTGAGCTAGACATGACCAACTAAGTCCAGTCCATTAGGCACTGTCAGCATCATACTTGAGCAGAGGTTTCTTCTAGCACGTACTATGCCAGAGTGCTACTGGTGGGACTTCGAGGCTGAGCTGCTTCTGTTGCTGTTGCGCTGCTAATGATCCATTGTTAGAGGAAAAGCCATCGGCCTTAGAGTTTGACTAAGAGGCATCAGACGACTCATACTTAGTGTCAGGGTCCGTTGTTGTATAAGCCTGTACAACCACTCTTCTTGTCGCACCACCAATCTCCTTTACTTGCACCATCTGCCAGTTCTCACGTGCTTGATCACCTGACTCGAGCAACACAATCCACTCTCCTAATTTGGGAGTATGAACAGGATCCAGCGGCTATCCTTCATCAAGCCTCCTTTTATCAAACTCAACGTATCAGCTCCTGATTAGCTTTCCAACTAGTTGGTTCCACTGCCTATACGCCTTGTGTGTAGTATCGTAGCTGACCAAAACATAGGTGGAGAACGTGCATCTAACTTGCCATTTCCTTCTCTTGCTTGGACCTTTGTCCAGGAAGTACAGCTAAAGATCCTCGAGTGTGAGGCATGTGGCTTCTTCACTGACCAAGCCTCCTGTAGTGTCCTCAAGTGCTTCTCTTACTACTTCTTGCTGCCTCTTCCAAGTACTACTGCTCGAGTAAAGTTTACAAGGTAACAAGCACTTCTTGGAGCTTCAGCCGAAAAACAAGTTTGGCGTTTGGCGTCAAAGAGGATGCTTCCTGTCATGCCAAGGATAGTCTGGTTCATCCGCTTATCAATGCAATTGCTCTATGGATACAAGCATGGTGGTCTGGTAGTTGATGCCGTATTGGCTCAACCAGCCCTTGCATACCTCGTACTCGCCGTCATTGTATGTGCAAAGTACCTAGACGTTCTTGCTCATCTATTGCTATACCATGGCAAAAGCATCTTGTAGCTTCTCCTTGACCTCTCCCTTTGCCTTGAAGAAGTAGATCCACATCGTCCGACTGTGGTTATCGATGAAAGTGAGGAAGTACTTGTCACCGCCGTTCGAAGGAGTGCGGAATAATCTGCACACATCAGAGTGAATCAGTTTAAAGATTAATGCCGCACATTCCCATTATGCTCAAAGGACTTTCTCTTGGCCCTACTTTAGAGGTATGGCTCACACAGCTTCTTGCACTTTTCCCCATCCTTAGCCTAACATCCTTCCATTCCATGAACTACAATGTACTACTACATAGCTTGTAACATGCTGCCAGCCACATGGCCAAAACGCCTGTGCAATAGCTCAGCATCTATGTCTTTGGTGGATTAAGCTACCATGGTGACCTGTGATGCAATACTAGGCTTTAGAGACTTGCACTCTTCAAGAATCGTATACCCCTCATTTAAACACTTAAGATACTTGGTTTGTTGCACATATAGTCCATCAACACTCGGGACTAGTGCAATGAGACTCTTCTTGGGATAGGAGATCTTGATGTCCTTGTTCTTGACAATCACGGCCTTAACGTCCATGAAGACGACCGTCGTGTCGTGGTAGACGATGTACTCCAGCTTAATGTCTTTCTGAGCCCTGTTCAAGTGTGTACTGATCAACTTGTCTTCCTCACCTTGTGCATGGACAAGGTTGCTGTTGGCATACGTGAATTGACATTCAGTTTCCTCAATAGTAATAAACTCATCTTTCTTCCTTGAAAAGTGGTGGTTCATGCCAGAGTCAAGCTCAAAGTTCCACGCTTGAGCAAGACCGCTCCCTTGTATTAGAAAAAAAAGGTGTTTCTTACCATGGCTGCCCTGGATCATTCCCCTGGTTCAGCCACTAGGGAGTGGTCAAACATCTGATCTTATTATACACTTGGATTGCTTGGAAATCGCCATGCAAAATCAAACTTTGAATTGCTCAATTTGAGTGAGTATTCATGAAGATAGCCACGCCTAAAGTTCCAGTAGTCAAGGAGTAGAATCTAGGTCTACGTCGTGGATGACAAGATAACTCACCATGGTCGTTCGAGTGCGACTCGAATGGGCTCCAAAAGCACAAGGGCCATGAAAGAAGGAACGTGGGAGGTCTCTTGGACCAGAACAAGCGTCTCCCATGTTTGAGGGCGAGGAATGCCACTTTGAGAGGCCACCGTCGAAGCACCTCTTGTCACCACCGTTCGTGGGCATGGTGGATAGCTCCACCATGGATTACTTTGACGGCCATATCAGGAAATCTAGTGCTCTATTTTTTATGTGCTTGGATGCATTGGAAAGTGCTGATCATAGGCTATAAGACTCTGATGTAATCTCATTGTAAACAAGAGCGATTACGACATTGATTTAGTGCAACTGCTTGCGATTCATTTTTGTCCATTCTAGACTGCGATCCTTGGACTCCACACTTTTCCTTGGTCTACATTGTCTACTAAACCAGCGTCAACATGCTCAACAGAAAGCCCAGGAATCCTTGAGGATGCATCCCACTCCTCCTGGGGCACAACGAGGACAAAAATCCTGACAAAGGATTATGGGCCCACGTACCGTAGGAGGATCCTCGTTTTCTCCGCGCATGTTCCCGCTACAAGCAATGGCAACCGCGACCGAGCAAGAGACCAGTTGTGATGTCCCTCTCAGTTTTGATGGAAGGGACTTTCCCTTGTGGAAGTGGCAGGTTCCAATCTTTGTACGCCACACGGGATTGCTTGAGCTCGTCAACGGTGAACAGGAGTCTCTTACGGCGTCCGTGACGCCCGAGGAGGTGGAGGCGTTCGAGAAGGGCAACAAAGAGGCACTTGCTCTGATCGCATGATCATTGTATTCAGAACAACATACAAATCCATGGATGCACCTAGACCTCGAATGCTTGGGAGAAGCTCTGCATCCCACACGACCTTCCTACTCTTCAATAACATGACTCGGCAAGTGAAGAGGAGGTGCAAGTGACAAGCGACCGGTGGACTAGATCCATCATGGCAGAGCAAGGGACGGCGTCCACAGCACTAGTCTTGGTCGTCCGCTCTCATGGAGGAGAGGGAGATTGTAAGGGGGAACGGACTCGTCCACACCGTGCCAAGAAGGGTGAGTGCCATCACTGTGGCCAGGAGGGCCACTGGAAACAAGACTGCGCAATGGGAGCTCTCTATCTGGCCACAGAGTTGAAAGAAGGGCAGCAAACCAATGTCGCATTCACCAACTCAATACGCTCCATGAAGGGGGCTGAGATGGCATAACCTGAGACAAGCGAACATCATGCTTGTTTAGAGCAAGGAGGCCCCAACAGGTCCCAAAAGGAGGCCTGCTACAACTGTGGCCAGAGGGGCCACTGGAGAGCGATGTGGACAGCGGAAGGCGTGGGCTCCGTCAAGCGTGTTGGGAGAGGGCAATAGGCCGAAGCAATCGTTAACATGCCGTAAAGCAGTGATCAGCCCCAAGCTGCGAGCAATGATATGGTCGCAGACCACGTCCTATGCCGTGGGTATGCAACCTCCACAACCTCCAAGAAGAAGGCGGAGGATCAAAATGGGGCTACCGCCGTTCATCACAATGGATGGCATATGATCCGAGGAGGCAATATGAGGGTGCTGGAGTCGGCCAAGAAGACGGGTCACCAAGGGGAGAAAGCTACAAATGCCTGACTTGGTGACAGGGGTGTTGTTCGTGAGTCACCTTATCAAGGAGGGACTCAAAGTGACCTTCACGAGGAAGGGCGGCCTCATAAAAGAGGAGGGCAGTATACTTGTCGTGGCACGTGGTGTGCATAAAACAGGTGTGTACCTTGTACGTGCCAACGTCCTCACAGGGAGTAACTATGAGTCCGGCATGGGTAGCCATCAGAGTAAGGAAGCGTTTGTAGCTGCGTCCAAGAGGGGGAGACCCAAGGGCGAGGTGGGCGGTAGCAAGGAGACCGTCCGGGCTGGATCGGTGGACGTGGAACACAAGGGACACCATGCTAAGGACAGCCATGTAATGGGTACAAAACCTCATGGGGAGGCATAGGAGGGTGTCCAGGTGGCAGACCAGCCAGGGGAGAGCATTGATGGCAAACGGCCTGGCTCTCCTAACAGGCATAAAAGGTCCAATGCTGCACGAATGGTGAACCAGCATCACAAGCAGGCCATAAGGATGCTGCCGAGTTCCATGGGAGAGAAATGGTGGCAGCTCGAAGGGTCATGCAGTAAAAAGAGGGCGACATGAAGGTACATCCTCAAGTGGAGTCCAAGGGGCTCCGCGCCTTGGCTAAAGAGGAGTTGTTGCACCGACTAGATGACCAAAACCTGAGACCTCAAGTGCCAAGACCGGGTGCGGGCACGATGCATGTTCAAGACTGCATCTCGTGGCCTGAGGACGACAAGAGTGGTAGCATGACATAGTGCTCTCACGCGAAGGATAAAAGGCTCTGGATTGCAGAGGTGGTGAACTGTGACCATGAGGTGGCAAGAAAATGAGTTGCCGAATCTCAAGAGGAGGCGTTGGTGGCAACACGGAGGACCACATAGTAGAGGGAGGATGCCATGAGGGCAGTTCCTCAAGTTCAGCCTAAGGAGCTCATTGCAACAGCAGACCGGGACCAAGAGTACCACGCGGTAGAAGGCTGGGTGGTGGGTACATCACAACAAAGTCAAGCAGAGGTGGTCCGAAGAGCTGTGCATCAAGCGGAGAGCAAAAGCAAGTAGTTAAGCTCTCTAGAGGAGCATAATGTTTTCGAGCGGCAATGATGGTGGACCGCAACTACAAGGCAGGCCAAGAAGGTGCTGTCGAGTTCCACAAGGGAATGATGGTGGCTGAGTAGAGGACTATGTTGCAGGGTGTGGTTAAGGTGTTCTCAGTTCCAAGTCCTCAAGGACGAGCGCGAGCACTCAAGGAGCATGCAATACAGGATGCGGCAGGTGCATTGGCAACTCTGAAATCAGCAAAATAGGCGAATGATATATGTGACATGTACAGTGTGGGAGAGGGGAGTGAGACCTCCACTTCTCTATATTTTCCAAGAGAGGGAGCGCTGGTGTATGAGGAGTGCGATGATGGAGTTGAGACTAAGGGACCGGCACCACAAGACCTCTCCATGAGGGGGAGGCATGCACATCAGGGAATTGCGACGAGGTAGTGGCAGCAGCGCAGGCGGCAGCCAGAGGAGCAGTCGCAGCAAATATATCATGGATCCCGTGACATTGGTTGTAACAAAGTGCAAGCCAATACCAACGGTGCAAGCAACAATAGCTTGGACAATGTGGCACACATAGAGGTGGTGCCGACAAGGGCCAAGAGGAGCAGCATGAATGCACAACAAGAAAGCAAGAGAGATATGCAGCATGCTCGGCCAAGTTTGGAAGGTGCTGATGGTGTTAATAAATCACAGGCACCACAAGCAGAAGCGGTGGCGATGGAGGACGCGAGGGTAGGTCTGAGGTCTCTGCTGACGGTAGAGAATGCCGCAAGAGATGCAAATCTCCCAAGTGAGAGGGAGCAGACTTATAAGGAGGCAAGGGCTCCTTGGCCGTCTTGGGGAGGCGACCAAATGTTGCGGCAAGCAGCAACACCAACACAGCACAGGTTACAAGGCAGGCCACGGTGGCACTGTCAAGTCTCGTATAGAGGCGCAAGTGACAACGAGCGAGGTCTTTGTTGCTATGTGTTGTGATTTGTGCAGGGTCAGTGAGGAAATTTTATCACGGCAGATGCTTGGCCGGGCAGTGGAGCATGGTTGATGTTCAAGGACAAGACATCATGGTTGCGGTATAGGAGGAGATTGTTGGAAAAACAGTGCTCCGTGCCATGGCTGCAGTGGATCATTTCCCTGGTTTGGCCACTAGGAAGTGGTCAAACATCTGTTCTTGTTGCAGATTAGGAGTCTTTGGAATGTTTCATGCAAAATTGAGCTTTGAATCACTCAATTTGAGTGAGTATTCAGAAAGATAGCCCCACCCGAGGTTCGGGTGGTCGACGGGTTGAATCTGGGTCTGTGTTGTGGATGACGGGATAACTCCACCTCTGTGGTTTGAGTTCGACTCCAATGGACTCTCAAGGCACAAGGGCCATGAAGGAAAGGACGTGGGATGTCTACTGGACCAGGAGGAGCCTCCACCCACATTTGAGGACCAGGAAGGGCGCTTCAACAGGTCACCGTCGAAGTGCCTTCCGTCACCTTCATTCGTGGGCATGGTGGGCGGCTCTACCATGGGTTACTTTGATAGCCATAGTAGGGACTCTACTGCTCTGTTTTGCGCATGCGTGGATGCGTTGGAAGGATCTGATCAGAGGCTATAAGACTCTAATATAATCCCATTGTAAATAGCAACTATTACCATTTCAATTGAGTACAACTTCTTGGGACTCATTTCTGCACATTCTAAATTGTGATCCTTGGACACTACACTCTTCCACCTTGGTCTGGATTGGCTAGTGAACTAGCATTAGCGTGCTCCGCAGAGGGCCTAGGCATCCTTAAGGGTGTATCCCATTCCTCCTAGGACACGGCCAAGACAGAATTCTTGACACATTGATTGTAAACACGCTCTCAGCCATCATGTTTATCAACTCCTTTTTATTCTTTCTTTTGCCCTTTGTTTTTACCACCATTACCTCCTTCTTCCTTCTTGGGAGCCTCGCACTCCCGTGCCAAGTATCAAGGCTTGCAACAATTGTGGCACTGCTCACGATACTTTGAACCCTTTCCACGGCCACCCTTGCCTCTTCCTCCTCCACTACCGCTTTTGTTGCCACTCTGACGAGAAGATGAATTATTGCCATAATCACCATACTGTGCACCATAGGCCAAAATGTTGGCCTCACTACCATTATGACACATGGCTTTATCATGTACTCAGACAAAGCCTTATACGTCAGCTCCTCCTCCTCCCAACCACCTTAACGGTGATCAAAGGATCCCAGGTTTTAGGTAGCATCATAAGGAGGATCATGGCTTGTATGTTGGTGTCAATTTCCTAGTTCATCTGGGTCAGTTGTTGTACGAGTCCTTCAAACTACACCAGGAAGTCCGGAATCGACTCTCCTCCGCTCACCCTCATCCCAATCAGTTTTTGAAGAAAGAAGAAGCAATTAGCAAGGGTGATTAACTTGTGCAGATCTGCAAGCTTCTCATTAGCCTTGAATGCATGTGTAATTCCATGGAGATGGGCATGCTATAACTCATGCACTAATATCATAAGTATCAGAAGTGTCATGTCGTTTTTGGCACTCCATTCTTCATACCTATGATCATCCTTTGGTGGTTCAACCTGTTCTCCAAGGAATACATTCAAGTAGCCGTACATTCTCATAACGATCTCAAATTGCCATTTCCACGACGGATAACCCACCCCTGTGAACTTCGACATGCCGCCATTGACTTGCTCAAGACTGAGCATCTTGGATGTCCTAATGCTGCTCCCCTATTTTTCTAGTTCGGTGCTTTGTTCAAGTTGATGTAGGCTAATGTAGGCTGTCTGCTACCAGTTCAAAGGTGTAGATCCGTTACTCCCCAGCCATCAATGAGAAAAATGAGAGAAGAATTCACACTAGCAAACCCAGTTTCATGCCTCTGAGCTTGTCTTGGTTAGGGTCCAAGGATTGTGCCTCCAAGGGTAGAGCTGTTGGAACTTGAGGAGAGAGGGAGCCTTGGAGCAGCGAGCATGTGTGATTGGAAGGGCATCACTGGTGCTGAAGAATGGTTATTCAATCACTCAAAATGATGGAGTACATATACAGCTAGAGCTTGGGCAAGTCAGCCCTCTCACAAGCCACACCACTTAGCCATGGAGGCTAAGGCTCACACACTAGAGTCCATAATCTCACACAAGGGAGGAAATCAGCCTAGCAATCAGGCTGACCACTCACACATGACCTAGAGAGCTAGAGAATGCTCTCATGGCACACTCCTAGTGGTCACATAACCCACAAACCCATGGAGAATCGCCATGTGTCCATGGCTAGCACACAAGGATCTCACCTCACCTAAAAAGTAAGGAGAGGTACCTTTATCCTAGTCAGCACACTCTGACAANTTTTTGGATATTTCTCCCATCAGGTCTTGACCCTGGACCTCTTGCCTTTTTCTTTTCTCAGGCTAAGGCATGGAGCCATCACCCATGCCCACCCAGACATCGACGGTCCATGACCCCCGAAACTTCGAAAATTCATATCTCCCAATCCGACCGTTGGATCGGCCTCAAACTTGGACCGTAGACATTTTGCCACCTGATCTTTCCAATGGTGAAGTTGGATCGGCGATCGGAACAGGTATCTGGTACTTTCCTGGAACTTGCTCCTGTGGACCTCAAACTGAGCCAGATGGCTCCTTTCCCAACAAGAGCTTGTCCTTGGTCCTTGTTCATTAAGAGCAAGCATCCACCATTCGAGCTGATGGAAGAGATATAGCAAACAGAACACATGGAACTGATGGAGCTCATGCGTGCTGTCAACCAAAGAGGACAAGGGAGCATGCAGAAGAATGCCTTACAACTAGGTAGAGTGGGTCCATAACCCTTTGTCAAATGGCCTGAGGTAACGGACAAGAAAACAAGGCTGACACAATAGCACTTACCGTCCGCTCCTATTGTTTCAATTGGGAGTGGATGTTATCATTGGAAACACAGTTCCACACTGAGCAGTTCATAGGAATCACTTTCTTCCACTTTGTCCTTAGCACCTGTTCACTTTCGCATGAGGAGCCAACTCCTCGGGCTTGGACTAGCCAATGCTTCTTTAGTATCTGCCTCTGGTGGACAACTCTGTCGTGATTCTCAAAGGTAAGAACTGTAATGAATCATAGGCAAGTGATAGGTGCTTTTACTCCTAGAGCCAGCCTCTTGCCCAGGTACATAATGGCTCCCGTGATGAGCCACTTTATGGAAAATCTGGATTGCATCATCTCCCTTGCCTTTGTGATACGCTGGATGACCCCCAAGTGGCGCCAGCTACCAAGAAGGGTCTTGGAATATTGTAAGATGTTTCTCACAACCTTCATATCCCCCTTTTGGTCATAATAAGACTTAGTCACTGGGCTCGGATTCGACCCAGTGACCTGTCGCTCCAGAGATTACATCGGAAACGTCTAAGCCAAAAAGAGTTGTCCTATGCAATGTTCGCTTGCTATACATGCTCGAAAGGAGCAGTACATGTATTGTCTATCTGGACCAAACTTAGGACACTTACTCAGAGGGAGCAGTACATGCCTAGTCTGTCCTATGCCTGTCCAAAATGTCAGCTATGGACAAGGTGCATATCAGATCAACAAATGGTGATGACCTCTAGTACAACTTCAGACTTTGGAGACTTGGACTCTTCAACCAACACATAACCTTTGTCTCTGCTCTCACGAGGCTTGGTCTCTAGCACATGGAGTCCATCGACTCTTTGGACCTATGTAACAAGACTATTTTTCGGATATGGGATCTTAATGTTCTTGTTCTTGACATTCACAGCCTCTTCATTTGTTCTTCATTTGTTCTTGACATTCACAGCCTTTACATACAAAACAGAGAGGGTGAATGAGCATAGAGATGCGTGCCTCATAAGTAGTCAATGTGGTTCCATAACCTTTTGTCAACCGGACTAAGGTACCAGATTAGAAAAACAAGGCTAATATGATGGCACTTGCCGCTCGCTCCTAGTATTTCAACTGGGAGGAGAGGTAACCCTCATAATCACGATTCTACACTAAGCGGTTTATAATAATCACTTCCTTCCACTATGTCATTAGTACATGGTCACTTTTGGGCAAGGAGCTTACTCTTGGGTCTTAGACCAACCAATGCTTCTTTGGTGTCTACCTTTCGTGGAGAACTTTGTTGGGAAGCATGAACGATAAAAAATACAATAAACCACAAGCAACTGACAAGTACTTAAAGTCTTAGGCCCACCCTCTAGCATAGGCACAAAGTGGCTCTTTGGATAAGCAACTGTAGGAGCAATGCGGATTACATCATCTTCCTTGCATAAATGGCCCTCTTTGTGACCGCCAAGTGGTACCAGCCACCAGGACGAGCCTTGCATTGTTCTAACATGTCTCTCAAAACCTTCCTCTGTTGGAAGAGGGACCATCCAGCTCAATTTCAGGTCCACATGAACCAGTGCCGGGAAACTACCAGATGCCTGCTCCGATCGTCAATCTCTCTTCACCATTAGAAAGATCAGATGACAAACGGTCTACGGTTCAAGTTTCAGTCCGATCCAACGGTCGAATTGGAAGATATAGATCTTCCAAGTTCCCAGGGTCATGGACCGCCGATGTCTAGGTGACCATGGGTGACGGCTCCATGCCTTAGCGTGAAAAAAAAAACACGCAAGAGGTCCAGGGTTATGTCCTCATGGGAGAAATATCCAAAAAGATCCTTGGTCTAAGGATTGCCTTGTCAGAGTGTGCTGACTAGGATAATGGACCTCTCCTTACTTTTTAGGTAAGATGGGATCCTTATGTGCTAGCCATCGACACATGATGACTCTTCATGGGTTTTTGGGTGATGTGGCCACTAACAGTGTGTCATGAGAGCATTCTCTAGCTCTCCAGGTTGTGTGTGACTGGTTAGCCTGATTGCTAGGCTCATTTCCTCTCTTGTATGAGATTGTGAGCTCTAGTGTGTGAGCCTTAGCCTCCCTAGCTCTATGTGTACTCCATTTTGAGTGATTTTATAACCATTCTTTAGCAAAACTGATGCCCTTTCATTCCCACATGCTTGCTCCTCCAAGATTCCCTCTCTCCTCGAGTTCCTACATTTGGTATCAGAGCCAAGTTCTGCCAGTTTCAGCCAGCACAGACCGTCACTTTGAAAGAAATTGGTTAGGGTCAAACCGTGACCGCATTTGAGAAGCAGCCACGTGATCGTCAAGGTCACAAGACAAGCTTTCCAATGAGCCTAAGATCGCAAAGATCCAACGGTCAGATTGTGAATTATGCTCAAAAAGAGGTCGACCAGGACTACACTGTTCTCTACGTAAGACTGTCACCTTGTGATGACCATAACTCTCTTGTTTCTTTGTCAAATTTTGAGAGTGGAACATGCAAATCGTAGTATTCTTCCTAAGCTTTCCATTGGTGCAAACATATTTGCATTCTATTGATTCTTTTGGGAGAATCTCCGTTTACAAGCAGGCTAGTCTGAATTGGAGTAGGAGCAGAAGCATATCTTGTTTTCAAGAGGCTATATCTTTCAAAAACCCCTGTTGAGGTGACCTTTCCACAGGTGGGCTCAGTTTTCTCAAGTTCCCAGTCTGCTAGTCTCTAGAGTCCATTTTCTTTCAGACATGTTTCTGACAGAGCAGCCGCAAAAGCGGGGGTAGCTCCGCCATACAAGGGTAGCGTTGAGCATCACCAAAGCTCAAAATGGTAGCGGCAGGCGTAGTCATAGTAGCCCTGCCATTAGAGAGACTGGAAGGACTTTCCAGCTTCACCTTTTGGAAGATACCCGCCTCTTTTTGGAGGAGAGGGGCTTGTGGGGGGTGGTGAGCGGCGACGAGCGCGCTCAGCCTCCACAGGCAGAAGGCATCACCATAGCGCAGGCGGTGGCGGGAAAGACGCCGCAGAAAGAAGCAGCAGATACAAGTTCATCTACAAGTGCAGCAGCGGCGTATAAGGAGTGAAAGAAGGACACGCAGGCTTACAAGCTGCTTTTCAACACCATCTCCAACCCGCGTTTTCAATACGTGAGTGACAAGGCTACTGCAAAAGAGGGGTGGGACATGTTGTGCAAGAAGTATGAGAGTGAGGATCCTGCATTTCTTATGCTTTTAGAGGACAAGATGATGGCGTTGAAAATGCAGGGTGGTGAAGGGATGAAGGCGTACTTGGATAGGAGAAAGGAGCTGGCAAAGCAGCTAAGAGCGGCGGGTAGCCCTCTAGAAGAGATGCGCTTCATTCTCCTCTTGCTCAGAGGACTCCCAGCCAGATACGATATGGTGTGAGAGACGCTGGACTGCCAGCCCACTTGCAACCTTGACTTCTTTTACACATACCTGGTGTAGGTGCAATTGCGTCGAAATGCGAGAATGCGCAGTGGCGGCGGCAACAAGCAAGCAGCTTTTGTGGCTACAAGGTCAAGCAACCACCAACAACCGCAGAAGTCTGGATAGCAAAGAGGCAAAAAGAAAGGCAAATGCCATTACTGCTAGAAAGAGGATCACTACAAAGAGGAGCGTTTAAAGGTCAAGAGGGACCAGAAGGAGCAGCACCAACAGCAGCAAAATCTATAGTCTCCACGGCAGCAGCAGCAATCAAAGCAACGTCAGCAACAGTAGTAGCAGAAGTAAAACCAGGCTGGTGGTTAAAGAGATGTGCAACTATCTCTTCATGGCAAAGTCTGACATGTCGCAATTGGAAAAGGCAGATCTTGCACGGTACAAGGACTCAGGGTGTACCGAGAGCCTGACGCATCACAAGGAGTGCTTCACGCAACTACTTTACATCCTTCCCCATCCTATTGCAATGGGTGATGATCAAGTGGTGTATGCTAAGGGAATTGGGATTGTGCAGATGCGGTTGGAGAGCCCGCATGGCATTGAAGTGGGAGTGTTCCACGGCGTGTTGCATGTACCTGATGCTGCGTTCAACTTTCTCTTAGTGTCCTCTCTCACCAACACAAGACTGTGAGTTGTCTTTGAGCACGAATATAGCTACATACTCGAGAAAAAAAGGGGAGAGGAGCTAACCAAGTCGGTGAAGGAGGGCCATATGTATCCCCTGTTGGAAGCAACATATATCCCACGTGAGCAGAGTCTTGAAGCAGTTGTGTAGGCGACAGGTGCCAAAATGTGAAATGCGCATTACGGCCACATTGACATGGGCGCCTTGCAGTAGCTTCAAGCAAAGCAAATGGTGCATGACTTGCCAGCCATCTCCAATATTGAGCAGCAGCCGTGCATTGGTTGTTTAGAAGAGAAGCAGCATCGTGAGGCGTTCTCTGGAGCAGGGGAGCATGCAAAGGAGGTGCTGGAGCTGGTCTACAGAGACTAGTGTGGCCCGACGCAGACCGAGAGCTTTGGAGGCTCTAAATATTTTCTAACATTCATTCATGATTTCAGCTATTACAGTGCTATGTACTTCCTTGTTTCTAAGGACCAGTGCTTCGATAGGTTCAAAGAGTTCAAGGCACTCGTGGAGAACCAGACTTGCAAGAATATCAAGGTACTCCGCAGTGATCGCGAAAGAGAGTACCTGAGCAAGGAGTTCCAGGACTACCTCGTAGCAGCTGGCATCAAGGCGCAGCGCACTGTGCCAAACTTGCTGTACTAAAACGGTGTATCAGATTGCACCAAGTACGCCATTGTGGAGTTCGCACGCTCCATGCTACATGCAGCTTGACTGACCTACGACTTCTAAGCTGAAGTCGTGAGCACTACAATCTACATCAATGACAGCAATCCAACTAAGGCGCTGGAGTAGATGACGTTGTACGAAGCGTGGTTTGGCAAGAAGCCGAGCGTGGGTCATCTTTGCACGGTCGGCACCTTGGCACACATGCACGTGCCAAAGGAAAAGTGGTATAAGTGGGATGCGAAGAGCTGGTAGAGAATGATTGGCTACAACGTGGCAAGCAAGGCCTATCACCTCTACGAGAGGATATAGGCCACGTCATCATCTCTAGGGATGTCGTCTTTAACAAGAGCAATGTCATGAGTACCAACATTGCCTGTGAAGAGGTAAGAGAACCAACAGCTAACAAGGCTGTGGGAGCAGGTATCTATTCTAACCCTGTCTCTCCTAATCCTTCGTCCACTATGATAACTAGAGAACCAGTCTACTCTCCCATGTGTGATGTAGTAGATATAGCGGCCTCATCGACAGAGGCAAAAGAAGGAGATGCAGCACCACCAGCAGGAGCAGTTGTCCGAGCAACACCGCGCTAGCCGTCTACTAACGCTAAAGCACCAAGTCGCAGGTACCCTCTCAGGATGCATTACAAGCTTAGTGAGCATGGCCATTTCTAGATGCTGTTGAAACCAGAATAAATGAACGTCGCAGTTGTAGCAAATAAAGATGAGCTAACGTCATACAAGGAGGCCATGGCTGCACCAAATGCCGCACATTCACCGCATACCGTGCTGCAGCACATATAGTCCCAACTAGAAAACGGTACATGGCAGCTTACTGAGCGTCCATCTGGACGTAAGGTGATCAAATGCAAGTGGGTGTAGAAGAAGAAGCGGGGAGCAGATGGCAACGGGGAAAAGTACAAGGCAAGGCTGGTCGCCAAGGGCTACTCGGTGTATGAGGGCATCGATTATACAAAAACCTTTGCCCCTGTTTCCAAGTGTCCCTCTGTGTGTATGCTCCTTTCCTATGCAGCAGCAGAGGACTGTGAGGTCCACCACATGGACGTCAAGACGGCGTTCGTGAACGGTGACCTGGAGGACGAGATTTACATGGAGCAGCCGGAGGGATTCGTCATGGATGGCCAAGAGCACCTGGTTTGCAAGCTGTAAAAGTCGTTGTACGACCTCAAGCAAGCGTCACATGCTTGGAACCACAAGTTGGATGCGACGTTGAGGTCGGGGTTTTGAGCGCACCGAGTGTGACTACGTCTATCGCTGGCAGCATGACCATGAGGTCTTTATCATCATCGTGTATGTGGATGACATGCTTCTCCTTTCCAAGAGCATATGTGCACTGTAGAAGTTCAAGGAGGCCATGCAAGAGCACTTTCAGATGTCTGGTCTTAGAGAGGCGTCATACTTCCTTGGCATCCTGATCACGCTTGACCGCAAATCACGATGTATTTCGCTGCTGCAGAGTCGCTACATCAAGGACATCTTGTAGTGGTTCGGCATGGGAGAGGCAAAACCCATCGGCATGCCGCTTGAGATGCGGCAATACCTCGTGAGTTTCAATGGAGAAGTAAATGAAGCTGAGTGGCAGAAGTACTAAAGTGCCATCCGTAGTCTCATGTACCCAATGGTGGTAACGAGGCCAGATCTCGCACAGGCTGTGAGCGCTCTGAGCCAACACATGACAAATCTCGGACCTAAGCACCAAGAGGCTGGGAAGCGGATCTTCTGCTACCTTGCTGGAACCACCAACATCCGCATCACCTACAACGGGAACAACAATAACATCATCGGCTGCACACACGCATATTGGGCTTCAAACCCTGAGGACCGCAAGTCCATCTCTAGACATGTGTTGCTCATGAATGGTGGCACCATCATGTTGCGCAACAGGCAACAAAAGGATGTGGCCAACTCAAGCACGGAAGCTTAGTACGTCTCTCTCAGCATTGGAGCAAAGGAAGCAGTTTGACTTCAACGTCTCATGGTGCAGATGAGTGGGAGTGCGGTAGTTCCAGTTCATTCGTGCGTTAAGAACCTGAGCGCAATTGTACTCACCAAGAATCCTGAGCACCATGCACGCACCAAGTATGTTTACATTGCATATCATTTCATCAGGCACATGGTGCAGGAGGATGCTATCAAGCTCGAGTTTACTCTAACCAGCAAGCAGGTTGTTGATGTCTACACCAAGCCAATGACTTGTGAGAAGGAACAGTTCTCAATGAAGGCATGTGGACTCAGTCCACTCTGACTACGGCAAATTGGGAGATTGTTGGAAAAGGGGCTATGCGCCTGTATTTCAGGTCCGTAGGAGCAAGTTCCAGGAAACTACCAGATGTCTTCTTCCAATGCAAATCGATGTTCACCATTGGAAAGACCAGGTGTCAAATTTTCTACGGTCCAAATTTCAAGCCGATCCAACGGTCGGTTTGGGAGATATGAGTTTTCGAAGAATCTGGGGTCATGGACCACCGATGTCTGGGTTACCATGGGTGGCGGCTTCATGCATCAACTTGAGAAAAGAAAAAGGCAAGAGGTCCAGGGTCAAGACCTGATGGGAGAAACATCCAAAAAGGTCCTTCGTCTCAGGATTGCCTTGTCAGAGTTTGCTGACAAGAATAAAAGTACCTCTCCTTACTTTTTAGGTAAGGTGAGATCGTTGTGTGCTAGCCACACATGGCGATTCTTCATGGATTTTGGGTGATGTGACCATAAGGAGGGTACCGTGAGAGCAATTTCTAGCTCCCTGTGTTTTGTGTGACTGGTCAGCCTGATTGCTAGGCTGTTTTCCTCTCTTGTGTGAGATTTCAGACTCTAGTGTGCGAGCCTTAGCTTCCATGGCTAAGTAGCGTGGCTTGTGAGAGAGCTGACTTGCCCAAGCCCTAGCTCTATATGTACTCCATCATTTTGAGTGATTTAACAACCATTCTTTGGCATAGCTCATGCCCTTTTAGTCCCACATGCTCGCTGCTCCAAGGCTCCCCTTCTCCTCTAGTTCCAACATCCTCTTCCCCTTTTGGTCACAAAAACAGTTAGTCACTTGAGCGCAGTTTTTCCCAATGTCCTCTTACTCCAGAGACTGCTTCTGAAACCTATAAGCCAGAAGGTATTTTCATATGTAGTGTATGCTGGCGATACTATCTTGCCTAGGCCAAGGAGATTATCTCCAAAGGACCAGACTTAGGAGACTTATTCCAAAGGAACTATGCATGCCTAGTCCCTCCTATGTCTATCCTAACTTCAGCTTTGAACAAGGGGCATATCAGATCAACGACATTTATGTTATTAACATGTCAAAAGCGTGGACGTTGATGTTTTCATCATCATCCGTCCGATACGCTATAGGACTGTGTTAATCTATCGTCAGCTGTTAGATGGATTGATTGAGCGTTCAATGTTCATGCATTTCATGTTGTTCGACATCCTACATCATGAGTGTGAACTATCTCATAAAGTGTGTGATCACCGGTTGCACGCACGTGTCAAAGGTTCATGGATACTCACAAGATTGAGAAGTACATACAGGTGTGAGTAACAATGCTGCTCTCTTCTTGTTCTCACTTGTTGGCAATTGAAATTATGCCTAGTCGAGCACGTATAGAGAAATTTGTGTACAGACCAGTAGACCTAAGCGATAGCACCTCGACGGTTCACTCTTTTGTCCTCGTCTTGAATGGGGTCCTTGTCCTTGTCTTTGGCAATATCTGCCTCATCACCCTATCCCCTTACTAACACAGAGAACAACCCCCTTAAGCTAGTCAGCTCTCTGACAACTCACTCATACTTACCCTTTCCTGTCATTATCAGCCCGTTCCCAATAAGCCAAGCTTCTATTGCATCTTATGTGACATTGCTTCATGTAAAACTTGTGATATGGTCCAAGGTCACTTCGACTTTCGTAATGGCACATTTTTGTATGTCCATTCTGCTGATCTTACGTGCACCTTGTCCATAGTTGACACTGGGACAGGCATAGGACAGATTAGGCATGCACTATTCCGCTGGAGTAAGTCCCCTACGTTTGATCCAGATAGAGAAGGTATGCACTGTTCCTTTGGCGCTAGTCCCATTGGTGTAAACTTGATGGGATCACTAGCAAACACTACCTCAGACAACTCCTTGTGGCTTAGACGTTCCACGGTTGGTCTCTGGAGCGAGAGGTCACTGGGTCACATCCCATCCCAGTGATTTATTTTTTCTGTGCTCAAAAAAGGGAGAAGAAGGTCCTAATAGAAATGTCAGAATATTCCAGTGTCCT
This sequence comes from Penium margaritaceum, assembly GCA_023375785.1. Taxonomy (NCBI): domain Eukaryota; kingdom Viridiplantae; phylum Streptophyta; class Zygnematophyceae; order Desmidiales; family Peniaceae; genus Penium; species Penium margaritaceum. The sequence goes on along the minus strand of SZWC01000306.1, from coordinate 261,693 downwards.
TCTTGGTGGCTGGCGCAACTTGGCGGTCACAGAGAGCGACATGTAGACAGGGAGGATGATGCTATCGAGATTGCTCCTAAGTGGCTTATCCATGGAGCCACTGTGCGCCTAGGCTAGAGGCTGCTCTAAGATTAAAAGTACTTGTTAGTTGCTTGTGGTTGATTACAGTTCTTACCTTTTAGACTCCTCACAGAGTTGTCCACCAAAGGCAAATACAAGAAGAGCATTAGTTGGTCTAAGGCGCAAGCATAAGCTCCTCGCGCGAAAGTGACCAGGTGCTAAGGACATACTGTGAGGGAGTGATTCGCATGAACGGCTCAGCTTGCAACCGTGATAACAAGGGTAATATCTCCTCCCAGTTAAAATACTAGGAGCAAACAGCAAGTACTGTTATGTCGGCCTTGTTTTCAAGTCCATTACCTCAGGCACGTTGACTAAGAATTATGGAACTACACTGACTAATTGTAAGGTACACTCGTGTGTGCTCTCTTGTCCTTTTTATTTTGCAGCGCATATCAGCTCCATCAGCTCTATTTGATCCATTGGCTCCATGTGCTCCATCAACTCAAACGACGAGCAATAGAACATAGTAAACAAAGGCCAAGGACAAGCTTTTTCTTTTGAGGCAGGACCCTTGGGTCATAACGAGGACAAGTTGTGTCCTTAGAGGCACAATCCTAAATTCGCTAGAGTGCATTCTTCTCTATATGAATGTGTGAACCGGATCAGGAGTAAGCAACATGTATACACCTTCTAAACCGGTAGCACAAAACAGCATTAATCAGCCTACATCGGTCTCAATGAAGCAAAGAAGCAGACAACGAATGAGCAGTATGATGACGCCTAATACGCTCAGTTTTCAGCACGTCAACAGCGCCATAATGTAGTTAACAGAGGTGGATTTTGCCTTCTAGAAATGGTAGTTTGAGATCATCATGAGAGTGTGCACTTAGTTATTGAACAAGTCATAGCATGTTCAACTCTATAGAATCACACATGCATCCGAGGCTTATGAGTGGCTTGGGACGACGCTGAACGAGGAAGAGTCGATTGAAGACTTCCTAGTACAATTTGAACAAATATTGCAACAAGTGATTCCAATTAACCAGAAAATCGTCAACATGCAAGTCATGATCCTCCTCATGGCACTACCTGAACGTTTGTGTCCTCTAATCACCGTCTAGGGCGTTTGGAAGGAGGAGGATCTGATGTGTAAGGCAGTATCCGAGTATGTGCGCAACGAGGCTATGCGTCACAATGGCAGTTAGGCTAATGTTTTGACCTATACTACACATTCAGGTGGTCGTGGCAACTCCTCTTTTGGTCAAAGCTGCAATGGAAGCAGTGACGGTTAAGAGGCAATTGTGGTAGTGGCAAGGGTTCAATTCATCCGTGGAACTGTCATAATTCTGGCAAACCTGGAAAATAGGCACAAGAGTGCAGGGCTCCCAAGAAGGAAGACAGAGGTAATGGTGGTAAGAACGAGGACAATGGAAATGGTAAGAAGGAGTTGACAAACATGATGGCCAAGAGCATACCCACAATGAAGGGAGTGACAATACTCAAGCGTGGAGGTTACGGGCTTGATTATAAGATGAACAACCATCCTTCAAGGGAGGAGGATTGATTCATCTCTGTTGGATATACGAAACGTCGCTCAGATATGCCAATGGTAGCTTTGTCCATGCACAAGGCGAGGGAGATAGGTTGATCAGCATCAACATGAATGGTACTAAGAAACACTTAAAGCTGGATAACGTCATCTATATACCATCTTTTGTGGAAAACCTCTTATCGGTATCCAAAATCAAGGACCACAATATGACGGTCGTCTTCTTGGGGATTTAAACTATGATTTTCAAGAACAAGGACATCAAGATCTCCTATCCCAATGAGAGTATCGTTCTACATATCCCATGAGTTGATGGGCTTTATGGGTTGTAAACTATGTCCCTTAAGAGTACAAATAAGGATCAAGCAACGGTTGAAGAGCCCATGTCTCCAAATCCTAATGTTACACTAAATTATATCATCATGATGGCTAACTCCACCAACAACAAAGAAGCTTTGCTATGGCACAGGTACTTTAGCCATGTGGCTGACAGCACGCTACAAGCTATGCAGCAGTACATGGTGGTTCATGGAATACAGGGATGCAAGGCTAAAGATCACGGAAAGTGCAAGAAGCTCTGCAAACCATGCCTCCAAGGCAAGGCAAAGAGAAAGCCATTTGAGCGTAATGAACGGCATGCGGCAGCAATCTTGGACCTGATTCATTCTGATGTGTGTAGGCTGCTGCGCACTCCTTTGAATGGCGGCAGTGAGTATTTCATGTCTTTCATTGATGACCACAGGCGCAAGATGTGGATATGCTTCATAAAGGTCAAGGAATAGGTCAAGGATAACTTCAATTGTTTATCGTCATGGTAGAGCGGTAGACAAACAAGAAGGTCAAAGTTTTATACATAGACAAAAATGGTAAGTACAAGGAATGCAAGGACTGGTTTGGCCAATACGGCATCAACCACCAGACCACCATCTCTTTCACCTCTTAAAGGAACAGAGTTGCCAAACAGATGAACTAGACAAACCTCGACATGACACAAAGCATCCTCCTTGACGCCAAACTCCTACCTCACTTCTCGGTTGAAGCTGCAAGCACTGCTAGCTACCTTCTCAATCTTTGTCCAGAAGCCACACTTGGAAGAAGTGGCAAGAAACAAAAAATCAAGTAGCTGAGGATGCTACATGAGGCTTAGTCAAGGAATATTCCATGGACGTCACACTTGAGGGTCTTTTGTTGTACTGCCTGGACAAAGGTCCAAGTAGGAGAAAGAAGTGGCAAGCTGGACGCTCACGCTTACAAGTGTGTAATGGTTGGCTATGACATTGCACACAAGGTATACAAGCTGTAGGACCAAGTAGCTAGAAAGCTCATCAGGATCCGAGACATTGGGTCTGATGAAAAGATGATCGGGAAAGAAGAGCTCTTGGATCCTGTCCATGCTTCTAAGAGGAGATTAGGAGATTGTGTTGTGTTGCTCAAGTACCTAAGAATTGGCAAATGGTACTAGTGAAGGAGGCTCATGGTGCTTGAGGAAGGAGGCAATGGATAGCAAACATGCATCCATTAAAGAGAATGGAACATGGATTCTGGTAGATAAGTCCCCAAATGCTAACGTGGTAGGGTCAAAGTGGGTACTCTGGAAGAAGTTTAAGTACGATGGTACTATTGACAAGTACAAGGCAAGAATTGTGACAAAGGGATTTTTATAGAGTATAGCCTCACAGTACAAGAAGACCTTTATACCTGTTGCAACCTCACCCTCCATGAAATCCATGTTGAGCATTGCTGTTATAAAGCATCTGGAGGTCCACCAGATGGATGTCAAGACAACTTTCCCCTATGGGAAGCTTGACAAATAGGTCGTGATGGAAGTTCCCGAGGGATTTAAGGCTCCAGAGTGTAAGGTTGCAAACTCGTGAAAGTGATATATGGGCTACAACAGGCCCCAAGGATGTGGTCCAAGGAAATGGATGGCTTCATGGCCGGACACACCTTCACGCACAGTCAACACTACACTAGTGTCCACATATGAAAGGATGAACAAGATTTGATGCTCGTTATATTGTACATGGATGACATGATCATCTACTCGTCGTTTATCGAGTTGTTCATAAAGCTAGAGTCAGATATCAATCGCAGGTTCAAGATGAAGGACATGGGTCCTCTCAACATCTCTTGGGATAGCCAACCACCACAACCGAGTAACGTGTACTGTCAAAGTGAATTACACTAAGTACATCATGGAGGTCCTCAAGCGCTACAACATGGAGGAGTGCAAGCCCATGAGCATACTCATGCCAACGGACATCAAGTTCTCCTCCTCTCTAAGGCCCAACACAAAAGTATAATGGTGTGAAATGGTGAATGTCCCTTACTAGTGTACAGTAGGCAGCCTCATGTATGCCATGGTAGGAACACGCCGTGACATTTGCTCTACTGTGGGATAGTTGAGCAGATTTGTGGCTAGTTTAAGGTTAGAGCACTGGCGAGTAGTAAAGCACATCATGCACTGACTTTAGAAGACACGACACATGAGACTTCAGTTTGGAGGCCACTAACAATCTGGCCGGTTGCGCCTTATATACAATACCAAAGTTGACACGGGAAGGAGAATTGATGACAAAAAGTCCACATGGGCTTCCTGTTCCTCTTGAATAGTGATACAGTTTCTTTGACAAGCTGAAAGTAGGACTATATCTCCCTCTCTACCGCTCGGGTAGAGTTCATTGCTCTGTCATAAGCATGGAAGGAGACACAATGTTGTAGCTTACTTGCTAAGATGAAAGTGCCACAGACGAAAGCTACGGCAGTCCTGATATGTTCAATCTGTAGGAGAGAGGGAGCCTTGGAGTATGGAGCATGAGGGACTGAAAGGGCATCAGTTGTGCTGAAGAATGATTTTAAAATCACTCAAAATGATATACTACTTATAGAGCTAGAGCTTGGGCAAGGTAGTCCTCTCACAAGCCAGACCACTTAGCAATGGAGTCTAAGATTCACATACTAGAGTCCACAATTTGACACAAGAGAGGAAATCAACCTAGCAATCAGGCTGACCAGTCACACACGACCTAGAGAGCTAGATAATGTTCTCATGGCTCACTCCTAGTGATTATTCAACCCACAATTCCATGGATAACTACCACCTGTCAATGGCTAGCACACAAGGATCTCACCTCACCTAAAAGTAAGGAGAGATTCTTTCATCCTCGTTAGCTCACTATGACAAGGCAATTGTGAGACCAAAAACCTTTTTGAATATTTCTCCCATCAGGTCTTGACCCTGGNGAGAGCTAGAGAATGTTCTCATGGCTCACTCCTAGTGATTATTCAACCCACAATTCCATGGATAACTACCACCTGTCAATGGCTAGCACACAAGGATCTCACCTCACCTAAAAGTAAGGAGAGATTCTTTCATCCTCGTTAGCTCACTATGACAAGGCAATTGTGAGACCAAAAACCTTTTTGAATATTTCTCCCATCAGGTCTTGACCCTGGACTTGTTACTTTTTCGTTTTCTCAGGCGAAGGCATGGAGCCATCCCCCGTGGTCACCCAGACATCGGGGGTCCTTGGTCCCAAAAACTTAAAAAAATCATATAACTCAATCCGAATGTTGGGGCAGCCTGAAATTTGGGCCGTGAATAACTTTTCACCTGATCTTTCCACCGTTGATGTCGAAATGATAATCGAAGAAGGAATCTGATAGTTTCCTGGAACTTGCTCCTCTAGACCTCAAACTATGCTGGATGGCCTTATGTCAAGCAATCTCCCACTTTGCCACAGTTAGAGTAGGAAGAGTGCACATGCCTTCATGCAGAAATGATGCTTCTCATGGGTCACTGGCTTCTTGCCGACCCATGCCTCATACGGCATCATCTGCTCTAACGCCTTCATTGGACTGTGATTCTTAATGTACACTATAGTGCTAACTGCTTTGGCCCAAAAGTCATATGTGAGCCAAGCAGCGTGGAGCATGGAGCATGCTGAATCCATGATGGTGCCTTTGGCATGTTCTGTTATACAATTCGGCTGCGCTGAGTACAATGCAGTATGCTATGCCTTGATGCTCGCTACTGCAAGGTTGTCTTGGAACTCCTTGCTTAGGTACTCTCCGCTGCGGTCGCTATCCACCATGGCCTTGGACTTCTTGAACCTGTCAAAGCACTGGTCCTTGGAACAAAGGTAGTATACAACAGTATGAAGGCTGAAATCATCAATGAAGGTAAGAAAATACCTAGACACTCCAAATCGCTGGGTCTATATTGGGCCACACAAGTCTGTATGGACCACCTCCAGCACCTCGTCTGCCCGTTCCCCTCTTGAAAACACCTTGTGATGCTTTTTCCCCTCCAAACAGTTGATGCATAACTGTTTCTCAAAGTTAGAGATGGTGGACAAACCATACACCATTCGCTTGGCTTGAAGCTACTGCAAGGTGCGCATGCCGATGTAGCCATAGTGCGCATGCCATATCTCACCATCCGTTGCTTGTATCATTGTTGGAAGACTCTACTCACGCGGGAACTTAGTTACCCCCAGTAGGCGGTACATTTCGCCCTCCTTTACTGACTTGGCCAACTCCACTCTAGTGTCTTTGTTGAGGATAAAACCATAGTCATCGTCAAAGAAGATGTGTAGTCTTGTATTCGTGAGAGAGGAGACTGAGAGGTGGTTGAATATAGCATCAGGCACATCTCTACATGGGGTCTCCAACCACAACTCCACCATTCTAACTCCGTCAGCATGCCATGGAATACTTCCACTTTAATGCCACATGGGGTCTTCGACCACATCTTCATCACCCTAACTCCCCCAGCATACACCACTCAATCATCACAGAAAGGAATAGGACAAGGTGCAATTAACAGCACTTGCAAAAATCACTCCTTGTGGTACTCCATGATTTTGGTACATCTTGAGTCCTTGTAGCATGCCAAGTCCGCCTTCTCCACTTGCAACATGTTCAACTTTACCGTGAAGAGGCGGTTGCTCACTTCCTTCGCCAAGTTCATGTTGCCAAAGTGGCGCACTCCAGCCTGGTTTTGCTGTTGCTATTGCTGACGCTAATCTGAAAATTGCCGCTGCTGTTGTGGAGAGTGTTGTTTTTGCTACTGTTGCTACTCCTCGTCCCTCTGAAACTTGAAGTACTCTTTCTTGTATTACCCCCTTTTTTGTAGTACTGGCACTTGCCTTTTTTCTTGTCTCTATGCTATCCGGACTCCTTCTACTGCTCCTGATGGTTGTATGAGCATGTAGCCACAAAAGCTGCTTCATTAGTACTGTCACCATTGCGCTTTGCTACATTGCGACACAGTTCTACCTGCACCATGTGTGTACAAATGAAGTCAATGTCAAGAGTCGGCATGCACTCTAGCGTCTCTCGCACCGTGCCATAATTGGTTGGAAGTCCTGTCCGAAAGAGAATAATGAAACGTGTCTCCTCTACAAGATTACCGGCTGCTCTCAACTGCTTCACCAAATCCTTTGCCCCCTCTTGATATGCCTCCATCCCTTCACCACCCTGCATTTTCAGCGCCATCATCTTCCCTTCCAAAAGCATGAGGAATCTAGGGTCCTTACTCCTTTATTTCTTGTACAACGTGTCCCATTCCTCATTTGTAGTAGCCTTGTAACTCATGTACTAAAGATGTAAGTTGGAGATGGTGTAGACAAGTACATGTAGCTTGTCTATCCTTCTTCTTCTACTCCTCATACCCCACTTGTGCAGCTGTAGATGAACTTGCATCCTTTGCACCCTTTTTGGTGTCATCCTTACCACTACCTGAGCTGTAGTGAAGCTAGTTCCTTGCGGATTTGGAGCTCACTTGATGCCGCTCACCACCTTCCACAAGCCCCTCTCTTCCAAAAAGAGGCGGGTACAGATCTTCTAAAACGTAAAGTTGGCCCGTCCCTCAAGCCTCTCCAAAGGATGGGTTGCTATCATAATGCCTACTCCTACCATTTTGAGTATTGGTAATGTTTCACACTACCCTTGGATGGCGGTGGTACCCATGCTTTTGCTGTTTTTTGTGCGGGAATTCTATCGTATAGAAAATGGACTGTCGATACTACCAGACTTATAAATGGGAGAATTTGAGCCGACCATTCAAAAATATGCCCCCATGAAAACACGACATGCTTCTATTCCTATTCAAACTCAGATCAGCCATCTTATAAACAGTATTTCTCCCGAACAAATCAACGGAATGCAAACATTTTTTATGTAATGAGAAAGAAAAAATACTACTATTTGCATGTACCACTTTTAACTTGACAAAGAAACAAGAGAGTTTTGGTCATTGCAAGGCAATATTCTTACTCATAGATGTTACTCATGTATTTTGCTTCACGGTCTTGGGCTGGTTACAATGCTTGTCTTCCAAACTTGACGATCGTGTAGTCGATTGTCAAATCTGGTCAAGGTTTGATCTTAACCCGTTACTTTGAAAGTGATGACCTGCGCTAGCTGAAATTTGCAGAACTTGGCTCTGATACCAAATATTGGATCTGAAGGACAGAAGAAGCCTTGGAGCAGCGAGAAAGTGGGACTCAAAGGGCATCAGTTGTGCTAAAGACTGGTTGTTGCATCACTCAAAATGATGGAGTACATATAGAGCTAGAGCTTGGGCAAGTCAACCCTCTCACAAGCCATACCACTTTGCCATGGAGGCTAAGGTTCACACATTAGAGTCCACAATCTCACACAAGAGAGGAAATCAACCTAGCAATCAGGCTAACAAGTCACATACGACCATGAGAGTGTTCTCATGGCTCACTCCTAGTGGTCATATGATCCACAATCCCATGGAGATTTACCATGTGCCCATGGTCAGTACACAAGGATCTCAGCTCACCTAAAAAGTGAAGAAAGATACCTTTATCCTAGTCAGCACACACTGACAAGGCAATCCTAAGACGAAGGAGACTTTTGGATGTTTCTCCAATTAGGTCTTGACCCTAGACCTCTTGCCTTCTTTTTTCTCAGGCGAAGGCATGGAGCCATCGCACATGGTCACCCAGACACCGGCGGTCCATGACCCTGGAAACTTAAAAAATTCATGTCTCAATCCGACCGTTGGATGTGCCTGAAACTTGGATCGTAGGCAATTGACCACCTGCTCTTTCCAACGGTGAAGTGAGATTGACGATTGGAGAGTACAAATCTGGTAGTTTACTGGAACTTGCTCCTATGGACCTGAAACTGAGCCGGATGGCTCTATGTCCAACAAGATCGACAACAAGAGTACCATGAAAATGGCATTAGATGATGTCACCTCCCGGCAGACCTAGCACATGGACATCAGGTACCACTGCTCACGCAACCTAGTCACAAAGGAGATTGAAGATCTAGGATTGTTCAGACCAAGAAGATGCACGTAGATTGCATGACCAAGGCACTTGATAGCGAATTGCATTATTCCGGTACCTGAATCGGTATGGTCAACATAGCCAACAAAAAGACAAAGGCCATGAGAGCTAGACATAGGTACAGGGGAGAGTTTGATGATCTTATATGCCCCTTGTCCATAGCTGAAATTTGGAAAGGCACAGGACAAACTAGGCATGCACTGCTCTGTTAGAATATGTCCCCCGGGTCTGGTCCATATAGACAAGGGATGCACTCCTCTTTGGAGCAAGTCTGCTTGGTCTAAACTCGATAGTATAGCCAACAAACACTACGTAGGACAACGCTTTGCGGCTTAAACGTTCCTCGGTTAAATCCCAGTCCAGTGATTAATTTTCTTTGTGACTGAAAGGGAGGCAGGAAGGTTCTGAGAGATATATCAAAACATTCCAAGGTCCTTCTTGTTGGCTCGTGCCACTTGGTGTTCACAGAGAGTGCCATGTAGGCAGAGAGATGATGCAATCCAGATAGCTCCTAAAGTTGCTCATCCTAGGAGCCACTGCGCGCCTACGCTAGAGGCTTGCTATATACCTATAAGTACCTGTCAGTTTCTTGTGGTTGATTATACTTTGTATCTTTGAGACTCCTTGCATAGTTGTCCAAGAAAAGTAGACATTAAAGAAGCATTGGTTGGTCTATGATCCAAGAGCTAGTTCCTCGCACAAAAATGACCGGGTGCTAAGGACACAGTGAAAGGAAGTGATTCCTATGAACTGCTTTGTAAAGAACTATGATTTTGAGGGTGTCACTCCTGTTTTCCAGTCTGTTTTCTTAGGCCCGTTGACATGTTCCTACTGTCGCAAACAAGAGACGTGCTAGGCCTCAAGAGGGCTATTTGTCCATCTGCAGACTTTAAGCTAGCCTATTCCTCCTCAATAAATGCGCTTGAGGATTCATGGAATACTAATCATGAACCCAAGCAAGGGATTAATCTCTTTGAAAAACTATGACAAGAGGAGTTGATGCATCATGCAGGGCTTTCTATTAGAGAAACAGAAGCTGATGCCCATGCCGTCCGAGGTATGGAGTCTAATGGTATCAACTCTATGATCAACAACTACGTGAACACTACCATACAATAGACTTAAATACATAACACTTTTGTTTGTAGCAGCTATCCACCCAGAAGCCCGTCACATTGATTGATGTTAACAGGATGGCCACTGTGTTCTAGATCACAGTGCGGCCATATTGTGACGCCGCTACCAATAAGAGTTGTCAAATCTCCATCGTCTTATATGAGGTGGAGAACTGTCCATCAGCTTCACCTCGGAGCCACTTCACAATTAGGTTGTATGCACAAGCCTCAATTCCAACTCATCATTACTGCATTCTAGATATGACATAATGATTGGCAAACTGCTGCTGACGCTGGTCTAAAAATACGAGGAAGAGGACTTCACTTTGAAGAGGGAGAGGCCAGCCTATCCAGTGATCATGGATGCGGACAAGTGGGTGGATCAGAAGCAAAGGCCTACTTGTAATATAATGATGGTGAATGCCAAGGGAGCATGCAAAATGTTTTTTTCTTGATATAAATAGACAAGTCTGCAATGTCCTCCATATGGTTAGAATGATTGAGGAGGCGGTGGAGGTTGAGGGTTTGAAGCACGTGGTATATGTTCTGTGTGAGAGCACTACCTTGAACAAGCATTCATTCGAAGACCTGATAGCTAAGTACCCGAAACTACTGTGCAAGGATGATGTACGTATAATTGAGACCTAGTACTGAAGGAAAAAGTATAAGACAAAACAAGGTGGTGCAATTCTTTCAAGGGCTGAGAAGGTCGTCATGTTTTTCTACAATAATTATATACTCTACACGTGGTTGAAGCAATTGTTGGACTGGCGTGTACAGTATGCACGTTCTGACGGACGTTTTGTACCTACTCATGCAATGCTACAGTGCCTCCTTGACATGCGTTTATTTTTTCTTAAGCTCATCAACAAAGGGTGCAGAATGGATATGGATAGTCTGGAAGATGGTGTTTTCAAGCATGGTAAGACAATAGTGTGTGGGTTTGTATGGTGCCGTACACTATAGGTTTGGGTGAGGTAGTTGCAGGACTTGATGGTACTCTTAGTGAAAGTGCTCCATATTACAGAGACACCAGGTGAAGTAGAAAGAGATATATAAAGGCTGCTTGATTGCATGGACGAGTTGCATGCACTATCACAATTGTGTGGCCGCAAGCTTGCAGAGGTGTGGTAAGCAACGGTGAAGTACGCCATGTAACACCTCAAAGGGCCCTAGACTACGAGCATGCACTCCCTACTACATGTTGTTGCACACGGTATGTACCCACGCCACTACAAGAATGATCTTGGCAGGGACATTAAGATGGTGCAAGCATGGACCACCATGGTGAATGCACTTGTGCTGGAGAGGAAAAAGGATGAGCTACAGAATGAGTTGACAAAAATGTAGTTTGGCCGAGTAACCATCTACATCATCCCCTTGGTGAAAACGTGGCTAAGCAACCAGGCATAGGCTGCCATGGCAAAGGTGGTGACCTCAACAATGGTGTTATATCAGTGTACCTATTATAATTTGCATACCTTTCCATGCCTTGTGAGTTTAGAATCAAGATACTATTGAATTCATGTATCTCCTCCATTATGAGCGTGCGTTTTCCACCCACTAACTTAATCATGTGGTATGCTACAACCATCCCCAGATTAGCACATACGAGATCGTGTTTTCCAACCTGTGCCTACGGTGTCAGTACAAAGCAAGTACATGACGCTACAAGCCATCCAATTTTATGGAATCGGATGAGTCAGACAACAAGGACGATGGCAAGCTCATAGCAGATCTGGGGGTGGAGGAAGAGGGTGAGGAGGGAGCAGGCGATGAAAGCTCCAAGGAAAAGATGGTGGAGAAGAAAGAGGTGTACGTGGAGGGAGAGGCTTAAGAAGGGGGTGATAAAGAGTTGTAGTAGTAGCAGGTAAACATAAATGCTGAGAAAGTAGTATCTACCATCCTTTACATGGACAGTGTGCACACAAAAGGACATGGAAAAGCTGCTAGAGGAGTACGAGAGTGTGGTAACTGCTAATGGAGGAGCACAGACTGTTGGAAGAAATGCAAACCAAGCTCGGGAAGGGAGTGACAATGGGAAAGGAGAAGGAGGTGCACATGGAGATGGAGCTCGAGGTGGAAAAGGAGAGGTAGATATAGCTAAAGAGAAGATGGAGGCTCAGGAAGATGGGAACAGTGGAGGAGACGGAGATATCAAAGGAGAGGAGCTAGGTGATGCTACATGTTTCAATGCAGCCATGGCTACATATACAGCAAGTATAGTTGAAGCACGGATGGCTGCCAAGGTGGCCAAGGCTACAAAGGTAGCCAAGGCTCCCTGGCACCAAAGGCAACATACATGCCCAATGGCGAGCACATCATACACTAACATCCCAGTGCACTCCACAAGTGCATCCCAACACCATGCACTAACACTGTATACTTCACGAGGGGTATACATGAACAATGCAATCTCATATCATTTTCTATGATTTTCACTCTCTTTCCCTAGAATTATATATATCCCTGTCTCTTTCACTACACTTGTATCTCCCTTCTTCTCCCTCTTTTATCCCTCTCTTCCTCAATCGATTTGTGTCTCTCTCTATCTCTTTTTGTCTTTATCATTCTCTTTACCCGTTTCTCTCTTTTCTTGCCTCTCCCTCTCCCTCTCTCTCTCTCCCTCTCTCTCTCTCTCCCTCTCTTTCTGTCTCTCTTTCCTCCTATTACCTACCTCCTCTGTATTTGATCGATAAGTCTCGTTGAATAATCAGCACTATTTTTATTCAAAAATTCTTTTTGTTTTTTCTTAGCTACAAAAGAAAAAGACATGTTTCGAGATATTACCTATACTTGTCCATAACTTTAATATTCGTGATAGATTTTTATTAAAGATTGTTACTCACCAAACACATAATAGTTTCTCTTTGTTAATCTTTGGACATGCATGACTCTTCGCTAAGGGGCATTTTGTGAGCCTAAAGTACAATGACATCGAGTGGCTGACACGGCTTAATGTCACACAAATCATGACGGCCGTCAATAACCGCCGACAGAACGCCTGATATGGGGTCACGTCGCCCGCTCGATTGCCATTGGAAGTTGGAGGAAGACCTCGTACAATTGCTAAGAGCCCCGATTGCGATGCAAAGTGTATATGGGCTAGTGCAATCCTTTTGTGTAAAAACCAACACTTATCACGCAGCCAGTGTGCGACTCTTTACGGTTGTCGTCGGCAATCGTTTGCAAAGTCAGCTTTGGAAAAAGATCATGGAGTTGCGGATGGTTCTTAACCTTATGTCGAGGAAAAGATTCAGCACTATCAGAGATTTTGTCATTTTTTAGACAGAAATGACAAAAGCGGTCATTCCCAGCGGGTCAGGAAACTTGCATATTTGAGCAACCATTTTTTTGGTAAAGATAGATCTTCCTAAACTTATTGTCGACAATATTATTGGCGACAAGTGAAACGAGAACATATGAACCAATGACGTCGATAATGTATAGTTTATCATCGCATTCAATCCAAACCTTTTAGTCTAGAAAATGTTTGTGCATCCGTTTCTTTTCCTAAAAAAATATACTTTGGTTTTGTGTCTAGATTAAATGGAAACTCGAATCAACGCTCCTCAACTTTGACTATGTCTATTGTACCAACAGTGAGAAATGATTTTAAATGTAAAACATTTCGATTATCGGAAAATGGCTCAAAATAATTTGAAGTGGTTCTCCAAAGGAGCTGCAATTTTAAAATCTGCAGAACGGAACCTTGAATACATTGTCAAGGTGAGTTCTCAGACCTATGTGTCTCAACGTCAGTATCTGACTGCGTTGATGGTTTGTTGTTTGAAATGCGTGATTACTCCTCACGATCTAGTCATTTCATAAAATGGCTGTCGCATACTGAGGGCGTGATAAGTGCACTTTCATACTCATTTTGAGTGCACTCGCGACATGCACTAGCCCCATACACTACGGCCATCTCTAGACCATCTCGCCAGGGCTAAATTGAAGAATCAGTCAAGTCACTGCCCGCCAAGACACACATATGCAGGAAGAATGACAGGTCCACTGTCGGCGGCAAGTAGACGGCCATCGGCAGAATATGGAAGCCTCATACGAGCGCACGACCAGCCATTTCAAATGAACAAACCAAATGGCGAAAGCAAAAAAGAAGGTCATAACTTACATAGGAAATCTACTATAGACATAACACCATCAAAACATGAGTACATGTTAACATGTTTAACATGATGACAACAGTAAGAGGCTTCAAAACCACAAAACAAGAAATTGTGAGGGCTGTTCGTAACATTTTCCCTTTTTTCATTGTTTAAATTCTTCAGATATACAGTTTTCTTTGTACCATATACATATTTCAACCACACTATGCCTGATCCTAATGATGCATAGAAATACACTGTATCACACTAGCTGGACACACTGACGTACCTCGTAAGGGCTAATTGTTTTGACCATATAGGACAAAAGGAAATCTGTTATGAGACACATAAGACAAATTCACACATTGATTGTGCTTGTAGTATACTTTGGTATGGTGTTAGAGCGTACTTCCCATGTACACTAGCTCCACGCACTGATGTCCCTCCTAAGAAGAAATTGTTTGGCCATATATGACAAGAAAGAAAGGTATGATGGGATGTATGAGATAAAAAAGTGCACTGAGTATACTCTTAGTGTCCTTTTGTATGGTGACCAAGCGTAGTAGTCACATACACTAACCCTACGCACTGGGATCCCTCCCTATAAGAGAATTTTCTAGCCATATAGGATAAAAGTACACTCTTGACAGACACAATAGGAGTATAGGAACGGGTGCAAGGATCCCCTTTTAGTGAGAGTACACTCAATGCAAACTGTAGAAAACCAGTGTAAAAAACGACCTTGATAAACCATGCCTCTAAGGCAATCAAGGCAACAAAGACAGCCATCGCAGCTAAGGCAGCCAAGGCAGCAAAGGCAGCCAAGATATCAAAGGCAACTGCTACATTGGAAGTTAGAGCAATCGCAGGTGTGGGAAACGCTAACAAGGGAGATAATGTAGGGAGTAACAAGGGAGGGGAAGAGAAAGGTACTGAAAAAAAAGGCAAGAGGGAGAACCTTGTACAATGCTACTTCTAAATCCCATGTTCATACCATATTGCTACTTCTCTTTGCTAGCTTTGCCAACAATATAACAAAATGGAGTACTGAAATACAACGTCAACATCCGACCAAGTATACAAAGTGAAATATAGTCTTACGTAGCCCAACTCCTTCGCGTGGTACAGATGTTACAACCTTCACTATGAGATGAGTATGAAATGTTACCAGATTTAATGAACCCTTTAAATATGACCTAAAATAGACAATGGGAAATTTCGACGTTATATCTCTTGAGCCGTATACCAATCCTCAAATGAGAATATCTGACCAATGTGCCGAGGTGGCCGATGTGTTGATGTTACACCTATCACCTCGATATGATACATAGACATAGAAGTACATAGATGTAGTGGCATTAAGGATGGGTGTGTCAATACCAGCAGGAACTACTAGTGACATGTCACATTCGCCAGGTATGACTCGAGGTAAAACACCTTCATATTTGTCTTGAGTAAGGTCCATAGAGAATTTATGAAGGGGTTCTGGAGTATGCTTAGTGTGACTAAAGTGGATTCAGAGCATTGGTTTTTGTCGAAACATTCATCACAGAGGACAAAGTGAGTGCAATAGATTCATTTTGTGAAAAACACCTACAACTGGTATTTACTGTACTATTCCTTAAAATCAAGGAGAATGTATGGATAGACATGATACTCAAGCTTCGATCCTTTGTCAGGACTAATTCAGGTATATGATATGCATCCCAATACTGTGGGATATCCAAGGTAAGGTTTCTCATGATACTAGGCTTTGTATTGTATTCCATTACAATGAGGAAGTCTAGATAAGCAGCGGTTAAGATGATTATGCGCAAAAGGCAGCTAATAGTCTTGTCATGTACAGTGTTGTGAGACTCTCTCCACTTGCGTCTGATTCATCCTTTGTGCCTTACCATTTTGTTGTGGAGTATATGGCATGGTATATTGATGTTGAATCCCTTTGAGTTGGTAGTACCGCTTCAGAACAGCGTTGGTGAATTCATTGCCATTGTCAACGCGAATCTTCTTCATAACTAAGGCTTCTAATTTTCAGCTTGTTGTATCCAAATCTTGAGCTCCTTAACAATATCTAATTTTGAATCCAATAATCTTTACCCATACTATGGGTATGTATGTTGGAAAAGGGGCCTTCAGGCTCACTTTCACGTCCAAAGGAACGAGTTCCGGAAAAGAACCAGATGCCTAATTCGATAGACAATCCAACTTTATTGTTTGAAAGAGTAGGTGGCAAAATGTCTACGGTCCAAGTTTGAGGCCGATCCAACGGTCGGATTGGGAGATATGAATTTTCAAAGTTTTTGGGGTCATCGACCGCCGATATCCGGGTGACCATGGGCGATGGCTCCATGCCTGAGCCTGAGAAAAGAAAAAGGCAAGATGTCCAGGGTCAAGACCTGATGGGAGAAGTGTCCAAAAAAGGTCATTGATCTTAGGATTGCCTTGTCAAAGTGTGCTGACTAGGAAAAAGGTACCTTTCCTTATTGTTTAGGTGAGGTGAGATCCTTGTGTCCTAGCCATGGACACATGGCGATTCTATATGGGATTGTGGGTTATGTGACCACTAGGAGTGTGCCATGAGAGCATTCTGTACCTCTCTAGGTCGTGTGTGAGTGTCAACCTGATTGGAAGGCTGATTTCCTCCCTTATGTGAGATTATGGACTCTAGTGTGTGAGCCTTAGCCTCCATGGCTAAGTGGTGTGGCTTGTGAGAGGACTGACTCTCCCAAGCTCTAGCTCTATATGTACTCGATCATTTTGAGTGATTTATATACCATTCTTTAGCACAAGTGATGCCCTTTGAGTCCCACATGCTCGCTGCTGGAAGGCTCCCTCTCTCGTCTAGATCCAACATTTGGTATCAGACACAAGTTCTGCCACTTTTAGCCAGTACAGGCCGTCACTTTGAGAGCGACGGGTTGGGTAAACACTTCACCAGATTTGACGATCAACCACTGGATCCTCAAGTTCAAGAGACAAGCTTTTCAACGAGCCCAAGATCGCAAAGATCCACTAGTTGGATTGAGAGTTATGCTCAAAACGAGGTCGGCAAGGGCTACACTCTTCTCTCTGAGTAAGGCTGTCGCCTTGTGATGATCATAACTCTTTTGTTTCTTTGTCAAATTTAAAAATTAGCACATGCCAATTAAAGTTTTTTTTCTAAGCTTTCCATTGGTGCAAAAATAATTGCATTCCATTGGTACGCTTGGGAGCAATGCCGTTTACAAGCTGGCTGGTGTGAGCTAGAGTAGGAGCAGAAGCATACCCTGTTTTCAAGGGGGGATATCTCTAAAAATCCCTTGTGGATGACCCTGTTTTATGGGTGGAGCTGAAAGGTTTTCAGCTGACATTTCCACGGGTGGGCTCAGGTTTTCAAAATTCCTAGTCTTCTGGCCTCTACAAACCATTTTCTGTCAGAAATATTTCTGGCAGAAGCAGTAGCAGAAGCAGGGGTAGCGCCGCCACTCAAGGGCAGCGCTGAGCATCACCAAAGCTAAACATTGCAGCACCAGGCATAGTAACAGCAGCCCAGCCCATGGTGAGGCTGGAAGGACGCGCCAACTACACGTTTTGGAAGATCCGTACCCGCCTCCTTTTGAAGGAGAGGGGCTTGTGGGAAGTGGTGAGCGGCGACGAGCGCGTACCGCCTCCATAGGTAAAAGATATTGCCACAGCAGAGGTGATGGCGGGGAAGACGCCACAGAAAGGTGAAGCAGATGCAAGTTCATCTACAACTGCAGTAGCGGCATATGAGGTGTGGAAGAAGAAGAACAGGCAGGCCTACAGGCTGCTTGTCAACACCATCTCCAACCCGCATCTTCACTACGTGAGTGACAAGGCTACCGCAAAAGAGGGGTGGGACACGTTGTGCAAGAAGTATGAGAGTAAGGATCCTGCATTCCTCATGCTTTTGGAGGAGAAGATGATGGCGTTGAAAATGCAGGGTGGTGAAGGGATGGAGACGTATTTGGACAGGGCAAAAGAGCTGGCAAAGCAGCTGAAAGCGGCCGGCAACCCTGTGGAAGACACGCGCTTCGTCTTCCTCTTGCTAAGGGGACTCCCAACGAGCTATGACATGCTGCAAGAGACATAGGATTGCCAACCGACTCTTGACCTCAACTTCATCTACATGCACCTGGTGCAGGTAGAAATCCGTCGCAATGCACCAAAGTACAATGGCGGTAGCAGCAGCAGTGAAGCAGCTTTCATGGCCATGGGTTCACACAACCAGTAGCAGCAGCAGTCTGGCCAGCAGAGAGGCAAGAAGAAGGGCAAGTGCCACTATTGCCAGAAAGAGGGGCACTACAAGAAAAAGTGCTTGAAGTTCAAGAGGGACTAGAAGGAACAGCAGCACCAGCAGCAAAAGCAATAGTCTTCACAGCAACAGCAGCACCAATTGCAGCAATGTCAGCAGTCTCCATTGCAACAGCAGCAGTAGTCACAACAACATGAGTAGCAGCAGCAGCAGAACCAGACCGGCATGTACCATTTTGGCAACATGAACGTGGCCAAGGAGGTGCGCGACCGCCTCTTCATGGCGAAGTCTGACATGTCGTAGAAGGAGAAGGCCGATCTGGTATGGTACAAGGACTCTGGGTTTACCAAGAGTCTAACGCACCACAAGGAGTGGTTTACGTAGCTGTTGTCCATTCCCCCCTGACCGGTTGCTTTGGGTGATGATCGGGTGGTGTATGCTTAGGGGATTGGGATTGTGGAGATGTGCTTGGAGACCCCGCGTGGCATTGAAGTGGGAGTGTTCCATGGCGTGCTGTATGTGCCCGATGCTGTGTTCAACCTTCTCTTAGTGTCCTCTCTCATCAACACAGGACTGCGCGTCGTCTTTGACAATGACTATTGCTACATCCTCGACAAGGAAACAGGAGAGGAGTTGGCCAGGTCGGTGAAAGAAGGTGATACGTACCGCCTGCTAAGGGGCGACCAAGATCCCGCGCGAGCAAAGCCTTGCAGTAGTGGTGCAGGCCATAGATGGCGAAATCTGGCATGCGCGCTACCGCCACATTGGCATGCGCACCTTATAGCAACTTCAAACGAAGCAGATGATGTGTGACTTGCCCACCATCTCTAACTTTGAGCAACAATTGTGCATCGGCTGATTGGAGGGGAAGCAGCGTCGCGAGGCATTCTCTGGAGCAGGAGAGCGTGCGAAGGAGGTGCTGGAGCTTGTCCACACAGACTTGTATAGCCCGTTCCAGATCCAGAGCTTTGGAGGCTCTAGGTATTTTCTCACCTTCATTGATGATTTCAGCCGTTATACTGCTATGTACTTCCTTTCCTCCACGGACCAGTTCTTTGACAGGTTCAAGGAGTTCAAGGCCATGGTGGAGAACCAGACTGGCAAGAAAATCAAGGCGCTACACAACGACCGCGGTCAAGAGAACCTGAGTAAGGAGTTCTAGGACTGCCTCGCAGCAGAAGGCATCAAGGCACACCGCACCGCGCCATGCTCGCCGCAGTAGTACGGCGTAGCAGAATGCGCCAACCGCACCATCGTTGAGTCAGCGTGCTCCATGCTGCACGCGGCTTAGCTTACCTACGACTTTAGGGCGGAAGCAGTAAATACTGCGGTGTACATCAAGAACCGTAGTCCAACCAAGGCCCTAGAGCAGATGACGCCGTACGAGGCGTGGTTGGCAAGAAGCCGAGCGTGGGTCATCTTTGCGCGTTTGGCACCTTGGCGCACATGCACGTGCCAAAGGAGAAAGGGCAAAAGGGGGACGTGAAGGGCGCGTAGATGCTGATGATTGGCTATGACGTGGCAAGCAAGGCGTATCGTGTCTACGAGAGGGATACAGGCCACGTCATCATCTGCGTAGATGTCGTCTTCAACGAGAGCAACGTCATCGGCACCAACATTGTCTGTGAAGAGGCAGCACATGCAACAGCTAACAAGGCATTGGGAGCAGATATCCTTCCTGACCCAGTCTCTCCTGATCCTTCCTCCACTGTGACAATGGGAGAACCAATCTACTCTCCCATGTGTGATGCAGCAAATACAACGGCCTCATCTGCAGAAGTAGATGAAGAAGATGCACCACCATCAACAGGAGTAGTTTTGCTGAAAGCATCGCGTCAGCCGCCTGCTAACGCTCCAGGACCAGGTCGGAGGTACCCTCTCAAGGTGCGCTACAAGCCTGGTGAGTGCGGGCATTTCTGGATGCTCCAGAAACCAGACGACATAAACGTTGCAGTTACACCAGACTCTGATGGGCCGACATCGTCCAAGGAGGCCATTGCTGCACCAGATGCAGCAGATTGGACACAAGCTGTGCAGCTGGAGATATAGTCGTGGCTCAACAACGGTACATGGGAGCTGACTGAGCGTCCATCTGGACGTAAGGTTATCAGGTACAAGTGGATGTTCAAGAAGAAGTAGGGAACAGATGGCAACCTGGAAAAGTACAAGGCTAGGCTGGTCGCTAAGGGCTACTCCCAGTAGGAAGGCATCGACTACATGGAAACCTTTGCTCCTGTTGGAAACCTTGCCTCTGTACGTACGCTCCTTTCCTATCGAGCAGCAGAGGATTTTGAGGTTCACCAACTGGACGTCAAGACGGCGTTCCTGAATGGTGACCTCAAGGAGGACATTTACATGGAGCAGTCGGAGGGTTTCGTCATAAGTGGCCAGGAGCATCTGGATTACAAGCTGCAGAAGTCGCTATACAGCCTCAAGCAAGCGTCGCATACTTGGAACTCGAAGTTGGATGCAGCATTGTAGTGCATGGGGTTTGAGCGCAGCAACTGTGACTAGAGCGTCTATCGCTGGCAGCATGGTCATGAGGTGCTCGTAATCATCGTCTATGTGGATGATATGCTCCTCCTCTCCAAGAGCATGTCTGCACTACGGGAGAACAAGGAGGCCATGTAGGAGCGCTTCCAGATGTCTGATCTTGGGGAGGGGTCATACTTCCTCGGAATCCAGATCATGCGTGACCGCAAATCATGCTCTCTCTTCCTACAGTAGAGCCGTTACATCAAGGATGTCTTGGTGCGGTTCGACATGGCAGAGGCCAAACCCATTAGCACGCCGCTAGAGACGTGGAAGTATCTCGTGAGCTTCAATGGTGAAGCAGATGCAGCTGAACGGCAAAAGTACCAAAGCGTCGTCGGCAGTCTCATTACCTGATGGTTGCAACTAGGCCAAACCGTGCAGAGGCTGCTAGCGTTGTGAGCCAGCACATGGCAAACCCCGGACCTGAGCACCAAAAGGCAGTGAAGCGGATCTTCCGCTACCTTGCTGGAACCATTAACATCGACATCATCTACAACGGCAACGACAACAACATCATCGGCTATGCAAACGCAAGTTGGGCTTCAAACCGTGAGGATCGCAAGTCCATCTCTGGACATGTGTTCCTCATGAATGGTGGGGCCATCAGCTGGTGCAGCAAGCGGCAGGCAGTCGTGGCCCCCTCAAGCACTGAAGGTGAGTATGTCTCTCTCAGCTTTGGAGCCAAGGAAGTAGTATGGCTTCACCGTCTCATGGCAGAGATGAGTGGGAGTGCACCAGTTATAGTTCCAGTACACGGTGACAACCAGAGTGCAATCGCACTCGCCAAGAATCCTGAGCACCATGCACGCACAAAGCACATTCACATCGCATATCACTTCATCAGGCATATGGTGCAGGAGCGTGCTATCAAGCTGGAGTTTACTCCAACCAGCAAGCAGGTTGCTGATTTCTGCACTAAGCCAGTGACCCGTGAGAAGTAGCAGTTCTGCATGAAGGCATGTGGACTCAGCCCACTGTGACTGCGGTAAAGTGTGAGATTGTTGGAAAAGGAGCCATCTGGCTCAGTTTCACGTCCAAAGGAGCAAGTTCCCAAAAAGTACCAGATGCCTATTGCGATCGTCAATCAGACTCCCACATTGGAAAGATGAGGTGACAAACTATCTACGGTCCACGTTTGAGGCCGATCCAACGGTCGGATTGGGAGATATGAATTTTCGAAGTTTTGGGGTCATCGACCGCCGATATCTGGGTGACCATGGGCGATGGCTCCATGCCTTAGCCTGAGGAAGGAAAAAGGCAAGAGGTCCAGGGTCATGACCTGATGGGAGAAATATCCAAAAAAGGTCCTTGGTCTTAGAATTGTCTTGTCAAAGTGAACTGACTAGGATAATGGTCCCTTTCCTTACTTTTTAGGTGAGGTGAGATCCTTGTGTGCTAGCCATGGACACATGGCAATTCTCCATGGGATTGTGGGTTATGTGACCACTAAGAGTGTGCCATGAGAGTATTCTCTAGCTCTCTAGGTCGTGTGTGAGTGGTTAGCCTGACTGCTAGGCTGATTTCCTCCCTTGTGTGAGATTGTGGACTCCAGTGTGTGAGCCTTAGCGTCCATGGCTAAGTGGTGTGGCTTGTAAGAGGGCTGATTTGCCCAAGCTCTAGCTCTATATGTACTCCATCATATTGAGTGATTTAACAACGATTCTTCAGCACAACTGATGCCCTTCCAGTCCCACATACTCGCTGCTCCAACGCTCCCTCTCTCCTCTAGATCCTACAATGTAGAGTCATCCAAAATGAATACAAAGTAGTGCTTCTTGGACATTGAGGGCTCCATGACATAACACGGATCTAGGTATACAAGTTCAAATGGAATAGAGCTATTGCTTTTTGGATAGGATGTAAAGGAGCTTATTATTTATTATGAGAAATGAAGCCTGCGTATGGAGTATAAGGAGATTCCTCAGTGATGGTGACTGGGAAAATGTATACTATTTCATTAGCTACTATGTCTCAAATGGTTGCATGATTGACATGTGCAGGTTGCCTACGCCACATTTCTACTGCGGCTGACGATGCTTATGATGCTAGTACTGCTCTTGGTTTCACAATGTCAAATATGTGGAAAACAAACTCTGCTTCTCTATTATCACCAGTTACCTTATGAGAAATAGTTGTGTCTAGCACCTTCAGGTTTCTCAATTGTGTAGCCACTTCTGATACTTGGTCCTTGTTGTTATAGTTCTTGCAATCTTTGTCAATGTCAAATACCAATTTGAAGCATTTATCCAGAAGTTGGTTGACAAAAAGAAGACTTGTGGAAAAAGCTTTGGTACAAATAAGACATTCTTAGAAGTTCTAGTTACTTGCTTTTCTTACTGCAAAATGCTAACTTTTTCTGATCCTTGTGCATATGCAGGGATGACCCTTCCATTACCAACTTTCACGCTAGAGGCATGGTGAATAGGTTAAGCGGTGTGAACCAATCCTTTGAGAGAAACATGTGTTTTTTATTTCTAGAGTCCATGACACATTCCCGTACTCCTACTATGACAAGAAACACACTTTCAATCGTAAACATTAAAACCTTGTCAACGGAAGCCGCTTAAGTCACAAGATTTTGAGCCCCTACTTGATCTTCAGTTAAATCCAAACGAAGGTAGCCTGGTGCAATGACGTTCTCAATATCATGGTCTTGTCCTTCTTATGAGAGTCTGAACTATAGAGCCATTTGTTGTTGAGAAAAAAAATGGAAAGGTTGTTGTTCATTGTTTCGATGGGTTGAGAGCCAAGAGCCAATGAGGTCATGGCTGGTGACAACAATTGAGGCTCGGCCATTTGGTCATGATGTTGATACTGATACTTTTGGTTGTGAAATGAAAAGTAACTATCTGTTCCACGTTGAGATCCAAAACTCTTTTTGTTTTGATATTAATCTCTCATTTCTCTTCGAATTACCATTCTGATGACACTAGCAAAAACACCACACATACAGCTCTTTATCTTGCGAGTTTCAGCTCCATCCAATGGTCGGATGTTGTACAACATGCAAAAAGAGAAAAGTGGCACAGTTTTTTTTGAACTGAACACAAGTGATGTTTTGTGCGAAAGTCTTGGCACAATAAAAAGACAGAGGTTGCGGCTCTCTCTCCCAACCCTCCTGTCCATCCTACATGCAAGGGCATGGTATGGCTGTGTGTACGCCTCTTGAGGTGTCCTATTAACCCATCCATCCACGGTCCTATCTATTCTACTCTACTCATTCTACAAAAATGGTGACATGGACATGAATTGCATGTATTTTGGTGTCATTCACGGAAGTTGACATAATGGTTTGGTAAGAAAGGACCAAGAGTGCAAACATCAGCTCCTCTCGGTCTCCTTTACTGATGTGGAAGTTGCAAAATAAAGGTGAAAAGCGTACATTCTACTTAGATACTAAGACTTCTATGATATCTACATGATATGGGATCCGACAACACAGACCGCCACTTGTACTTGACCACCTATATTTCATGAAACTATCAACTAGCTTGTGGCATCAAACTAGAAATCAAGGCCGACACAATGGCACTTGCCCTCCACTCCTACTATTTCAACTAGGAGGAGATATCACTCTGAGAATCACGGTTCCACACTGAGCAGCTCATAAGAATCAATTCCTTGCACTTTGTCCTTTAGTACCTGGTCACTTTCATGTGAGGAGCTAACTCCTAGACCTTTGTCCAACCAATGTTTCTTCAGTATCTGCCTTTGGTGGACAACATTGAGAGGAGCCTCGAAGATAATAGCTTTTATCAACCAGAGGCAATTCACAAGTAGTTAGAGTCGTAGAGCCAGCCTCTAGCTTAGGCGCATAGTGGCTCCTTGGATAAGCTACTTTGGAGGTAATATGGATTGCAACATCCTCCCTACCTACATGGAGGCCTTTGTGACTGGCTGGTACCACATGGCACAAGCCACCAAGAATGACCTTGGAATATTTTACAATATCTCTCAAAACCTTCCTATCCCTGTTTTGGTCACAAAGATAATTAGTTTTTGGACAGGGATTTGATCAAGTAACCTCTTACTATAGAGACTAACTCTGGAACATCTAAGCTACAAGGGGTTGTCCTAGGTAGTATTTACTGGCTATACTATCTAAATCATACCAAGGAGACTTGCTCCAAACGAGCAGTGAATGCTTTGTCTTTCTGGACCAGACTTGGGAGACTTACCCCAACTGAGCAGTGCATGCCTAGTCTGTCATGTGCCTGTCCAAGTGTCAGCTATGGACAAGGGGCATTCAAGATGAAGAATTTGTTTGGCATACTAAGTATCCAAAGGTTGTGCTGCATATGACTTGTGGTTGAGTGAGAGGATGTTGTCTTCATTTGATGTGAATCTTGAGCCATGAGTCTGTTCTTATCGGATGCTATGGGATGATACCGTCAATGGTCGTACTCTACAGGAAAAAAATCAACCTGTGTATTCTGTCATGGTTAAAGACGAGAGAAGTGGCAACAGAAGCAGTGGCGGTGGAGAAGAGGGCAATGGTGGC
Source organism: Penium margaritaceum (assembly GCA_023375785.1). Taxonomy (NCBI): domain Eukaryota; kingdom Viridiplantae; phylum Streptophyta; class Zygnematophyceae; order Desmidiales; family Peniaceae; genus Penium; species Penium margaritaceum. Next base: position 236,241 of record SZWC01000306.1, on the reverse strand, counting down.
GGTGAAAAGGGTTCAAAGTGTCAAGAGAAGTGCCATAACTGTGGCAAGCCTAGGCACGGGACACGCGAGTGTAGGAGTTCCATGTAGGATGACGGAGGTCATGGTGGTATGAACGAGGGCAGATAAAATGGTAAGAAGGAGTTGACAAACATGGTGGCCGATAGCGTGTCCTTAATCAAGGAAGCAGCACTGCTCAAGCATGGAGCCTATGGACTCGACTCTAACACAAACCACCACTCTTCAAAGGAAAAGGATGGAATCATCTCCATTTGAGACACCAAATATCGCTTTAGGTGTGCCAACGGTAGCCTTGACCGTGCACAAGGCGAGGGATACAAGTTGATCAACATCAATGTAAACGATGTTAAGAAATGCTTGAAGCTGGAGAACGTCATCTTTATGTAGTCGTTTGTGGCAAACCTCTTGTTGGTATAAAAAATCACGGATCAAGACATGACGTCCATCTTCACGGGGGAAGAATTCAGTATTATCAAGAACAAGGACATCAAGATCTCCTATTTCAAGGAGAGTCTTGTTGTACAGATCCCACGACTTGATGGTTTCTATGTACTACAAACCAAGCTCCTTGAGAGTACAGATGAGGGGTATGCATGTTAGAAAAGGGGCCAACCGGTTCAGTCTCAGGTCCATACGAGCAAGTTCCAAGAAATTACAAGAACGCTCATCCAATCGTCAATCCGCCTTTACCATTGGAAAGATCAGGTAGCAATTTATCTACACTTTGCGTTTCATGCCCATCCAACAGTCGGATTGGGAGATGTGAATTTTCAACGTTTTTGGGGTCATAGACAACTGATGCCTATGAGACCATGGGTGACGGCTCCATGCTTTAGCCTGAGAAGAGGAAAAGGGAAGAGGTCCAAGATGAAGGCCTGATATGAGAGATATCCAAAAAGGTCCTTGGTCTTAGGATTGCCTTGTCAGAGTGTCCTGACTAGGATGAAAGTACGTCTCCTTACTTTTTAGGTGAGGTGAGATCCTTATGTACTAGCCATGGATACACGATGATTCTCCATGGGATTATGGGTTATGTGACCACTAGGATTGAGCCAAAACAGCATTCTCTAGCTCTCTAGGTTGTGTGTGACTGGTCAGCTTAATTGCTAGGCTGATTTCATGAGTTGTGTGAGATTGTGGACTCTAGTGTGAGAGCCTTAGCCTCCATGACTAAGTGGTGTAGGTTGTGAGAGGGCTGACTTGGCCAAGCTCTAGCTCTATGTGTACTCCATCATTTAAAATGATTCAACTATCTTTCTTCAGCAATACTGATGCCCTTTCACTCCAATATTCTCACTGCTCCAAGGCTCCCTCTCTCATCCAGATCCAACATTTGGTATCACAGGCAAGTTGTGCCAGTTTCAGCCAACAAAGGCTGTCATTTTGAAAGTGATGGCTTAGGGTCAAACCTTGACAAAATTTGACAGTGAACTAGAGAATCATTAACTTCCAAATTAAGCTTTCCACGGGTCCAAGATTGTAAATGTCTAACAGTCGGATAGAGAGTTATGCTTAACACGATATCGGCTAGGGCTACACTTTTCTTGATGAGTAAGACTATCGCCTTGTAATGACCATAACTCTTTGGTTTCTTTGTCCAGTTTACAAAGTGGCATGTGCAAATTGTAGTATCTTTCCTAAGCTTTCCATGTATTTATTTGGGAGAAACTCCGTCTACAAGCTGGCTGATCTGAGTTGGAGTAGGACCATAAGCATACCCTATTTTCCAGAGGACATATCTTCCAAAATCCCTTGTTGATGACCCTGTTCTATGGGTCGATCCAAAAGGTTTTGAGATGAATTTTTTAGTTGAGGGCTTAATGTTTCCAAATTCCCAATCTTCAGGCATGTATAGTTCACTTCTTGTCAGTCAGATTCTTAGTAGAAGTAGCAGCAGAAGCAGGGCTAGCACTGCCATCCAAGGATAGTGCTGAGCATCACCAAGGCTCAAAATGGCAGCAGCATCCGTTGTGACAGCAGCCTAGCCTTTGGAAAAGCTGGAGGGATGCGCCAACATCACATTTTGGAAGATCCATACCCACCTCCTTTTGGAGGATAGGGGCTAGTGGGAGGTGGTCAGCAGCGACCAGTCAGCTCCAATTCCATGACCAAATGGCATCACCATAGTGCAGGTGGTCGTGAGGAAGACGCCACAGAAGGGTGCATTTGATGTGGGTTCTTTAGCAACTATACTCGTGCTGTATGAGGAGTGGAAGAAAAAGGACAGGCAGGCTTACAAGTTACTTGTCAATACCATCTCCAACCCGCATCTTCTATACGTGAGTAACAAGGCTACTACAAATGAGGGGTGGGACACGTTGTGCAAGAAGTATGAGAGTAAGGATCCTACATTTCATGTGCTTTTGGAAAAAAAGCTGATGGCATGGAAAATCCAAAGTGGTGAAGGAATGAAGGCGTATGTAGACGGGGCAAAGGAGCAGGCAAAGTAGCAGAAAGCGGCCGGTAACCCTGTGAGGAGATGTCCTTCATCCTCCTTTTACTAAGGAAACTCCCAACCAGCTACGACATGGTGCGAGAAACGCTGGAGTGCGAGCCAACTCTTGACCTTGACTTCATCTACACACACTTGGAGTAGGTAGAGCCCCGTTGTAATGCAACAAAGCATAATAGAGGCAGCATTAGTAAAGCAGCTTTTATGACCATGTGCTCACGGAACTAGTAGTATCAGCCGTGTAGAGTGAAAAGCTAATTAGAACTAGAGGAGAGAGGGAGCCTTTGAGTAGCGAGCATGCGGGACTGAAGGGGCATCACTTGTGCTGAAGAATGGTTGTTGAATCACTCAAAATGATGGAGTACATATAGAGTTAGAGCTTGGGCAAGTCAGCCGTCTCACAAGCAACACCTCTTAGCCATGGAGGCTAAGGCTCACACACTAGAGTCCATAATCTGACATAAGGGAGGAAATCAGCATAAGAATCAGTGTGACCACTTACACACAACCTAGAGAGCTAGAAAATGCTCTCATGGCACACTCCTAGTGATCACATAACCCACAATCCCACATAGAATCGCCATGTGTCCATGGCTAACACACAATGATCTTACCTCACCTAAAAAGTAAGGAGAGGTACCCTTTTTCTAGTCAGCACACTTTGACAAGACAACCCAAGAATCTAGGAACTTTTGTGCATATTTCTCCCATCAAGTTTTGACCCTTGACCTTCTGCTTTTTTCTTTTCTCAGGCTAAGGCATGGAGCCATCGCCCATGGTCACCCGGATATCGACGGTCGATGACCCCGAAAACTCTGAAAATTCATATCTCCCACTCCGACCGTTGGATCGGCCTCTAACTTGGATCGTAGACATTTTGCCATCTGATCTTTCCAATGATGAGGTTGGATTGACATTTGGAACAAGCATCTGGTACTTTCCAGGAACTTGCTTGTGTGGACCTGAAACTGAGCTAGATGGCTCCTTTCCCAACAATCTCCCATTTTGCCACAGTCACAGTGAACTTAGTCCACATGGCTTCATGCAGAATGATTCTCACCGGCTTGGTGCAAAAATCAGCGACCTGCTTGCTGGTTGCAGCAAACTCCAGCTTGATAGCATTCTCCTGCACCATATGCCTAATGAAGTGATATGCGATGTCAATGTGTTTAGTGCGTGCATGGTGCTCTGGATTTTTGGCGAGTGCGATTGCGCTCTTGTTGTCAATGCGCAAAGGAACTAGAATAACAACACTCCCTCTCATCTCTGCCATGAGACGCTGTAGCCAAACTGCTTCCTTGGCTCCAAAGCTGAGAGAGATGTACTCAACGTTCGTGCTTGAGGTGGCCACGACCACCTGCTGCTTGCTGCACCACCTGATGGCCCCACCATTCATGAGGAAGACATGATCACAGATGGACTTGCAGTCCGCAGGGTTTGAAGCCCAATCTGCGTCTGTATAGCCGATGATATTGTTGTCGTTACCGTTGTAGGTGATTCTGATGTTGATGGTTCCAGCAAGGTAGCGGAAGATCCGCTTCACTGCCTTCTTGTACTCAGGTCCGGGATTGGCCATGTGCTGGCTCATGTTGGGTCTGGAGGAGAGAGGGAGCCTTGGAGCAACTCGCATGTGGGACTGGAAGGGCATCTTTTCTGCTGAAGAATGGTTATTGAATCACTCAAAATTATGGAGTACATATAGAGCTAGAGCCTGGGAAAGTCAGCCCTCTCACAAGCCATACCACTTAGCCATGGAGGCTAAGGCTCACACACTAGAGTCCATAATCTCACACAAGGGAGGAAATCAGCCTAGGAATCAGGCTGACCACTCACACACGACCTAGAGAGCTAGAGAATGCTCTCATGGCACACTCCTAGTGGTCACATAACGCAGAATCCCATGGAGAATCACCATGTGTCCATGGCTAGCACACAAGGATCTCACCTCACCTAAAAAGTAAGGGGAGGTACCTTTTTCCTAGTCAGCACACACTCACAAGGCAACCCAAGAATCTAGGACCTTTTTCGACATTTCTCCCATCACGTCTTGACTCCGGATCTCTTGCCTTTTTCTTTTCTCAGGCTAAGGCATGGAGCCATCGCCCATGGTCACCTGGATATCGGCGGTCGATGATCCCGAATACTTCCAAAATTCATATCTCCTAATCTGACCGTTGGATCGGCTACAAACTTGGACCGTAGACAATAATGCCACCTGATCTTTCAATTGGTTAGTTCGGATGGACTATTAGAGCAAGCATCTGGTACTTTCCTTGAACTTGCTCTTGTGGATGTGAAACTGAGCCGGATGGCTCCTTTCCCAACAATCTCCCACTTTGTCGCAGTCAGAGTGGGCTGAGTCCACATGCCTTCATGCAACATGCTGCTTCTCACGGGTCACTGGCTCGGTGCACAAATCAGCGACTTGCTAGCTGGTTGGAGTAAACTCTAGCTTGATAGCACCCTCCTACACCATGTGCCTGATGAAGTGATATGCGATGTTAATGTGCTTGGTGCGTGCATGGTGCTCAGGATTCTTTGCGAGTGCGATTGCGCTCTGTTTCTCGACGCGCACACGAACTGGAGCTGCTACACTCCAACTCATCTCTGCCATGAGACGCGAAAGCCAAACTGCTTTCGTGGCTCAAATGCTGAGAGAGACGTACTTAGCTTCCGTGCTTGAGGTGGCCACGACCACCTGCCGCTTCCTGTACCACCTGATGGCCCCACCATTCATGATGAGCACATGTCCAGAGATGGACTTGCAGTCCTGAGGGTTTGAAGGCCAATCTGCGTCTGTGTAGCCGATGATGCTGTCGTCATTGCCGTTGTACGTGATGCCAATGTTGATGGATCCAGCAAGGTAGCAGAAGATCCGTTTCACTGCTTTCTGGTGCTCAGGTCTGGGGTTTGCCATGGGCTATCTCACAGTGCTAACAGCATGTGCGAGGTCCGACCTGGTTGCCACCATCAGGTACGTGAGACTGCCGACGGTGCTCACGTACTTCTGCCACTCACCTGCATGTGCTTCTCCACTGAAGCTCACGAGGTACTGTCGTATTTCCAGCGACGTACTGATTGGTTTGGCCTCTGCCATGCCGAACCACTGCAAGACTTCCTTGATGTAGCGACTTTACTATAGTGAGAGAAAGCGTGATTTGCGGTTATGCATGATGTGGATGCCGAGGAAGTATGACGCCTCCCCGAGATCAAACATCTGGAAGCACTCCTCCATGGCCTCTTTGAACTCCTGTAGTGTAGAAATGCTCTTGGAACGGAGGAGCATGTCATCCACATAGACAATGATGATGAGGATCGCATGCTCATACTGCCAGCAATGCACCCTATAGTCACACTTGGTGCGCTCAAACCCCATGCACTGCAATGCCGCATCGAAATTCTGGTTCAAAGCACGCGACGCTTGCTTGAGGCCGTACAGCGACTTCTGCAGCTTGCAAACCAAGTGCTCCTGGCCATCCATGACAAACCCCTCCGGTTACTCCATGTAAATCTTCTCCTCGAGATCACCGTTATGGAACGCCGTCTCAACGTCCATGTGGTGGACCTCAAAGTCCTCTGCTACTGCATAGGAAAGGAGCGTACGCATAGACGCAAACTTACCAACAGGAGTGAAGGTTTCTGTGCAATCGATGCCTTCATGCTGCGAGTAGCCCTTGGCAAATAGCCTGGCCTTGTACTTTTCCATTTTGCCATCTGCTCCCCGCTTCTTCTTGAACACCCACTTCAACATGTGTAGTTGTTTTAGCATCTAGAAATGCCCGCTCTCAATAGGCTTGTAGCGTACCCTAAGAGGGTACTTACAACCTGGTGGTGGAGCGTTAGCGGGTGGCTAACGCGGTGTTGCTGGCACAACTGCTTCTGTTGATGGTGGTGTATCTTCTTCTTTGGCTTCTATTGATGACGCCGCTATATTTGTTGCATCAGACATGGAAGAATAGACTGGTTCTCCCACTGTCACAGTGGAGGAAGGAGCAGGAGAGACTGGGTCAGGAAGGATATCTGCTCCCACTATCACATCAGCTGTTGCTTCTACTGCCTCTTCACAGATAATGTTGGTGCCGATGACGTTGCTCTCGTTGAAGACGACATCCTTGGAGATGATGACGTGGCCGGTATCCCACTCGCAAAGGTGATACGCCTTACTTGCCACGTCGTAGCCAATCATCATCACCATGTGCACGCTCTTTGCGTCCCACTTTTGCCACTTCTCCTTTGGCACATGCATGTGGACCAAGCTTCCAAATGCGCGAATATGATCCACGCTCAGCTTCTTACCAAACCACGCCTTGTACGGCATCATCTCCTCCAGGGCCTTGGTTGGACTACGATTCTTGATGTACACTACAGTGCTCACTTCTTCGGCCCAAAGTTCGTAAGTCAACCGAGCTGCATGTGGCATAGAGCGTGCCAAATCAACGACGGTACGGCTGGCGCAATCTGCTATGCCATTCTGCTCCGGAGAGTATGGCGCAGTGCGCTGCGCCTTGATGCCTACTACTGCGAGGTAGGCCTGGAACTCCTTGCTCAGGTACTCTCCACCGCTGTCACTGCGCAATGCCTTGATTATATTGCCAGTCTGGTTCTCCACCATGGTCTTGAACTCCTTCAACCTGTCAAAACACTGGTCCTTGAAAGAAAAGAAGTACACAGTAGTGTAACAGCTGAAATCATCAATGAAGGTGAGAAAATACCTAGAGCCTCCAAAGCTCTGGGTCTACATCGGGCCACAGAAATCTCTATGGACCAGCTCCACCACCTTTTTCGCGGGCTCCCCTGCTCCAGAGAATGCCTCGCGATGCTGCTTACCCTCCAAATAGCCGATGCACAACTGCTGCTCAAAAGTTCAAGATGGTGGGTAAGTCACGCACCATCTGTTTCGCTTGAAGTTGCTGCAGGGCGCGCATGCCGATGTGGCCGTAGCGCGCATGCTAGATTTCACCATCTGTGGCCTGCACCACTGCTGCAAGAATCTGCACACACGGGATCTTGGTTGCCCCCAGCAGGCGGTACATGTCGCCTTCCTTCACCGACCTGGCCAACTCCACTGCTGTTTCCTTGTCGAGGATATAGCCATAGTCGTAATCAAAGACGACGCGTAGTCCTATATTGGTGAGAAAGGACACTAAGAGAAGGTTGAACGCAGCATCAGGTACATACAGCACGCCATGGAACACTCCCACTCCAATGCCACGCAGGGTCTCCAACGACATCACCACAATCCCAATCCCCTTAGCATAGACAACTCAATCATCACCCAAAGCAATCGAACGAGGGAAGAATGGAGAGAAGCTACCTAAACCACTCCCTGTGGTGCCTCAGACTCTTGGTACACCTAGAATCCTTATACCATGCCAGATGCGCCTTTTCCTTCTGCGACATGTCAGACTTCGCCATGAAGAGGCGGTCGCGCACCTCCTTGGCTATGTTCATGTTGCCAAAATGGCGCACGCCGCTCTTGTTCTACTACTGCTGCTGCTGCTGCTGACGTTACTGTGACTGCTGCTGCTGTTGCTATGGAGATTGTTGTTTTTGCTGTTGTTGTTACTGCTGCTCCTTCTGGTCCCTCTTGAACTTGAAGCTCTCTTTCATGCAGTGCCCCTCTTTCCGGCAATACTGGCACTTGCCCTTCTTCTTGCCTCTCTGCTGCCCTGACTCCTGCTGCTGCTGGTTGCGTGAGCACATGGCCATAAAAGCTCCTTCACTACTGCTGCTACCGCAATTGCGCTTTGCCGCATTACGACGCGGTTCTACCAGCACCAAGTACGGGCGGATAAAATTGAGGTCGAGAGTTGGCTGGCACTCCAACGTTTTTTGCACCGTGTCATAGCTCGTTGGGAGTCCCCTCTGCAAGAGAAGGATGAAGCGCGTGTCTTCCATCGGGTTGCCGACAGCTTTCAGCTGCTTTGCCAGCTCCTTTGCCCTGTCCAAGTACGCCTACATCCCTTCACCACCCTGCATTTTCAACGCCATCATCTTTTCCTCCAAAAGCATGAGGAATGCAGGATCCTTGCTCTCATACTTCATGCACAACGTGTCCCACCCCTTTTTTGTAGTAGCCTTGTCACTCACATACTGAAGATGCGGGTTGGAGACCGTGTTGACAAGTAGCCTGTAGGCCTGCCTGTCCTTCTTCTTCCACTCCTCATAAGTTGTTGCTGCAGTTGTACATGAACTTACATCTATTGTACCTTTTTACGGGTTCTTCCCCGCCACCACCTCCGCAGTGATGCCTTTTGCCTGTGGAGGCGGAGCGCACTCGTCGCCGCTCACCACCTCCCACAAGCCCCTCTCCTCCAAAAGGTATTGGGAAAGGAGCCATTCGGCTCACTTTGAGGTCCACAGGAGCAAGTTCCAGGAAAATTCCAGATGTGTGATCCGATCGTCAATCCGGCCTCACCATTGGAAAGATCAGGTTGCAAGTTATCTACAGGCCAAGTTTCAGGTGGATCCAACGGTCGGATTGGGAGATATGAATTTTCGAAGTTTCAGGGGGTCATCGACCGCCAATGTCTTGGTGGCCATGGGTGATGGCTTCATGCCTTAGCCTGAGAAAAGAAAAAGGCAAGAGGTCCAGGGTCAAGACCTGATGGGAGAAATATCCAAAAAGGTCCTTGGTCTTAGGATTGCCTTGTCAGAGTGTGCTGACGAGGATAAAGGTACCTCTCCTTAGTTTTTAGGTAAGGTGAGATCCTTGTGTGCTAGCCATGGACACATGGCGATTCTCCATGCGTTTGTGGGTGATGTGACCACTAGGAGTGTGCCATGAGATCATTCTCTATTCTACATTGTGTGTGACTGGTCATCCTGATTCTTAGGCTGATTTCCTCCCTTGTGTAAGATTATGGACTCTAGTGTGTGAGCCTTAGCCTCCATGGCTAAGTGGTGTGGCTTGTGAGAGGGCTGACTTGCCCAAGCTCTAGCTCTATATGTAGTCCATCATTTTGAGTGATTGAACAACCATTCTTCAGCACAAGTGATGCCCTTCTAGTCCCACATGCTTGCTGCTCCAAGGCTCCCTCTCTCCTCCAGATCCAACAAAAGGAGGCGGGTACGGATCTTCCAATTATGCCGCGCCTCTGACCTTCTCCGCGCAGGCTTGACTCCGCGCGTGATCCGTGGACTATGAACTTCTAACGATTATCATGGTCTTTACTCAGACTGATAGCAGCGTCACATGTTCCCCACCCCTAGCCACCGACAGTTCTGCGAACTGAAGATCTCAACCTCGGTGCACAAACCTCACCGATGAACGACACTCCGCGGTCCACTCTTTGTCACACATGAGCGGCCACCGCATGGCTCCCAGCTCCTCTTTGTGGAACCCTTGTTCCGCGGGCGTGTGCAAGCAAAGGCATCGCCGGCAGTTCATTTCATTCGGACTTTCGATTCCTCACGCACACGATTCCGCAGTCCGCGGACAGGGCTCCAAGGAGAACACGGGAGCATTGTGACAGAAAGCAACAGGAGTGGTTGAATGTCTTAGATGAATTTGTCAAAGTACATGAATGCGGAATCTTGCTCAAGGACATATGCAAGGTTGAGTTGCTCTTGTGCTTCTACTACTGAGGTCCTTTTCTACTTGGAACTCCGCACGATGTACCGTCGGTCTCATCCCTCTTACAATATCCTATCTTCTTCCTACTTGGACTCCATGCGGTGCGGCTACGCACCGTGGGTCTCATCCTCACACCCACATAGCACATCCTCTACTGCTCATTTCCTACATCCGCGGCTGGTATGCGCGGTTCCTCGTGTTCTTCCTTGAATCTTTGTCCTTCGCAGTGCGTTTCTACGAGCTACTCCTTGATTAATGCAAGATTACTCATTCTGATTGGATGTTCTTCCCTTGATATCTCGGCCCTTCGGGTGATTTATCTGCGCCCTGTTAGTGATTGCGGATCTTGCTGTCGCTTGTCCTTGTTCTCCTTATAACACGGATTTCCCGCCACCGCTTCCCGCCTCTTTCTCTTTCCATCGCGAGCACGTGAGCTGGTGGAACCGCCGCAGGTGGTTGTGCTAACCTGCGGCGGCTCTCTTATAGACCCCCTGGTCCTTATCGCCCCTGGACTCCGTGCCACCCCTCGCTCAACCGTGTCCGCGGGAGCCAACGTCTTTTGCACAGATCCAAGCTTGCCCCATGCTTCTCTCCGCGGATGGATCTTTCTTGCGGAGCTGCGGTGGAAGTTTGCGTGACATTGATGCCCCCAACCCCACCTTTTTGCAAGACTCTGCCCCAGAGTCTTTTAGCGAGTTATCCGCTTGAAGTGTTTGCGGGGCCTGGGACAGTTCTATTCCTGGCACGGCCTATAGTACTTCTCCACGGTTCCTCCCTTCCTCTGGAGCCTTTTCGTGCATTCATCGTGGACAAAGAGTCAGCACCCTTTGCATCGTGCTTCCATCGTTGGCGTAGTGACCAGCTTCTTGCATGAGGAGCTGTGTGGTGCGCGCTTGTATTCTTTGCAACTTGAGCACCCGTAATCCTTTTTGCCCTCGTTGCTCTGCCCCACCTCCGCGGTGCAGTGCTCATGTGCAATTCCTCCGCAGTGTTGGCAACGATAGACTATTCCTTCGAGTCGTCCGCCGCAGTTGTCTCCGGTGCAGGTTCGTTTGTTGGAGAACTTCCACTTGATCTTCCGTGTCTTGCTGCAACAGCCACTGCAGGTCCAAATGCCCTCCTTCCCGCGCACCCCACACTGCAGGTGGCACATTGTCCTGCACATTCCACACGGCTTGCCGAACTCTGTTAAATCTTCCGCGCATGCCCCGCAGACTGGAGCCAAGGTGTCTTCATCATAGGACAGTGCGGCCCCTTCCTCCACGGCGGCAATCCTTACACACTTGTGGCACTGTCCCGCCCAAACCGAGCTGCCTGTAACCAGGCAACCTTGGTGGGCCAGCCTGTTGCATTGACGGAAGTACTCACCCTTGCTAACCGCCCAGACACGGGTGGGGCAGCTCTCCACGGTTACTCTGGGTGAGTCTTCCTCATTCTGAGAGCCCAGTTCTTCCCCTTCTGTGGTTACCTGCGGTGGCTTCCGTGTTCCCTACTGATGTTCGACCTCTCGGCGATACCGCGTGCACTTCTTTGGTCCGTTCTACACTCCTTTTTCATTCCGCTGCTGCTCTAGGCACTTTTCACATGTTTTCCGGTGACATCCTTCACAGTCCTGCACCGTCATGCCCCACTGGTACCCACATTGGGTGCATGTTTTGCTTTCCTTCTCCTTCCTGGCCTGTTCCGCTACTGCCACTCGTCCCTCCTCCTACCATCGCCGCATGTTTGTGCCCGAGATCGTGCGCGGTCCTTGCCGCTTCCCTTCCTGCTCCTCCTCCTCCTCCTCCTCCTCCTCCTCTTCCTCTAGATCCCACCTTCCGCATGCTTCTCCTCCTGGGCCTAGGCCGGCCCCGTCACCTCCTTTCTTCTTCTGCTCTACTTCCTTCTCGTGAACCTCCTTCAGGTACTTCATACACGTGTGGTTTAGCCCAATGCAGCCCCTGGTACGATGGCTGGCCGCAGACGCGGCAGACGACCTTCAACAGGGATACCTCCGGCAAGTTTTCCCCGCACACCGTGCAAGGGCCTGTGTAGCTGGCCAGGTCATGGGGGCTCATGGGTACACCTCTCCGCGAAGTAGCAGCGGGTGTCCCAGGGGTTTCCTCTCCGCTACCCGTTCGTTGTGATTCTGACTGCTCCAGTCGTTCCGGGCACTCCCGTTGCTACCGGCCTCATTACTCATCCCTTTGTCGCCTCTGTCTCGCCTGCACTTCCCCCGCGGATACCTCCTGAACATCGGAGCCGTTCGTTGGTTCATCTTCCTCAGGTTCCTGGCTCTATGCTTCCTCTTGCTCCGACACCTGAGCCTCACACCGCTCCAATACCTCCTCCATCCGCCATCCCCTTGAGCCCTTGCGTTGCTCGTTCGGGAGAAGCTCCCCACCCGTTCGTGGTATGTATATCTGCCAGGCCGGGGGTAGCAGTACGAACTCGGTGGCCGGGTAGCTCCGCTTACTGAACCCATCCGGCCCTTCCAACCAAACGTGTCCCGCGTCCATGGCGGCCACGCAGTAGACCTCGCGTGCCTTCTCTGCTTCACGTCCCGCGCGTGGGAATGGGCGGAGGTAGACCAAGTTCCCTTCCCTGATTGGTTCATGGTTGAGGCGTCGGTTGGCAGCGTCGCATCCGCGCCAGGTCGAGATAGAGGCGCGGAGCCGTACCTCTGCCCTCACTGCAGATGTTCTCTGGCATCGTGCTCGGTACCACTCCTACAACTCCTTGTCTTTTGCCATCTCCCGTTCCTCCTCTGATCGGCCATTCTGCTGTTGCTCCGCATCAAGTGGTATCTGTAGTGGTGGTTGCGGCATGCCCAAAGCCACGCGCGGAGGCTGTCCAAAGAGGAGGACGTGGGGCGAAAATGATATGGCGCGGCTGGGGGTGATGTTGAGGAAGTGGGCGGTTTTCTTGTGGGTTTCCCCCTAGTCTCTTTCCTCCGCGGTGGCCACTGCCCGCTTGAGGACTTCATGCAACCGCTCGACTTGTCCTTGAGACTGGGGGCGGTACCGTCTGGAATGCACGTGCTGCACGCCCCACTCTGCGAGTTCTTCGCAAAATACCCTGGCAAACTCTATGCCGTTGTCACTGTGCACCACGCGGCAACCACCGAAGTGGTAGAAGATCTCCTCATGGATGAAGCGGGCTACCCGTTCTGAGGACTTGTTGGGGACGGCCTTGATCCACACGAACTTGGTAAAGTGATCCACTGTTGTAATCCAATCTTGCTCCCCTTGAGCGCGGCGAGGGCGTGGCCCATGGAAGTCAACGATGATACGATCCAAGGGTTCGCCGATGGGAGAGGGCAAGTAAAGGGGCATGTTTCGCGGCGTAGCTTTTCGGTGTCGCTCACATGGCACGTAGTGTTACACCACCTCTTTTATGATTGCCAGAAGGTCTGGCACATGCAGGATGGGGGACAACCGCTACTTCAGTGCCTGCACCCCAGAATGGTGGTGACGGTGGTAGACCTCGACCACCGCTCTCTCCATGGTGGGCGGAGGCACCCATAGGATATGTGGCGTAGTCCGCCAGAGGCTAACGCCCTCCCATGCATACTGCTCACAGAGGCGGGCGAGGTCATCCTTCTTCCGCCAGTCATATTCCACCCCCATCTGGGCGCCCAAGGTTTTGTACACCTTGTCCGCTTCCGTTTTCTGCTATTCCTTGGTTGTGGCATGAAGCAAGATGTGAGCGGTCTGCAAGATCCGCCAATCTTGTGTTTCAACGGGTCCCTTCTTACCTGTCTTTTCTGTGATGTCCTCCCCTGCCTTCCTCTTCTTCTCTTTCTACAGCGCTAGCAACCCCTGGGCTCGCCTTACAACCTGCTCCGCCTTCATTGCCTACACGTGCCGTTGATTCTTGTCATCGTACGCGGGTGGCTCTCTGTCCCAGCTGTCCGATGCTAGGAAGAGCAGTAGGATTCCCACCCCACGTAGTTCCCCTTCGTTCCACTGGCCGCCTAGCCCCACCTCTCGTAGTGCCGTATGCCACCGACCCCATACTCTGCGAACCTCGCCCGTCTCTGCCCCTGGCTTTTGTCCCGCCGTTGCCTCGTGGAGTCGCAACAGACCTTGCCCCTTTGCAATGGGCTGTTCTTCAAATGGTTCTGGTGACTCACTCAGCTCGGAGACTACCACCCCGGCGGTCCTCTCCTTGGTTTGAGGGATCGCGGTGCTTTCCCTTCTCCCTTTCTCTTGGTGCGCTCCTGCACCGGCGCCTCCCAGCAGGGGCTACAAGTGAGCTGGAATCGAGCCAGCGGGCGTTGGGACATTGCAGAATACAGCCATTAGCAACTCCATGGCTTGTGTCGCGTCCCACTAGGCTTACACGAGTTGCGCCGGGTTGATGTTCTTCAGTGTGTCGTGAGCAAGGCGGTGTTGCTTGCCGCACTTGGCAGTGGGTGTACCAACCGTGCTATCCTCGATGGTTCGCTTTTCTTGTCCTAGTCGGCGGGATGTCGGCGTGACCTCCACGGAGAAGGCCTTTGTCTCTGCGGTTGGCTCCTTCCTAGGGGTGGCTGCGCCGCTGATCGAGGCTACTTGGTGTGGGGCAGCCTATTTCCTGGCGCTTATTGATGCCACAGCTTGCTTGGCCACATTCTAAAGCGTGGCCTGTTTATCCCGCAGAGCCTTTGACAAGGCAGGTCAGGGAACGCCCTTCCATGTTGTCCTCCTGGCTCCAGCCGGTCTCACTTACATACGCTCATCCTGTCCCTGACTTTCACCTACCGCTTGTACCGTTCCCTGTTGCTCCGGTGCCTGTTGTCCTGTCTCTTGTTCCGCCGTTGGCCCCATTGCCTCCGCCATATATCGCCCCGCATCTTCTGTTTCTGCCACCACAACCTTCACTCTTGCCTCCTCCAGCTGTGTCTCAAGCTCCACAACAACTTGTGTTGCAGCTGCCTCTGCTTCTTGTTTTTCTTCCTCCGTCCTCTCCTGCCAGATAGCCAGAGCTTGCCCCTTGTCTGCACGAGCTGAGGAGAATCGCAGAAGTATTCCTGAGCCTCCTCTTTTTCCATGAGAATGTAGCTCTTCTCCTCTCGACACACTCCAGCTGCTTCCCGGGCCTAGTGGTTTGCAGCCTCTTCCGTTAGATGTGTACCCACTCCTGTTAGTGTCTTACACAGTCCATGTGCTACCGCAGCTACTATCCGCTGCCAAGGAGCTCCATCCAATGTGAGTTTCCAGCATTGACTGATCGCGGCATACAAATTCTCGTATCGCATCTTTGCATCTGTGATGTTTGCAAGTTCCGCCGCTGTGTACTGAGCTCCTCATCTGGTAGTGACCAGCGCGATCAGGTATCCCCACCTCCAGACCTTTGCCTTGGTTTTTTGGTCTGGTGCCTCCATCGTTCCCGCAGGCATCTAGTGGGCATGGTAGAGAGAGTGCCCGGGCGCGTTCCTGAAGCAGATGCACGTAACGTCGAGTGGGGTCCGCGTTCTGGTCGTTGCGGACCAGGAGCCACCATTCACGGGCAGTGTTCACCGCACTTTGTAGTTGTTATTTATCAAGAAATGATGCCACACCTGTCATTCCACTGGTCGGCTGAAGATAGAGGACGTTGCGGAGCACCGATATGAGTCACTCCGCACCTGGTGTTTCCAAGAGTTGATCTTGTCGTCAGCGCTAGTTCAGTGCCAGTGCAGTCTTGGCCGCACCTTTCACAGCTACCTGCCATGCCTTATTGTAAAAGGAGTCCCCCATGTCCGCACGGATTGCCTCCGGAAGCTCGTCCTGCAGGTGCATAATAACACTGCTGACCACGTCCAGTAGCTGATTTACTTTGGGCTGATCTTCGCTATCTCCGGAGCTCTCTTCCAGGGAGGTCCGCGCACCTTCCATTATTGTTCCTACACTGAGCGTGGGATGAGGTGTGCCGTGCGCCGGCTTGTCTCGCGAGGTTTGTAGGGAGGAAGAATGTGTTGCTGGCACAAAGAGGCCAAGGGGCGGTGGTGCGTCTGTGGATGCGGTTAGTGTCGGCGATGCGGGAAGGACCTGCATCGGAGGTGCTCTTGATGATACTACTCGGGTTGCTGCCGTCGGTGGTGCGGTGGGGTCTGGGACCGGAGTTACTCCTGGGTCTGCCGCTATTGGGGGTGCGGAAGGGTCCGACGTCGGTGCTGTTCCAGGTGAGGTTGCCGCTACTGTCGTCGAGGGTGCAGGGAGACCCCATGGGGCCACAGGTGTCCCAGGCGACGCGAAGGGGATTCGAGGAGTTGGGGATGTTCTAGGTCCCGGGCAGCCAGAGATGCCCCAAGTGATGCAGGATGGCCCAAAGTAGGAGGTGCTTCAAATGAAGTTACTGCAGCTGCTACTGCCGAGGGCGCGGAAGGGTCCCGAGGGGCCTAAGATGCCTCAAGTGAGGCTGCCGTCACAGGTGATGCGGAGTGTCTCATTCCGGTTCGGCTCGGTTTGAAGTCTGCCACCGGATAGCTTGCCTCGTAATGCCACCACCCCCCCTGGTTCGCATGCGTGGTCTCCGCGTTGGACGGACGAGCCATGGCAGAGGTAGTTCTGCAATTGATCCCCGAGCTTCGTGTGACGCGGCGAGTGAATCGAGTGCTGGAGGTGGATGGCGTGAGAACCATGGGAAGTGGATCAGGGGACGGACAAGCTGAGGAAAAGAGGGGGGTAAATGATCAAATGTTGGAGACGATAATGAGACTGAGGATGCCGGTGCCGGGCAATGTATCCGCTTGGCGCAGCGTGAGCCAGTCGCTTGCGAGGATCATGTCATATGTGCGAACATCGCACACTTGTACGGTGTGCGGTGCATGCACATTGGCGACCTGGATGGGGAGGGCTGCGATCTGACTGATGGGTGCATCGATGGCTCCGGTGGATATGGGGAAGCAGAGTCGAGTGGGCGTCATGAGGTGGTCCACTCGTAAGGTGTGAGCCATCCGTAACGCAATGGTGGTATGAGTGGCGCCGGTGTCCATGATGGCTACACATTTGTGGCCACAAACCCAGACGTGGCACCATGCCACATGGACATTAGCGGGTGCCGTTGGACTGGGTATCATCGGTACAGGGACCCACGTGCATGGCGCGCGGCGGGATTCCTCCCGGACGCAGGAGTGTGCCGTAGTAAAGGCATGGACCACCATGTGGACACGTGCACCATGGGTGGAGGTGCAAGACAGGTGGATGTCGGCAGGAGAGAGAGAGGGGTTGACGGAGGAGAAGAGATCCTGGAGACGCCCCGCAGACGCAGGCGAGAGGAGGAGGAAGTCAACCAAGGAAAGGGGATGGTGAGCATCAAGGAGAGGGGAGGCAGGGGAGCGGGAGACGACGTCGGAGGGGCGGTTGTAGCTACCGTGGCAGAGGGGATCCAGCGTGATTGTGGTAGTGAAGAGTGAGAGGGGAGATGTGGCACGATTTTCTTCAAGCGTCCAGCCGTGGATGGTGGGATTGAAACGTCGGGCAAGCTAGTGTCTAGTGGGATGGAGGACTCAAAGAGTCCCCGCAGTACCAAGAGGCTTGGCTGGTTCTATCTCTGACAGGAGTTGGTATTCAGTCAAAGATTCCTCAGTAGTGAATTCTCGAGGGACGCCTCCCCACTGAGGTTCATTGTTTGCCGGGAGAGGAGTAGCTATGACGGGCTCCAGGGGGTCTTTCCGCGGATCCACGGAGTTGGGCCAATCTTCGCAAGGGAGGCGGCTGAAATCATCCGCGTGTCGGTCGGCGAGCGCAGGCTGGTACTTGATCTTGAAATTATAGCCCTGCAGGAGGAGGGCCCATTTGGCCAAGATACCCTCATGGTTCTGCGTTGTGAGGAGCCATTATATCACTTGGTGATCAGTCAGGACAATAAACGGCTTGCCGTTCTTAATGTAGTCGCGGAAGTGCTGAAGCGTCCATAACACAGCTAAACACTCGCCCTTCACAGGTGGGTAGTTCCGCTCTCCCTCGGTGAGGGCGCAAGTGGCATATGCAATCACTCGCTGGACTGGTTCTTGGGCTGATTGCGACAGTATGGCGCCAAGGCCATCCCGTGACCAGTCAGTGGTGATGGAGAAGTGGAGGTTGAAATCAGGAAACTCAAGCATGGGCGCGGTGAGCAGGCGGGATTTGATTTTCGCCCAGACAGTGGGCACTCCGGCGTCCATTCGAACGGGATGTGTTGATGGGTCAGCTGCTGCAGTGGGCAGATGATTCGGCCGTGGTTGCGGACAAACTTGCAGTAGAAGGAGACAAAGTCGAGAAAGATCTTGACCTATCCCGCAGTGGTGGGTTGGCGCCACTCCTGCACAGTCGCGATTTTTGCAGGATTGGTTTTGATGCCGTCGGCACTCATGATGAACCCCTAACATTCCACTTCTACGGCGCCAATGGAATATTGGACCTGAAGGAGAGAGGGAGCCTTGGAGCAGCGAGCATGTGGGACTGGAAGGGCATCACTTGTGCTGAAGAATGATTGTTCAATCACTCAAAATGATGGAGTATATATAGAGCTAAAGCTTGGGCAAGTCAGCCCTCTCACTGGCCACACCACTTACCCCTGAAGGCTAAGGCTCACACACTAGAGTCCATAATCTCACACAAGGGAGGAAATCAGCCTAGCAATCAGGCTGACCACTCACACACAACCTAGAGAGCTAGAGAATGCTCTCATGGCACACTCCTAGTGGTCACATAACCCACAAACCCATGGAGAATCGCCATGTGTCCATGGCTAGCACACAAGGATCTCACCTCACCTAAAAAGTAAGGAGAGGTACCTTTATCCTAGTCAGCACACTCTGACAAGGCAATCCTAAGACCAAGGACCTTTTTGGATATTTCTCCCATCAGGTCTTGACCCTGGACCTCTTGCCTTTTTCTTTTCTCAGGCTAAGGCATGGAGCCATCACCCATGGCCACCCAGACATCGGCGGTCCATGACTCCCAAAACTTTGAAAACTCATATCTCTCGATCCAACCGTTGGATCGGCCTCAAACTTGGACTTCAGACATTTTGCCACCTGATCTTTCCAACAAGGAAGTTGGATCAACGATCGGAGTAGGCATCTGTTACTTTCCTGGAACTTGCTCCTTTGGACCTGAAACTGAGCCGGATGGCTCCTTTCCCAACATGGAATACTTGGCGTTCTTGAGCTTGAGGTTGGTAGCGCGGAGAGCCGAGAAGACATCGGAGAGGGAGGAGAAGAGGTCCGCAAAAGTGTGGGCCACAACCATGATATCATCAATGTAACAGCTCACGTTAGGGATGCCACGGAGGGTGGAATCCATGACGCGCTGGAACGTGGCGCTAGCATTGCAGAGACCAAATGGCATACGGGTGAAGGCATAGAGCCCTTCAAGGGTAACAAAAGTTGTCTTCACAATGGAGTCCAGGTGCATGGAGACAGCGTGGAAGGCCGCCTTGACGTCGAGTTGTGCGAACCATCCGTGCCCCTGCTGTCGCTCTTAGATGTCGACAATCAGCGGCATGGGGTAGGCGTCTTCCTCCGTAACCCGGTTGAGGTCGCGGAAGTCCACATATAAGCTTTTGGACCCATCCGGTTTGCCGACAATGACCAAGTTAGCCAGGGGCTGACGATGGGGACTATTACACCCTGCGCCTTCAACTCCGCGAGGCCTTCGTTGATGATTTGTTCTTGGTCTTGGAGAATCTGGCGGACTTTCTGTTTGACCGCGGCGGCCGCGCCGATGTTAATGACATGGAAGGCATCGACGACCCCTAGGTCTGTCGCCGCGCATGCAAAGATGTCGGCATAAAAGTCCAGTAGTTCTCGGAGGTCCTGCTTTTGGTGGGGTGAGAGTCGAGGGTGCAGAATATGATCCCATCGTGGGGACGGAGATGATCGTTGGTCACGGATGGGGTAGAAGTTGTCGTCGTCATCCAGGGGAAGACCATGGCCGAACGCCTGTTCGCTTTGCTGCCACAGCCCCAAGAGGTTGGCACACATCCCTGGTTCTGCGTGGTTTGCGGAGAGTTCATGCCATTCACCAATAGGTGTCTGTTTTGCGTGAAGGGCGACCTCCGCGGGGGCTTGGCTACGGCAGGAATGCAGGCATGCATCTTCTTGTGCCGCATCGGAGAGGAAAAAGGGTGAGTTACCGGTCACCGGCACCGTTACTCGATCTCCCACAGTAATGAGGGCGTATTCCGTTGTACCGGCGGCGGAGGTGAGTTGCATGACTCCTAGTGAGAACAGGAGGTTGCCTTGCCGCAGAAGGAAATAGTCCATGCCCAGGAGGACATCATAAGTCCGGGCCTATGTGACTTGGACATCCACTGATTCGTGGAGAGAACCCAGTTGCATGGGCAGGCCCTGGACTTCTCCATCCCCATAGTCCATCCCTCCAGCGGAATTGCCGAACAGTCGGCGCGTTGGAAGGATGCGGTCTGTCCATCCAATGAGGCACAGGACGCGGAGTGCCACGGTAGTGTGGGTTGCCCCTGTGTCGATGATAGCAAGGAACTTGTGACCGCAGATCCAAATCACGCAACAGGCAACTTCGTAGTGGCGGTGATCGCGGCGAGATGGTTATAAAGGCTGTGGTGCCCAGCCCCAATCTATCTCCTCCGTGTTCAATCCCGGTACGGCCTCCGCTACGGCTCGTCGGGTGTTCTGGGTGCCATATGTCGGAGTGGTACAAGTGAGGGAGATGCCAACGGTCTGGAGGCGATGGTTGGCATGGTTGAACTCTTCTCGGAGCCGCGGAGCCAGCTCGGGGTGAAGTCGGAGAAAATCGAAGAAATTTACGGAGGCGATGGGAGTGGTGAAGAGTTTGTCTACCGGGTCTGTGGATTCTACGGCAAGTGAGGAAACATGGTGGGGTACCAACAAGATATTGGCGGTAGCTGGAACTTTCGTAGGTGCGGGGTCCGTAGTTTGTCGCTTTTCTGGAGGTCTCACGGAACATGTAGTAACAGCCGCCTAGAGTCGGGTCTCAGCAGCTTTTGCCCGTTGCCGCAGATCGCTCTTGAGTTGTGCAGCCTCCTGTACGTCCCATCCGCGAAGCTTGAGTCGACGGGCTTGGGTAATGAGCTCTGTTTCCTCAGGTGTGGGTGTTACCTCTGTGGTTTCATCCTCCGCCATAGGCAAACCTAGTTTTACATTACGGGCACCGGTCGCGGGGTTTGGCGGCGGGGTTGACAAGATGTCCTCGCATGTACCCTAGGTCCCTTGGTCCTATCCAGTGAGGGGCGGAGGCGGTTGCTGTAACTGCTGCTGCTGCTGACGTTGATGCTGTTGATGCTATCCCGACCACGTCTGGACGTAATGCTGCTGCCACTGCTGGACCATGGGATCTTGGGAGACTGGGTCAGAGCGTGAAGCTCCTTGTTGTTTACGTAGGCAATCCCAAGGAATATGTTCCAGGCTCTAGCACGTGTAGTAAGATCTCGGCTTCTGCTACTGCGGAGGCAAGGCATGGGAAGGAGATGGTACATGAGTTTCACCGCCCTGATATTGTCGGGTGGACCGTTGCCTGGTAAGAATAGATGTGGCGTCCCGCACGGCGTCTTGGAGGGAATGATAGTGGTCCGCGATCATGAGGCTGCTGATTTCATCGGGAAGTGCGCGAATGAGGTTTTGCAGCAGGACCCATAGCGGTAGGCCTTCCCCTTGCGGGCTTTTGATCACCAAAGCCCAGGTCAGGAACTGGTCCAGGAATCTGCGGATGTCTTCATCTTTGCGCATGACCTCCTTTTCAATAGTCCGCAGCGCTTCCTCCTTTGTCAGGTGCTTGAAGCGCTTGATGACGGCATTGCGAAAGTCCTCGAAATAAGGGAAAGGCGCACGTGCATTGTTCCAATGAGCTGTAGTCCCTAGAGATGAACCTCCGTGGTAGCGAGGCACATGTCAGGCATAATTTGGCCGATGCTAGCAAAGAGAGTGATTTGTTTGAGCTAGATCCAGGGGTCTTCCTCCGGGACACCCTTGAAGGAGTCCAACCGCGGGATAGTGGCAGGTTAAGAGCGGATGTAGTAGAGCTGCGGAATGGTGTTGCGGTTAGTCGTCAACGCAGTCATAGTACGTGGAGGCGGAATGGTTGCAATAGGGGCCACGGAGTATCCTGCTGGGGGGTTGCGTATCTGGGGTTGTCCCGCGGGCAAAGCAAGGCCAGACTACATAGGTGGGGGAAGCATGTGCCAAGAGGGTAGCACTGACATAGTAGCTGTGTAAGGTGTGGAGCAGAATACTGTCCCAGGCGCTGATGGCATCATCTGGGGTACCCAATACGCTTGGTTGACCGGAATCGCCGCCGCGGAGTAAGGCTGGACCGCTGGTCCCACGCTGGCAGTCAAGGCTGCCATTGTTCCTGCAGCGTGTTGCATTCCATGCATCTGCTACGGCAGCAAGTGCGAATGGCTCTGTACTGTTCGTTGCGGATGTTGGATTGGTGGTGGTGCTCCCGCGGGCATTGCCCTAATCATTTGTTAATGAGGAATTTGTTGTTGGGCAATTGCTGGCGGCTGCGTTGGTGTACCGGCAACGAGCATCGGCACTGTCATCCCCCCTTGTGCCATGTCCTCGGACTACTGATGCTACGTCACCCACAGGAGTGGAGCGGAAGGCTGGATTATGGCATTCATCTGTACTATACCCCCAACCGTATGCTGTTAATGGGTCGATGGTTAGGTCCCTGCTTGTAGTACTTGCGCTGGGGCTCCCTGGTGGGCAACGCACGCACCCTGAGTACCCGGCTGCATCATCCACGCGGAGGGCTGGACCGACATCCCTCCTTGCGGCATGGACTGCCAAGGTTGTTGGATAAGTGGTCCCGCTAACGGCGGTGCTCCTACTTGTATCGCACTGGTTACCACGTGGGATGGGTGTATCTGCTGCTGTGGCGATGCTCTTGGCATGGCCTGTGAGGGTACTCCTACCAATGTAACACTCATACTCAACTGCGGAGGCTTCTACTGCAATTCTGGAACGGACATGTAGTGCTCCGGCGGCTCTTGTCTGGCGGACACCCGGAGACTGTTGTAGTGAGCATATCGGTGGTTGAAAGGGTGCGACGGGTTCCACTGTCGCCGCTCCCGCAGGGACACAAGGCTGACTTGCCAGTGCCTGAATCACCGACAACAGCGAGGATCCCGGTGCTGGTGGAGGCCCCGAATTCCCTAGTTGCTCGCCTCTTGGGTAGAATGCTGGTGTTAAACAAGAGACTGGGTAATAGTTAGAAGATCATAGTCCGCGGATCACGCACGGAGTCAAGCCTGCACGGACAAGGTTAGAGGCACGGCAAAATTGGGGGTATTTGTGTCATGATGCGGTTTTTTTGTTTACATGACCGCACCATGACACAAATACCCCCAAAATTGGGGGTATTTGTGTCATGGTGTGGTCATTTTGCCGTGCTTCTAACCTTGTTTACATGGTTCCTCGTGTTCTTCCTTGAATCTTCGTCCTTCGCGGTACGTCTCTAGGGGCTGCTCTGTGATTGATGCAAGATTACTCATTCTGATTGGATGTTCTTCCCTCGATGGCTCAGTCCTTCCTCTGACCTATCTACGCCCTGTCAATGATTGTGGATGTTGCTGCGGCTTGTCCTTGTTCTCCTTGCACTGTGGATTTCCCGCCACCGCTTCCCGCCTCTTTCTCTTTCCATCGCGAGTACTTGAGTTGGTGGAACCGCCGCAGGTGGTTGTGCTAACCTGCGGCGGCTCTCCTGTAGACCCCCTAGTCCTCACCGTCTCTGGACTCCACGCCATCCCTCGCTCAACCGAGTCCGTGGGAGCCAGCAACCTGTGCGGAAATCCAAGCCTGCCCCATGCTTCTCTTCGCAAATGGATCTTTCCCGCGGAGCTGCGGTGGAAGTTTGCTTGACAGTACACTCCAACTTGATAGCACCCTCCTACACCATGTGCCTCATGAAGTGATATGCGATGTCAATGTGCTTGATACGTGCACGGTGCTCACGATTCTTTGCGAGTGCGATTGCGCTCTGGTTGTCGATGCGCACAGGAACTGGAACTACTATATTCCCACTCATCTCTGCCATGAGACGCGGAAGCCAAACTACTTCCTTGGCTCAAATGCTGAGAGAGACGTACTCAGCTTTGGTGCTTGAGGTGGCCACGACCACCTGCCGCTAGCTGCAACTGCTGATGGCCCCACCATTCATGAGGAACACATGTCCATAGATGGACTTGGGTCCTCAGGGTTTGAAGCCCAATCTTCGTCTATGTAGCCTATGATGCTGTTCTCATTGCCGTTGTACGTGATGCCGATGATGATGGTTCCAGCAAGGTAGCGGAAGACCCGCTTCACTACCTTCTGGTACTCAGGTCCGGGATTTGCCATGTGCTGTCTCACAGCGCTAACAGCGTGTGCGAGGTCCGGCCTGGTTGCCACCCTCAGGTACGTGAGACTGCGCACGGAGTCAAGCCTGCGCGGACAAGGTTAGAGGCACGGCAAAATTAGGGAACCTATAACGCTCCTATCCCAATTTTGCCGTGCCTCTAACCTTGTTTACACGGCTCCTCGTGTTCTTCCTTGAATCTTCGTCCTCCGCGGTGCGTCTCTAGGGGCTGCTCTGAGATTGATGCAAGATTACTCATTGTGCTTGGATGTTCTTCCCTCGATGGCTCAGCCCTTCCTCTGACCTATCTGCGCCCTGTCAATGATTGTGGATGTTGCTGCGGCTTGTCCTTGTTCTCCTTGCAGTGTGGATTTCCCGCCACCGCTTCCCGCCTCTTTCTCTTTCCATCGCGAGTACTTGAGTTGGTGGAACCGCCGCAGGTGGTTGTGCTAACCCGCGGCGGCTCTCCTGTAGACCCCCTAGTCCTCACCGCTTCTGGACTCCACGCCACCCCTCGCTCAACCGAGTCCGTGGGAGCCATTGTCCTGTGCGCAAATCCAAGCCTGCCCCATGCTTCTCTTCGCAGATGGATCTTTCCCGCGGAGTTGCGGTGGAAGTTTGCTTGACAGTACACTCCAGCTTGATAGCACCCTCCTACACCATGTGCCTCATGAAGTGATATGCGATGTCCATGTGCTTGGTACGTGCACGGTGCTCACGATTCTTTGCGAGTGCGATTGTGCTCTGGTTGTCAATGCGCACAGGAACGCGAACTACTGTATTCCCACTCATCTCTGCCATGAGACGCGGAAGCCAAACTGCTTCCTTGGCTCAAATGCTGAGAGAGACGTACTCAGCTTCCGTGCTTCAGGTGGCCACGACCACCTGCCGCTTGCTGCAACTGCTGATGGCCCCACCATTCATGAGGAACACATGTCCATAGATGGACTTGGGTCCTCAGGGTTTGAAGCCCAATCTTCGTCTGTGTAGCCGATGATGCTATTGTCATTGCCGTTGTACGTGATGCCGATGATGATGGTTCCAGCAAGGTAGCCAAACACCCGCTTCACTACCTTCTGGTGCTCAGGTCCGGGATTTGCCATGTGTTGTCTCACAGCGTTAACAGCGTGTGCGAGGTCCGGCCTGGTTGCCACCATCAGGTACGTGAGACTGCGGACGGCGCTCTGGTACTTCTGTCGCTCAGATGTATGTGCTTCTCCATTGAACCTCACGAGATACTGCCGCATTTCCAGCGGCGTGCCAATTGGTTTGGCCTCTGTCATGCCAAATCGCTGCAGGACATCCTTGATGTAGCGACTCTGCTGTAGTAAGAGAGCGTGATTTGCGGTCACGCGTGATCTGGATGCCGAGGAAGTATGACGCCTCCCCGAGATCAGATATTGAGAAGCGCTCCTGTATGGCCTCCTTGAACTCCTGTAGTGCAGACATGCTGTTGGAAAGGAGGAGCATGTCATCGACATAGACAATGATGACGAGGATCTCATGCTCATGTTACTAGCCGTACACGCTGTAGTCACACTCGCTGCGCTCAAACCCCATGTACTGCAACGCCGCATCCAAATTCTGATTCCATGCACGTGACGCTTGCTTGAGGCCATATAGTGACTTCTGTAGCTTGCAAACCAGGGGCTCCTGGCCATCCACGACGAACCCTTCCGCCTGCTCCATGTAAATCGTCTCCTCCAGGTCACCGTTATGGAACGTCGTCTCAACGTCCATGTAGTAGACCTCAAAGTCCTCTAATGCTGGATAGGAAAGGAGCATACACACAGAGGCAAACTTTGTAACAAGAGCGAAGGTTTCCGTGTAGTTGATGCTTTCCTGCTGCACGTAGCCCTAGGCGACCAGCCTGGCCTTGTACGTTTCCAGCTTTTCATCTGCTCCCCGCTTCTTCTTGAACACCCACTTACACTTTATTACCTTGATCCGGGTGGACGCTCTGTCAGCTCCCACGTACAGTTGTCAATATGCGACTGTATCTCCTGCTGTACAGCTTGAGCCCAATCTGCTGTTTTTGGTGCAGCCATGGCCTCCTTGTACGACGTCGGCTTATCAGAGTTCGCTGCAACTGCGACGTTCATTTGGTCTGGTTTTTTTAGCATCCAAAAATGCCTGCGCTCAACAGGCTTGTAGCGTACCTTGAGAGGGTATTCGCAACCTGGTTCTGGAGCGTTAGCAGGTGGCTCGCGTGGTGCTGTTGGCTTAACTGCTTCTGCTGATGGTGGTGCATCTTCTTCCTCTACTTTTGTCGATGAGGCCGCTGTATTTACTGCATCACACATGGAAGAATAGACTGGTTCTCCTTCTGTCACAGTGGAGAAAGATCAGGAGAGACTGGGTCAGGAAGGATATCTGCTCCAACTACCTCGTCAGCTGCTACTTCTGCTTCCTCTTCACATATAATGTTGGTGCCGATGACATTGCTCTCGTTGAAGAAGACATCCTTGGAGATAATGATGTGGCCTGTATGCGACTTATAAAGGCGAAGCCCCTTACTTGCCACGTCGTAGCCAATCATCACCATCTGCACGCTCTTTGCGTCCGACTTTTATCGCTTCTCCTTTGGCACGTGCATGCGTACCAAGCTCCCAAACGCGCGAAGATGACCCACGCTTGGCTTTTTACCGAACCACACCTTGTACGGCGTCATCTGCTCCATGGCCTTGGTTAGATCAGGGTTTTTGATGTACACTACAGTGCTGACTGCTTCGGCCTAAACATCGTAAGTCAGCCGAGCTGCGTGTAGCATGAAGCACACCGACTCAACAATGGTGCAGTTTGCGTGTTCTGCAACGCCATACTATTGTAGCGAGTATGGCGCGGTGCGCTGCGCCTTGATGCCTAATACTGCGAGGTAGTATTAGGCATCAAGGACCTTTAAGGATCAAGACTACTTGGAACTCCTTGCTCAGGTACTCTCCACCGCGGTCACTGCGCAGTGCTTTGATTTTCTCGCCAGTCTGGTTCTCCACCAAGGCCTTGAACTTCTTGAACCTGTCGAAACACTGGTCCTTGAAGGAAAAGAAGTACACAGCAGTGTAACAGATGAAATCATCAATGAAGGTGAGAAAATACCTAGAGCCTCCAAAGCTCTGTGTCTACATCGGGCCACACAAATCTCTATGGACCTGCTCCACCACCTTTTTCGCGGGCTCCCCTGCTCCAAAGAATGCCTCGCGATGCTGCTTATCCTCTGAATAGCCGATGCACAACTGCTGCTCAAAGTTTAAGATGGTGGATACGTCACACACCATCTGTTTTGTTTGAAGTTGCTACAAGGTACGCATGCCGATGTGGCCGTAGCACGCATGCCAGATTTCACCATCTGTGGCCTGCACCACTGTTGCAAGACTCTGCTCGTGCGGGATCTTGGTTGCCCTCTGCAGGCGCTACATGTCGCCTTCCTTCACGGACCTCACCAGCTCCACTCCGGTTTCCTTGTCGAGGATATAGCCATAGTCATCATCAAAGACGACGCGCAGTCCTGTGTTGGTAAGAGAGGACTCTAAGAGAAGGTTGAACGCAACATCAGGTACATACAACACTCCATGGAACACTCCCACTCCAATGCCATGTAAGGTCTCCAACCACATCACCACAATCCCTATCCCCTTAGCATAGACAACTCAATCATCACCCAAAGCAATCGGACTGGAGGAAGAATGGAGAGCAGCTACCTAAACCACTCCTTGTGGTGCGTCAGACTCTTGGTACACCTAGAGTCCTTGTACCACGCCAAATCCGCCTTCTCCTTCTGCGACATGTCTAACTTTGCAATGAAGAGGTGGTCACGCACCTCCTTGGCTATGTTCATGTTGCCAAAATGGTGCACGCTGGTCTTGTTCTACTACTGCTACTGTTGCTGTTGACGTTGCTATGACCGCTGCTGCTATTGCTGTGGAGATTGTTGCTTTTACTGTTGTTGCTGTTGTTGCTCCTTCTAGTCCCTCTTGAACTTGAAGCAGTCTTTCTTGTAGAGCTCCTCTTTCTGGCAATAGTGGCACTTGCCTTTCTTCTACCCTCTGTTACCCTAACTGTTACTGCTGCTGGTTGCGTGAGCCATGGCCATAAAAGCTGCTTCACTACTGCTGGTACTGCAATTGCGCTTTGCTGCATTCCAACGCGGTTCTTCCAGCACAAAGTACCGGCGGATGAAGTCAACGTCAAGAGTTGGCTGCCACTCCAACGTTTTTTACACCGTGTCATAGCTCATTGGGAGTCCCCTCAGCAAGAGAAGGATGAAGCGCGTGTCTTCCACAGGGTTGCCAGCAGCTTTCAACTCCTTCGCCA
Organism: Penium margaritaceum; assembly: GCA_023375785.1. Taxonomy (NCBI): domain Eukaryota; kingdom Viridiplantae; phylum Streptophyta; class Zygnematophyceae; order Desmidiales; family Peniaceae; genus Penium; species Penium margaritaceum. The sequence continues at coordinate 207,620 of SZWC01000306.1, read as the reverse complement.
GCTCCTTCGCCCTCTCCAAGTACGCCTTCAACCCTTCACCACCCTGCATTTTCAACGCCATCATGTTTTTGTCCAAAAGCATGAGGAATGAAAGATCCTTGCTCTCATACTTCTTGCATAACGTGTTCCACCCCTTTTTTACAGTAGCCTTGTCCGTCACGTACTGAAGATGCGGGTTGGAGATGGTATTGACAAGCAGCCTGTTGGCCTGCCCGTCCTTCTTCTTCCACTCCTCATATGCCGTTGTTGCAGGTGTAGATGAACTTGCATGTGCTACACCTTCTGCGGCGTCTTCCCCGCCACCTCCTGCACTACGGTGATGCCTTTTGCCTGTGGAGGCGGAGCACACTCGTCGCCGCTTACCACCTCCCACAAGCTCCTCTCCTCCAAAAGGAGCCGGTAACGGATCTTCCAAAACGTGAAGTTGGCGCGTCCTTCCAGCCTCTCCAGGGGTTGGACTACTGTAACCACGCCTGCTGCTCCCATTTAGAGCGTTGGTGATGTTCAGTGATACCCTTAAGTGGCAGCGCTACCCCTGCTTCTGCTGCTACTTCTGCCAGAAATCTTTTTGACATAAAACAGGGTCATCAATAGGGGATTTTGAAAGATATGCCCTTTTGAAAACAGGGTATGCTTATGCTCCTACTCCAACTCACACCAGCCAGCTTGTAAATGGCTTTTCTTCCAAACGTACCAACAAAATGCAAATATTTTTGTACCAATGGAAAGCTTAGGAAAATTACTTCAATTTGTATGTGCTAGTCTTTATATTCAACAAACGAACCAGAGAGCTATGGTCATCACAAGGCAGGAACAGCAGTAGAACCAGACCAGCGTGTGCTACTTTGGCAACGTGAACGTGGTCAAGGAGGTATGCGACCATCTCTTCATAGCAAAGTCTGACATCTCTGAGATAGAGAAGGCGGATCTCGCATGGTACAAGGATTCAAGTGCACAAAGAGTCTAACTTACTACAAGGAGTGGTTTACGCAACTGCTCTCAATCCCCTCCTCCAACATATTACTTTAGGTGATGATCGGATGGTGTATGCTAAGGGGATTGGGAATGTTGAGATTATGACTTCGCACTTGGCCACAGTCTAGAGTAAACGGCGCTGACAGGCAAACCGCCAACTGCCCTTGGTATTTCAACCAAGGTAGAGATCACCCACGGAGTGATGTTTCTACACTGAAAGGTTCACTTGGCTTGTCTCAACCGTGGCCGGAGAGTATTCCAAACTCTCACCCAACTGGCAGTTCTACACACCACACTGTACATTTGCACTTGTTCTTTACCCTCTTTCTTGGTAGCCAACAAGGGATTAGTTTTCTCCCAAGCCTCAAGAGAAAGAGATGATATATAATCACATGAAAATGATAGGTCTTATATAGTCTCTAGTCAGTGCTCCCAGTGGCTCCTTGGAGGAGCCTCCCTCCAAGGCCTCCCTAGACAGTATCATCAGCTTTGACGACATGGTACCTTATGTGACCGCCAAGTGGCGCTTGATCCACCTTGGTCCTTAGAGGCTTCTAAGATGCTTCCTTGGCCCTTTTTAGTCACAAAGAAATTTGGGTCCTGGCGGGATTCGACCCTGGACCTCTCCCTTGCAAGACGGCGCCTTCACCCACTAGGCTATCGGAAGTTGTCCTAAGGATCATGCACCAGGTAGACTACTAAGAGTACACCAAGGGGACTTACTCCACAAGGATGAGCATTGCATGCCTTGCCTCTCTCACCCTCTCTTCCTGTTACTGGGGGACTTGCGCTACAAGCGTAGTGCATACCTAGTCTAAATCTTTCGCTGATTGGACCAGGGGCATACACAGAACATAAGAAATTCTCCATTGCACCTGTGTCCATTTGCGGCTAGATTCCTGTTACGGCCATGGACCTAGCGATGTCGGCCATCTGTGAAATAGGCCGCAAATTCAGCCCTCGTCTGCTGCACTCACCATCCGTATACCCTGTGCTCCTGCCATGTGCGGATCCATGTTGATTTCGAATTCCGACTTGAGGGGGTCAAGTCGGAGTCACCAAGTCGGTCCAAGTCGACTTGGACGTCGACTTGACTTGACCCCCTCTTAGCAACCGGGGAAAGTTTACATGATTATATTTATTTGGGGTAGGGGAAACAACAAATCAGGACTTTAATTTTAAGGGGGCGGGCTCAAAACCTGCTCGACCTAGCGAGGCATCGAGGCAGGTCGACTTTGCCTCGCTGGGCGGTTGGTTCTCGCGGCTTCACCTCATTGGTGAATGGAATCTCATGCAAAGTGTGGGGTAGATGCTCGGCTGACAGCCAAGCACCCATCCACGCCAAGCAGGTATCACACCATGTCACGCTGGCGTGGCACTGATGGATGCTCGGCTAATAGCCATTCACCCATCGGTGCACACCACGCCGGTGCCCTCTCGCTCCCTTGCTCACTCGCATCCCGTGATGCCGGGGAGGGGGGGGGGATGGATGATTTACTGACAGCCAAGCACCATTCACTCTTTGCTACACCAGTGCCCTGTCGTCCGATTGCTCATTGCCGCAAGCCATCGGGGTTGAGCCGGACCTCACGGCAGGTTTCCGCTTCAGAAACAAGGAAATAGGAAGATACCCAGATGCCCCTAAGATCTCGGTAAGACCTCGAGTATGCCCCCTAGTGATTCCTTAGAAGTCATGGTGGAATGCGAAGTACATTGGGTGATGAAAAAATGTATCCATAAAATGCACCAATAATTTTGTGATAAGAAAATTCATATTACACTAATGACTTGTAAACCCCATGGTACACGTGTTTTAGAGCCTCTTAAAAATCGACTTTTGTAAGCCCAAGTCGACTTGGGTGGCTAGTGCCGACTTCCGACTTTCGACTTGGCGACTCCAAGTGGACTTCGACTTGGAGAAGTCAACATGGGTGCAGATCACTGTCTAGCGGCTTCGTTAGGAAGTCCACGAGCATCTGCTTGGATGCGATGTACTACAAATCCACCACTCCCTTGGCGACGAGGTCCCAGGTGTAGTAGTAGCAGATATCGATGTGCTTGGTCTACCTGGAGAGGGTGTCCTTGAATGTGATCTCCATCGCGCTCTGGTTGTTGACGTGGACAACGGTGGCCTCCTTCTATGGTGCATGCATCCTAGCGAGCAAGCTGCATAGCCACTGCGTCTCCTTGTACACCTCAGACAGCGCCACGTACTCAGCTGTTGCGGTTGAGATGGACACACAGTCCTGCTTGCGGCTGGCCCACGACACAACGCCGTCGTTCACAAGGTACACAAAGCCCAATATGGACTTCCTATCATCCACGTTGCCTCCGAAATCTACGTCGGTGTAGCTCATGAGGCGCAAAGGGTCTGTTCCTTGAACACTGCCGTACTGTAGCCCCATGTACCGTGTCTTGTTGAGATACTGCAAAATGCGCTTCATGGCATGCCAGTGGAGTTGTCCAGGGTTAGCCACAAACCGACTGACTAGCCCCACAGCAAAGGAGATGTCCGGCGGCGGGCCAACCATGGCATACATGATGCTACCCACCGCAGACTGGTACAGCACATCCTGTATTTTGTGGCACTCCGCTTCCGTGCTGGGGGAGTCGGCGGAGGTGAGATTACACTTCATGGGGAGAGGAGTGTTGAGGGGTTTGGCGTCTTCCATGCCATAGCGCCGAAGTCCCTCTAAGATGTACTTCGTGTGGTTGAGCTCGATAGTGCCTGCAGCTCGGTTATGATGTATGACGATGCCCAAGAAGTACTCCAGCTTGTCCATGTCCTTCATCTGAAACCATCCATGCAGCATCTCCTTGAGGGCCTCGAGGGCCTTCATGGAGGTGGAGGCCGGAATCAGGTCATCCATGTACAGCGCTACCAGCAATAGTCCTTGGTCATCCGCACGCACATACTCACTCGGGTCGTTCTGGCAGTGCAAGAAGCCAAGGCTAGCCATGAAGCTGTCCATCTCCTTCTACCAGATCCTTGGGGCTTGTTTCAGCCCGTAGAGCGCCTTGATGAGGCGACACACCTGACCGGGTTTCGCCTTGACACCCTCGGGCACCTCCATTAGTATCTCCTTGGCAAGCTTCCTGTAGATAAAGGCGGTCTTGACGTCCATCTGGTGGATTTCCATGTTGCGCACCGCAGCCATAGCCAACAAGGTGCGGATGGAGGGGAAGGGCGCAACAGGAGAGTAGGTCTCGTCGTACTCACACCCTGCGTTCTGCGAGAATCCCTTTGCAATGATCCTTGCCTTGTACTTGTCGATGTTGTTGTTGTGCTTGCGATTGACGCGTAAGGCCCACTTCACGCCCACCATGTGTGCATTTGGTGGTCTGTCCTCCAGCTCCCACGTTCCGTTCTCCTTGATGGAGGTGAGCTCACTCTCCATCGCCTCCTTCCACTTAGCAGCGTCCAGCCATGAAAGATCCTTGGCGATGGTACCCGGCTCTCCCTGCGCAAGGCACGATCAGCTCAGGCCAGTCCACTCGGCCTTGCCTTCATTATACTGCTTCGTAGGCTTTGCTTGACGCTCACTACGCTGTAGTAGTGCTGGTGCTGGCTGCTCGTGCTGCTGTTGCTTTTGTGCTTACCCAAGAGGGGTCGCTGGAAGCGAAGAGCTACTCGCCTCCAAGGAGGCCTCGTATGTCTCCGACGTGGTGTCAGATGTCAACTTCGCTTCAGCCTGAGCGGACGCTCTCCATGAATTGACAGTCTCGCTGTCTATTGCCACTGGCGTCCGAAGCCAGCTAGGCGGGGGTGTGTCACCCGCCTCCAGCAGCACGATCCACTCTCCCTGTTTTGGAGAGTTCTTTAGGTCGACCAGTTCTCCCTTGCCGTGACACTCTTCCTGGAGGGTCACATCTCCAGAGGTGATGACTCTCCGTGCGGCCTGGTCCCACAACCTGTAGGCCTTGTGCGTGGCCTCGTTGCTAATCATCACGTGCTTGCACGCACGTGCATCCAAATTCCCCGTTCCTTGCCCGTCCTGGACTTTGGCCTAAGCCGTGTAGCCGAATGCCTTTAGGTGCGAGGCATCTGGCTTCTTTCCCAACCACGCCTCCTACGGCGTCATGCGTTCTGCACTGTGCTCCTGTTCTGTCCCCTTGCTATGCAGTGTTGTAATAGGCATAAGGTTGATAAGGTAGCATGCAATGCATGCTGCTTCCGCCCAGAAGCGAGAAGGGAGCTTTGAGTCAAACAGCATGGTTTGCGTCATGGCCACAATGGTCAGGTTCATGCGCTCGGTCATGCTGTTCCTCTGTGGTGTATAAGAGGTAGTAGGTTGGTCGACAATGCCGTGTACCCAAAGCCACGACTTGCATCCTTCGTACTCTCCGACGATATCGCTGTGTACGGCCTTCACCTTCCGCCCGGTTTGTCGCTCCACCATGGCGACAAACTCTTACAGGCGCTCCAGTACCTCTCCCTTTGTTTTGAGGAAGTACATCCACACCTTCGGAGAGTAATCATCTGTGAAGGTGAGGAGGCACTTGGAGCCGCCATTGGACGTGGTGCGCATGGGGCCACTAACGTCGCTGTAAAAGAGGTTGAGTATACCCTCTACTCTGCGACCGTTTTTGGAGAAGGATTTCCGCTTTGTCTTCCCTTGCAGGCAAGCCTCACACCCAGCGTTCCATGCACCCTTCAGCTCACAACCCTCCAACCCACGTTCAAGCTTTTGCTCTTGCATGATTTGCACGATACTGTCGGCAACGTGCCCAAGACGTCAGTGCCATAGCCTTGCAGTTACTGCTCCCGCATCTTTAGCCACATTAAAGGCATGGATGGTATCTTGGTGTTTGGCGATGGTGCAGCTTCCGCTATTGCCTTTGCCGCCCGAGCGTGTCCTTCCGCGCTCTTCGTCTACAGAACGTAGAGCCCATCCGTTCGTGGCACCTTGGCGACAAGGTCTGACGTAGCGCAGGTAATCGTCATGTCCTTGTTCTTGAGCATAACGGCTACCTTATGTGTGAACACCACCGTCATCGTGTGATCCATAATCTGTAAAACGGAGAGGAGGTTTGTGGTAAAAGTTGGCACACATTCTGCAGCCGCAACTCCTTGTCAGCTCCGTTGAGCCACGTGTGTATGACCTTCTCTCCCTCATGAGCCGCGTACTCGATGTCACCGTTGAAGAACCGGAACCTGGCCGTGGAGGGTGTAAGGGACAAGAAGCCACATGCCTCGCGACAGGTGTGGTAGTCCATACCACTGTCGAGCCGGAAGGCTCCCGGCTGCAGCAGCGTAGAGCCCTTGAGAGGAGCCTTGCTCTCGACCATTATGCTCGTGAACGTTGAGTCCACCTTCTTACTCACGTTGCTGCTCCCACCACCGCCTCTTCCCTTCTTTGGTGCGCGACACTCCCGCGCCCAATGCCCCCCCTTGCCATAGTTGTGGCACTTGCCCTTCTTCTTGCCGCTCTTCCCGCCGCCAGTGCCCCTGTTAGTACCATAAGATTAGGTGCCTCGCGAGTTGCTCATGTACGCGGTGTTGTTGATGACGCTGTTGTTGCACCGCATGGAATCATTTTGTACAAACTCGGAGACACGAGGGTACGTGAATGCCGACTCCTCCCAACCACCCAAGGTGGTGATCATGGGGCTCCAGCTTGGCGGCAAGGCCATGAGGAGAATCATGGCCTGCATCTGTTGGTCGAGCTGCCACGAGATGGCGCAGGCTTCTTGAAGTAGCCTTCGAACTGCTGGAGGAAGTCTGAGATGGACTTCCCCTCGTCCACTCGCAGCCCAATGAGGCGCTGCAGGATGAAGAGTCGATTGGCAAAGGAAATAGACTGGTATACATTCATCAACTGGTGTAAGCCTCGGCTGCCGTCGTGCATTCCTCTATGTGGGAGATTAGGGAGCAGCTTATGGACGTGACGAGAAGTGCGAGAGTGATGTCATTTCGCTCTTGCCACGCTACGTATTCTGCGATTACCTCGTCCTCTAGTGCTACCTTTGTCCCTTTCAGCATGTTAAGGTACCCGTGCACGGGCATCACCACCTCAAATTGCCATTTCTATGTGCCGAAGGCTTTTCCATCAAAGCGTGCGATGGCGTTGGCCGCACCCAATTCGGCGGGCCCTGAGGTGACTGGAACGATCTCTTGATCCACCCGACATGATTGCGGTGTGGTCAAGGATGCTCACTTTGTCTCTGCTGTTCTGCTTTGTTGAGGTCCATGTAGGTTAATGAGGCTGATGACTGCTACAGATTTTAAACGTGCATTGCATATCCATTACATATCCCTCTAGCCGATGATCTCCTAGCTATTGTGGAGGAAGTGCTCCCGCAGACACGGGGTTGTACCCACAAGGGCAGAGCGTAACCCGCTTAAGACTCGAGGGTCATACCAACAATGGCAGAGCGTATCTTCGTTCCTTGTCCGTGGAGAGCAAAAGTGGACCACGGGTCCAACCCGCGTCCAATGTCTCACAATGCGTACCTTGGTCCAAGTGGATCGACGATGAAGCACATGGAGCAGTGATGTCTTGTCTGTTGCGCAGGTACAAAGAACCAAGTTTCCTGATGAGTGTGGGTCCATAACCCTTGGTCACTCCGCACTTGGCCACGGTCTAGAGTAAACGGCGCCGACAGGCAAACCGTCGACTGCCCTTGGTATTTCAACCAAGGTAGAGATCACTAACAGAGTGGTGTTTCCACACTCAAAAGTTCACTTAGTTTGTCTCAACTGTGGCCGGAGAGTGTTCCAAACTCTCACCCAATTGGTAATGCTACATACCAAAGTGTGCACTTGCACTTGTTCTTTACCCTCTTTCTTGGTGGCTAACAAGGGATTAGTTTTCTCCCAAGCCTCAAGAGTAAGAGATGATATATAATCACATGCAAATGACAGGCCTTATATAGTCTCTGGTCAGTGCGCCCAGCGGCTCCTTGGAGGGGCCTTCCTCCAAGGCCACCCTAGACAGTGTCATCAGTTTTGATGACATGGCACCCCCTGTGACCATCAAGTGGCGCTTGATCCACCTTGGACCTTAGAGGCTTCTAGGAAGCCTCCTTGGCCCTTTTTAGTCACAAAGAAAACTTGGTCGTGGCGGGATTCAACCCTAGACCTCTCGCTTGCGAGACGGCGCCTTCACCCACTAAGCTTTAGGAAGTTGTCCTAAGGATCATGGACAAGGTAGACTACCAAGAGTAGACTAAGGGGACATACTCCACAAGGATGAGCAGTGCATGCCTTGTCTCTCTCAACCTCTCTTCGTGTCCCTGGGGGAGTTGCGCTACAAGCGGAGTGCATACCTAGTCTAAATCTTTCGCTGATTAGACGAGGGGCATACGTACAACCTAAGAGAGATGTGGCTGGAGACTCCACATGGTATTGAAGTGAGAGTGTTCCATGGCGTGTTGTATGTACCGTATGCTATGTTCAACCTTCTCTTAGTCTTCTCCCTCACCAACACAGGACTATGAGTCTCCTTTGACGACGACTTTGGCTACATTCGTAACAGGGACATGGGAGAGGAGCTTGCCAGGTCAATGAAGGAAAATGCCATGTACGGCCTGTTGGGAGCAACCAACATCCTGCGCGAGCAGAGTTTTGTAATACAAGTGTAGGAAACAGATGGCAAAATCTGGCATGTGTGCTACGGCTACATCGGCATGCACGTTTTGTAACAGTTGTAAACAAAGCAGATGGTGCGTGACTTGTCCACCATCTCCAACTTTGAGCAGCAGTTGTACATCGGCTGTTTGGAGGGGAAGGGATATTGCGAGGTATTCTCTAGAGCAGGGGAGCGTGTAAAGGAGGTGCTCGAGCTGGTCGACACAAACTTGTTTGGCCCAATGTAGACTAAGAGCATTGTAGGCTCTAGGTACTTCCTAAGGTTTGTCAATGATTTCAGCAGTTGCACTATCGTGTACTTCCTTGCTTCCAAGGACCACTGCTTTGACAAGTTCAAGGAGCTCAAGGCAATGGTAGAGAACCAGACCGGCAAGAAGATCAAATGAGCCAACATCATACAATGAGGCTATGGCTACACAACTTCCGCCATGGCCATGGCGGACGTTGTGTAGTAAGAGATACAGTTGGTGCTAACTGTGCACCTGGATACAAGGTGATCAAGTGCAAATGGGTGTTCAAGAAGAATTGGGAAGTAGATGGTAACCTAGAAAAATACAAGACAAGGCTAGTCGCCTAGGGCTACTCGCAGCAAGAGGACATGGACTACACAGAAACCTTTGTCCCTGTTGCAAAGTTTGCCTCTGAGCGCACACTTTTTTCTTATGCAGGAGCATAGGATTTCGAGATTCACGACACATATGTCAAGGCGGCATCCTTGAAGGATGACTTGGAGGAGGAAATCTACATGGAGCAGTCGGAAGGGTTCTTCATGGATGGCTAGGAGCACCTGGTTTGCAAGTTGTAGAAGTCACTATACAGCCTCAAACAAGCGACGCGTGCTTGGAACCAGAAGTTGGATGTACCGCTGCTATGCATGGGGTTCAAGCACACTAAGTGTGACTACAATGTCTATCCCTGGCAGCATGGACCTGAGATGCTGATGATCATTGTCTATGTGGATGACACATTCCTCTTTTCCAACATGTCTCCACTATAGAAGATTTAGGAGGCCATGAATGATTGCTTTAACATGGCTGATCTGAAGGAGGCATCATACTTCTTCGCCATCCAGATCACCCGTGACCATAAATTCGTCACTCCGCACTTGGCCACAGTCTAGAGTAAACGGCACCGACAAGTAAACCGCCGACCGCCCTTGGTATTTCAACCAAGGTAGAGATCACCCACGGAGTGGTGTTTCCACACTGAAAGGTTCACTTAGCTTGTCCCAACCGTGGCCGGAGAGTGCTCCAAACTCTCATCCAACTGGCAATGCTACACACCAAAGTGTGCACTTGCACTTGTTCTTTATCCTCTTTCTTGGTAGCCAACAAAGGATTAGTTTTCTCCCAAGTCTCAAGAGTAAGAGATGATGATATCATCACATGCAAATGACAGGCCTTATATAGTCTGTGGTCAGTGCTCCCAGTGGCTCCTTGGAGGGGCGTGCCCCCAAGGCCACCCTAGACAGTGTCATCAGCTTTGATAACATGGCACCCTCTGTGACCACCAAGTGGCGCTTGATCCACCTTGGATCTTAGAGGCTTCTAGGAAGTTTCCTTGGCCCCTTTTAGTCACAAAGAAAATTTGGTCCGGGCGGGATTCGACCCCAGACCTCTCGCTTGTTAGATGGCGCCTTCACCCACTAGGCTGAAGGAAGTTGTTCTAAGGAGCATGCACTAGGTAGACTACCAAGAGTAGACCAAAGGGACTTGCTCCACAAGGATGAGCAGTGCATGCCCTGTCTCTCTCAGCATCTCTTACATGTGGTTGGGGGACTTGCGCTACAAGCGCAGTGCATACCCAGTCTAAATCTTCCGCTGATTGGACAAGGGGCATACACAGAACATAACAAAATCATGCTCTCTCTTGTTGCAGCAGAGTCGCTACATCAAGGACTTCTTGCAACGGTTTGGCATGGCAGAGGCCAAGTCCATCAACACACCGTTGGAGACGCGACAGTATTGGATCGAGTGGGTCTCGAAGCACCCTTAAGGATGCTTAGCTCTCACTGATACACGCTACCATTGTTTGGACCAGGCTTGGATACCTTTTGTGAGGAGTGTGGAACGCAAGGATCACGGATGTGTGTACGTATAATACGTCACATTCAGTAGAAGAAAATTGAAACACATTTTTATTATTTATCACAGTGAGATTACATCTAAGCTTTCCGACACATCCAAGCACGCCCAAAATTGAGCAGTAGAGCCCCTGTTATGGCTGTCGAAGTAACCATTTGTGGAGCCCTCGACCTTGCCTTACACGCTAGGCAACGGGAGGCGCTTTGACGATGACCCCTCAAAGAGCCTTTCCTTGTCCACAAGTCAAGAAGTTCACCTTTGTCAAGGACAGTCTTCTGGTTGGTTCCTTTATGGTCCTGGTACATTTTGGAGTTGTTGGAGATGAACTCGAATCAATGGTGCTGGATTATCTCGCCATCCATGGCGGTGAAAAGATTCCACCCACCCCATATCCGAACTTTGGACGGGGCTAACGTTCAGAATACCCACTCAAATCGAGCCATTCCAAGCATGGAAAACTTCAAAAAATCCAAATCTAAAGTCAGATCACGTGTTGGGCCACTCATCAGTGGTCGAACTAGGAGTATGATCAACGACACTCATTGCAAGGGGCACACCATGTCAACACCCCCCCTTTACACAGCAGCCTTGATGCCGTCTCCTTCAAACCTGTAGCATTCTAAACTTCACAGTGCAGACCAAGCTCCATGCATCTCACGTCATTCCTCTTCTTGGGCTTTGTCTTTGTCATGTCGTCGGCGAGCATGCGCTTAATGCCACAATACAGCATGGCTCCATCTCCTGTCGCCACCAAGTCTCGCGCATACTCATGCCAGATCCCGATTTGCTTGGTTCTCGTATGCAACACCAGGTTCTAGGTCATGCTCATGGCACTCATGTTGTCGACATTGAGTACCGTCGTCGTAAACAAAGGTTTACGGTACCCTGATCTCCTACAGCAGCTGCCGCAGCCACACCGCTTCCTTGGCACCTTCTGCAAGCCTGATGTAGTCTGCTTTGGTGCTAGACAGTGTCACACAGTCTTCATTCCTACTTGTCCATGAAACTACTGTACCGTCAATCACAAACACGTACTCCAAAGTTGATTTTCTGTCATCAATATCACTAGCCTAGTCGACATCCGAATAGCCGACCAACTCGAGGGAGTCACCACACTCTCCCCCTCCAAACACAAGCTGTGATTGTTTTGTCGCCTTGAGCTAGCGGAGGATTTACTACACCGCTTACCAATGCAGCTGTCCGGGGTCAGCAACATAGCGGCTCACTTGGTCCTTCGCGAGGACCAGAGAGGCCGTGTCGCTACCATGGCATACATGATACTCCCCACTACAGACAAGTACGACAGAACTACCATCTCCTCCTTCTCCTCATCCGTGCTCGGCCCCATGCTCAAGTTTGGCTCGCATGTGGTAGTCATGGGTTTGCCAATGGGATTACACTCCTCTATGTTGTAAAGGCAGAGAACCTCGTGCACGTACTTTGCCTGTCCAGTCTCCAACGTACGTAACTTGTCGTCCCTCTAGATGGTGACGCCAAGGTAGTACTCGAAATTGTCCATGTAGGTCATTATGAACCGACCGTCCTGCTTTCGCTTTAGGTCCACCAACTCCTCCATGCCCGATGACACGAGGATGAGGCCATCCACATAAAGAACCACAATCTAGTGCAATCCCGACTACTCTTGCACGTACCTGCTGTGATCCGCCTTGCAGCGCTTGAAGCCAGGCTCGGCCATGAAGCCGTCCATTTTCAGGTACTACATGAGTGGTGCTCGCTTCAGCCCGTAGAGCACCTTGCAATGCTGGCACACTTTCCTCGGCAACGCGCCCACCTCCTCCGCCACCTCCATGTAGGTCTCCTCGTCTAGGTCGCCATTGAAATATGCAGTTTGAACATCTTGTTGGATCTAGAGGAGAGAGGAAGCCTTGGAGCAGTGAGCATATAAGATTGAAAGGGCATCACTTGTGCTGAAGAATGGTTGTTGAATCACTCAAAATGATGGAGTACATATAGAGCTAGAGCTTGCGCAAGTCAGCCCTCTCACAAGCCACACCACTTAGCCATGGAGGCTAAGGCTAACACACTAAGGTCCATAATCTCACACAATGGAGGAAATCAGCCTAGCAATCAGGATGATCACCCATACATGATGTAGAGAGCTAGAAACTGATCTCATGGCACACTCTTAGTGGTCACATAGCCCACAATCCCATGGAGAATCGCCATATGTCCATGGCTAGCACACAAGGATCTCACCTCACCTAAAAAGTAAGGAAAGGTACTTTTATCCTAGTCAGCACACTTAGACAAGGCAATCCTAAGACCAAGGACCTTTTTGCATATTTCTCCCGTCAGGTCTTGAACCTAGACCTCTTGCCTTTTTCTTTTCTCAGGCTAAGGCATGGAGTCATCGCCCATGGTCACCCGGATATTGGCTGTCAATGACCCCAAAAACGTTGAACATCCATATCTCCTAATCCGACCGTTGGATCGGCCTCGGACTTGGATCGTAGACATTTTGCCACCTGATCTTTCTAATGGTAAAGTCGGATTGACGATCGGATTAGGCATGTGGTACTTTTTAGGAACTTGCTAGTGTGGACCTGAAACAGAGCCGGATGGCTCCTTTTCCAACAATCTCCCACTTTGCCGCAGTCAGAGTGGGCTGAGTCCACATGCTTTCATGCAGAACTGCTGCTTCTCATGGGTCACAGGCAGAAATCAGCGACCTGCTTGCTAGTTGGAGTAAACTCAACTTCTTTGCTTGAGGTGGCCACGACCACGTGTCGCTTGCTGCACTAGCTGATGGCCCCACCATTCATGAGGAACACATGTCCAGAGATGGACTTATGGTCCTTAGGGTTTGAAGCCCAATCTGTATCTGTGTAGCCAATGAATGTTGTTGTCGGTGCCGTTGTAGGTGATGTCGATGTTGATGGTTCCAACAAGGTAGCGGAAGATCCGTTTCACTGCCTTCTGATACTGAGGTCCGGGGTTGCCATGTGCTGGCTCAAAGCGCTAACATCCTTTGGGAGGTTCGGCCTAGTTGCCACCATCAAGTACATGAGGCTGCCGACTGCACTCTCGTACTTCTGCCGCTTAGCTGCATTTGCTTCTCCATTGAAGCTCACGAGGTACAACCGCGTCTCTAGCGGCGTGCCGATGGGTTTTGCCTCTGTCATGCCAAACCGCTACAAAACATCCTTGATGTAGCGGCTCTGCTACAGCGATCAAGAGCGTGATTTGCAGTCATGCGTAATCTGGATACCAAGGAAGAATGATGCCTCCCCGAGATCAGACATCGAGAAGCGCTCCTGCATGGCTTCCTTGAACTCCAGCAGTACAACATGCTGTTGGAAAGGAGAAGCATGTCATTAACATAAACGATGATGATGAGCACCTCATGACGATGCTATTAGCGATAGACGCTGTAGTCACACTCAGTGCGCTCAAACCCCATGTATTGTAATCCCGCATCCATCTTCCGGTTCCAAGCACGGGACGGTTGCTTGAGGCTGTACAGCGACTTCTGCAGCTTGCAAACCAGGTGCTCCTGGCCATCCATGACGAACCCCTCTGGCTGCTCCATGTAGATCTCCTCCTCCAAGTCACCATTCAATAATGTTGTGTTGACATCCATTGGGTGAACCTCGAAGTCCTCAACTACTACATGAGGAGTGTGCGCACAGAGGCAAAACTTTGCAATATGGCTAAAGGTTTCCCTGTAGTCGATGCCTTCCTACTGTGAGTAGCCCTTGGCGACCAGCCTTGCCTTGTACTTTTTCAGGTTACCATCTGCTCCTCGCTTCTTCTTAAACACCCACTTGCACTTGATCACCTTACGTCCAGGTGGACGCTCAGTCAGCACCCACGTGCCGTTGTCCAGCTGTCACGATATCTCCTGGTGTACGGCTTGCATCCAATCTGCTGCATCTGGTGGAGCCATGGCCTCCTTGTAAGACGGCTCATCTGAATCTTCTGCAACTGCGACTTTCTTCTGTTTTGGTTTCTGTAGCATCCAGAAATGGCCGCGCTCACCAGGCTTGTAACGCACCCTAAGTGGGTACGTGCAACGTGGTACTGGAGCGTTAGCGGGCGGCTGGCGCAGTGCTGTTGGCATAATTGCTGCTGCTGGTGGTGGTACATCTCCCTCCACTGCTTCTGCCGATGAGGCCGTTGTATCTGCTGCATCAGAAATGGGAGAGTAGAGTGATACTCCTACTATCACAATAGAGGAAGGACTGAGAGAGACTGGGTAAAGAAGGATTTCTACTCCCATTGTCTCGTCAGCTGCTGGTTCTGCTACCTCTTCACAGACAACGTTGGTGCCGATGACGTTGGTCGAGTTGAAGACGACATCCGTGGAGATTATGACGTGGCCTGTCTCCCACTTGTAGAGGCGATAGGCCTTTCTTGCCAGGTTGTAGCCAATCATCAACATCTGCGCACTCTTTGCGTCCCATTTTAGATGCTTCTCCTTGGGCACGTACATGTGAGCCAGGCTGCCTAATGCTCAGAGATGACCCACGCTCGGTTTCTTATCAAACCACTCCTTGTACGGCATCATTTGCTCTTGTGCCTTAGTTGGACTACGGTTCTTGATGTAGACCGAAGTGCTCACGGCTTCCGCCCAAACGTCATAGGTCAGCCGAGCCGCGTGCAGCATGGAACGCACCGAGTCCACAGTGGTACGGTTGGCGTGTTCTGCTACACCGTTCTGCTGCGGCGAGTACGGCGCGGTACGCTACGCCTTGATACCAGCTGCTGCGAGGTAGTCCTGGAACTCCTTGCTTACGTACTCTCCACCACGATCGCTGAGTTGCGCCTTGATCTTCTTGCCTGTCTTGTTGTTCACCATGGCCTTGAACTCCTTGAACCTGTCAAAGCCCTGGTCCTTGCAAGGAAGGAATTACACAGCAGTATAATGGCTGAAATCATCAATGAAGGTCAAAAGATACCTAGAGCCTCCAAAGCTGTGGGTCTGCATCGGTCCGCACAAGTCCGTGTAGAGCAACTCTAACACCTCCTTCGTACGCTCCCCTGCTCCAGAGAACGCCACCCGGTGCTGCTTCCCCTCCAAACAGCCGATGCACAACCGCTGCTCAAAGTTAGAGATGGTAGGCGAGTAACGCACCATCTGCTTTCCTTGAAGCTGTTGCAAGGCGCGCATACCGATGTGGACGTAGCGCGCATGCCAGATCTTGCCATCTGTTGCCTGCACTTCTGCCACAAGACTCTGCTCACGCAGGATCTTGGTCGCCCCCAACAGGCGGTACATTTTGCCTTCCTTCACCGGCTTGGCCAACTCCTTTCCGGTTTCCTTGTCCAGGATGTAGTCATAGTCGTCATCAAAGACAACGCGTAGTCCTGTGTTGATTGGAGAGGACACTGAAAGAAGGTTGAACGCAACATCAGGTACATACAGCACGCCATGGAATACTCCCACTTCAACGCCATGCAGGGTCTCCAACCACATCTCCACAATCCCAATCCCCTCAAGATACACCACCCGATCATCACCCAAAGCAATCGGACGGAGGGGGAATGGAGAGCAGCTGCTCTCCATTCCCCCCCGTATGATTGCTTTGGGTGATGATCGGGTGGTATATCTTGAGGGGATTGGGATTGTGGAGATGTAATTAGAGACCCCGCGTGGCATTGAAGTGGGAGTATTCCATGGCGTGCTTTATGTACCAAATGTTGCGTTCAACCTGATGGGAGAAATATCTAAAAAGGTCCTTGGTGCTAGGATTGCCTTGTTAGAGTGTACTGACTAGGAAAAAGGTACCTCCCCTTCTTTTTTAGGTGAGATGAGATCCTTGTGTACTAGCAATGGACACATGGCGATTCTCCATGGGATTGTGGGTTATGTGACCACTAGGAGTGTGCCATGAGAGCATTTTCTAGCTCTCTAGGTCGTTTGTGAGTGGTCAGCCTGATTGTTAGCCTGATTTCCTCCCTTGTGTCAGATCATGGACTCTAGTGTGTGAGCCTCAGTTTCCATGACTACTTAGTCATGGAAGTGGTTTGGCTTGTGAGAGGGCTGACCAGCCCAAGCTCTAGCTCTACATGTACTCTATCATTTTGAGTGATTCAACAGCCATTCTTCAGCACAAGTGATGCCGTTTGAGTCCCACATGCTTGCTTCTCCAAGGCTCCCTGTGTCCTCCAGTTCCAACACGGACATCATCCTCTTTTGCATCCTCCAGCATCTCCCGCTCGAGTAGTGGCAGCCTCTCCTCCCGCGTGGAGAGACCCGCATCCTTATCTATCCAACGGATATCCTCATCAAACGTGATGTTGTGACTCTTCAGGATCTGCCGCCTCCGTAGGTCAAAGAGCCGGTACGCCTTGCTCCCGCTCTCGTACCTGACAAAGATGCATCGGCTAGTCCGCAGATCCAGCTTTCCCCACCCGTCTTGTGCCTACATAACACCATGTGTAACACAACCAAAAGTACAGAGGTATGCCACGGTTGGCTTCATCCTACTCCACACTTCTTGTGGCGTCTTTCACACCTTGAACTCCTCGTCTTTTAGTGGTCTTATTAGCGTCAGGTTCATGATGTATGCCGCTATCAGTGCCAGCTCAATCTAGTATTGCTGAGCAAGGCCGGCATCGCTCAACATGGACCGGACCATGTTGAGGATGGTACGGTTTGCCCTTTCAGCGAAGACGTTCTGCTGCAGAGAGTGTGACGTAGTTTTCTGCCACGCGATCCCCTTGCTCTTAATCCATGCCGAGCAACGCTCATATTCGCCGCAGTTGTCACACCAGAACACCTTCATCTTCAACCCTGTTTGTCGCTCCACTAGCACCACAAACTCTTGCATACAAATCAAGACATGGCTCTTCCTCTTGATGAGGTATAGGTAGAACTTGCAGTTGTGATTGTTGATGTAGGTCACAAAGTAACGAGCACTCCCGATGGAGTTCTCGAATAGTCCACACACATCAGAATAAATTGCCTCCAACTTCGTCGATGCACACGTCCCTTTCCCATCAAACGGCTGCCGTGTCTCCTTGCCGACCACGCAAAACTTGCACACGGCATTCTTTGCTACATCGAGGCTCTTGACCTCAAGATCCCGCACCCCTTCCTTCTTCGCCATGTCACTCACAATTGAGGGAGCGATATGACATAAACGAAGGTACCATAGGTCTAGGTTTCTTTCATCCTTAGTCACGAGATTGACGACGTCAGTCCTCGCCGCATCGGCAAGAAACTTGGTATGAAGAAGATTTAGTTCCTCTTCCCTCTTACCACGTACCACCTCACCATCCTCATGCTTGCGGATGATGGCCTCTTTCTTGTTGTAGAGTATCTCGAGCCCCTTGTCGGTAAGGCGGCTCACTGCCAGCAGGTTTGCCCCAAAGTTAGGCATGTAGTGCATGTTGTAGATGGTGCACGGAATGATTTTCCCGTTCACCACAAACTCAACGGGAACATTGCTTTCACCGACGGCCAACTTCATTTTGCTGTTGGCCACTATCATGCGCCACTCGGTAGCACTGTAGGTGACAAATGCCCCCTGGTTACATTGTGTGTGGCGGCCCGGTCCGGAGCCAGTCACCGTGACTTACGCATCTCTCAAGTCGGTAGACTCCCTGACCATCATGGCTTGGATATCCTTCTTCCCGCCCTTCCCGGGCTGGTCCGACATCTTGTTGGGACAGTCGCATGCGTACTTGCCTTATTTGCCGAAATTGTTGTCACCTCTCTTGGTGCCTTGCTTGGCACCCATCCCCTTCTTGCCTCCATTTCAAGCTTGAGAACGGACGGCATAGGCAGAACTTGATCTTGTCCCCCTCTCTTTCCCACCACGCCGCATCCATTCATTGTGAACGTACTCATTCACCTTCGCGTATTTCAGTTCATCAGCGGACCAGCCAACGCCGACGGTGATCATGGGACTCCAACGGTCCGGCAAGGCTAGGAGGAGGATGATTGCTTGTAGCTGAGGATTAACCTTCCATCCGGTGGCTACATACTTGGCACTGAGGGACAAGATCTGTTATAGGATCTCCATGATGTCGTCGCCTTCGTTGGCTTGGAGGGTGACAAGCCTCTTGAAGACGAAGAGCTGATTAGCAAGGTTGTTGGATTGGTAGATGGTACACAGCTTCTTCCAGGCCTCCGTGGCAGCTGTGCATCCTTGAATCAGTGCGCGCTACGGCGGAGCTAGCGCTAAACCAGCAAAGCAAGCGCCTTCTTGATGCACTTCATGTATGTGTCTACTTCCTCCGGCGTTGTGGTGTCTGGAGGGGCGGTCTCATTACCATTGACGAGCTCAAGCCGGCCTTTGTCATCGATGTAGACTTCAAACTGCCACCTTCAGAAGCGGGACCTATTCCCATCAAACTTGGAGACCGGTTCAATGCTCTCTTGCTTGATCGTTGCCATGGCACGCGGCGGTGACCTGAAAGTTTATGAGCTAGGATCCTTCTAGGCACATGGGTCCACAACCCTTTGTTGGCTCTACTTGGTATGGAGGCATCCTCAAAGATACGTAGCTCTCAATGATACACACGACCAGTATTTGAGGCAGCCAATAGAGACCTTTGGTGAAGAGTGTAGAGCACAAGGATCACGGATATGAGTGGGCAGAATACGTCATATATAGTATAAGTGAATCGAAACATTTTCTTGTTACTAAGCATAGTGAGATTACATCAGATCCTTATTAGCCTGTGATATGAGCATTCTAATGCATTGAACCAAGACCAAAACAGAGCAGTAGTGACCCTTCTACGAGCGTCAAAGTAACCCTTGGTGAAGCCGCCCAACTTGCCTTGCACACTAGGCAACGGGAGGCACTTCGACAATGACCCATTGAACGGCCTTTCCTCGCCCATGAGTGAAGGAGAAGTTCACCCTTGTCAAGGAGAGTCTTCTGGTTACGTCCTTCATGGCCTTGGTGTCAACCTGCCTGATGCGACGGTCTAGAAAATGGTCCCCACCGACGGCTCATAGTATTGTAACCAAGAGGTGATATCACCATAGCCAAGGTTCCACATCAAGCAATTCAAAGGAATCACTTCCTTGCACGATGTCCTTTAAACCTGGTCACTTTCGCGTAAGGAGCGAACTCCTTGGGCCTAGATCAACCAATGCTTATTTAGTTTTTGCCTCTGGTAGACGACTCTGTTAGGAGTCTCAAAGGTAGGAAATGTACTCAATGAGTGGTAACTGACAGGTTCTTATAGTCCTAGAGCAAGCCTCTAGCCTAGGCATGTAGTGGCTCCTTTGAAGAGCCACTTTGGGGGCAATCCTGATTGCATCATCCCCCCTCCTGACATGGCATTTCCTATGACCAAGTGGCGTTAGCCACTAGGCAGGACCTTGGGATGTTCTAAGATGTTTCTTAGAACCTTCCTATCCCCCTTTTGGTCACAAAGAAAAATAGTCACTAGGCTGGGACTTGACCTAGTGACCTCTCACTCTAGAGAGAAACTCTGTAACGTCTAAGCCACAAGGAGTTGTCGTAGGATGTCTTTGCTGGCTATACTATCCAGTTTATACCAAGGCGACTTGCTCTAAAGGAGAAGTGCATGCTTTGTCTATCTCCACCAAAGTTAAGGAACTAAGTCCAAAGGCGCAATACATGCCTAGTCAGTCCTATGCATGTCCAAATCTCAACTATGGATAAAGAGCATATCTGGTCAACCTTCCAGAGACACAATCTGTCAACGTGCCTCAGACGACGGTCTAGAAAATAGGTTCCAACACAGTGGTTCCCACCGACCGCTCTTGGTATTACAACGAAGAGATGATATCACCCTCACAGCTAAGGTTCCACACAGAGTAGTTCATAAGAATCAGTTCCTTACACTATGTCCTTAGCACCTCGTCACTTTCGCGCAAGGAGCAAACTCGTGGGACTTAGACCAACCAATGCTTCACAGGTGTCTTCTTCAAGTAGAAAACTTTGTTAGGAATCTCAAAGGTAAGAACTGTACTCTATGCCAAGTAACTGATGTTGGGAAAGGAGCCATCCGGCTCAGTTTCAGGTCCATAAGGAGCAAGTTCCAGGATACTACTAGATGCCTACTCAGATCATCAATCCAACTTCAAAGTTAAAAAGATCAGGTGGCCAAATATCTATGGTCCAAGTTTGAGGCCGATCCAACGGTCGGATTGGGAGATATGAATTTTCAATGTTTGCGGGGTCATCGACAGCCGATATCCGGGTGACCATGGGCAATGGCTCCATGCATTAGCCTAAGAAAAGAAAAAGGCAAGGGTTCCACGGTCAAGACCTGATGGAAGAAATATCCAAAAAGGTCCTAGATTCTTGGGTTACCTTGTGAGAGTGTGTTGACTAGGAAAAAGGTACCTCTCCTTATTTTTTAGGTGAGGTGAAATCCTAATGTGCTAGCCATGGATACATGGCAATTCTCCATGAGATAGTGGCTTATGTGACCACTAGGAGTGTGCCATGAGAGCATTTTCTAGCTCTGTATGTCGTGTGTGAGTGGTCAGCCTAATTGCTGGGCTGATTTCCTCTCTTGTGTGAGATTATGGACTCTAGTGTGTGAAACTTAGCCTCCATGGCTAAGTGGTGTTGCTTGTGAGAGGGCTGACTTGCCCAAGCTCTAGCTCTATATGTACTCCGTTGGCCTGAGGGTGAGTGTGCACCCTGGAGGGTCCCTAGCAGTTGCCGTTTCACACCACCAACTGTTTTTGGAGAGACTGAAACTACGGAGGCAACTGGTTCCAAGGATGGCAAAATCTGGTCAGAGAGTGAGGCAATAGTTTTGTCCTCAATTGGATGGGAATTAACACTTGATCAAGGCTCACAAGCAGTGGCATTTTATAGCCACTGATCTAAGTTTTCCTGAACACCAAAACATGCCAGATTTGGAGCTTCCTAGCAGATTCTATGGCTTCTNGAAAACATTGGCCTGAGGGTGAGTGTGCACCCTGAAGGGTCCCTAGCAGTGGCTGTTTCACACCACCAACTGTTTTTGGAGAGACTGAAACTACGGAGGCAACTGGTTCCAAGGATGGCAAAATCTGGTCAGAGAGTGAGGCAATAGTTTTGTCCTCAATTGGATGGGAATTAACACTTGATCAAGGCTCACAAGCAGTGGCATTTTATAGCCACTGATCTAAGTTTTCCTGAACACCAAAACATGCCAGATTTGGAGCTTCCTAGCAGATTCTATGGCTTCTAGAGTGCTCCTTGGTAGGCTGTCCTTTTCCCACCTACGAAGGCATGCCTTCCCTCCTCTAGAAGCTTCTGCCCCTTCCTAGGTTCCTCAACTTGCTTTAAGTAGGAGGGAAGGTGTCCTGAAGACCAAGACACCTCTAGATGCCTTGTAGGATAAGTTTCCCTTTCTAGAAGGTCTGCCACCTTCCTGGATCCTCACCTGGCCTTCTAGAAACTTAAAGAGGAACTATAGAGGTTGAGCTAGCTTCCTAGCATCTATTTTCCACCTCCCTTGAGGCAGGGCATAACTTCATCTTGTGGGACTTGAACCCGGGTCCCTGCCTCTAGAGGTGGACATCATTAACCACTAAGCCACCTTGGTTTATCTTTTTGGTGTTCCTTTTTAGAGTCACTCCTGCCATGGTGAGGAGCATTACTCCAACATACTCTATCATTTTGAGTGATTAAACAACCATTCTTCAGGACAAGTGATGCCCTTCTAGTCCCATATGCTTGTTACTCCAAGACTCCCTCTCTCCTCCAGTTCCAACACTTGGTATCAGAGCCAAGTTCTACCACTTTCAGCCAGTACAAGCCGTCACTTTGAGAGTGATAGGTTGGGGTCAAACCTTCATTTCATTTGATGATTGACCACTTGATCTTCAAGTTCGAAAGACCAGGTCTCCAAGAAGCCCAAGATTGCACAGATCCAACGGTCCGATTGAGTGTTATACTCAAAACGAGGTCGGCCATGGCTACACTCTTCTCTTTGAGCAAGACTGTCGCCTCGTTTCTTTGTCAACTTTAAAAAGTAGCACATACAAATTGGAGTATTTTTCCTAAGCTTTCCATTGGTGCAAAAATATTTGCATTCCATTGGTACGTTTGGGAGAAACTTTGTTTACAAGCTGGCTGGTGTGAGGTAGACTAGGAGCAGAAGTATACCCTGTTTTCAAGAGGGCATGTCTTTCAAAATGTCCCGTTAATGACCCTGTTTTATGGGTCAATCTATAAGGATTTGAGCTTAACTTTCTACTGGTTTGTTATTCAAAATTCCCACTTTGCTAGCCTCTACAGTCCATTTTTCTGTCAAGCAGATTTCTTACAAAAGTAGTAGCATACGCACTAGCAGAAGTAGGGTTAGCGCGGTTACTCAAGGGCAGCGCTGCGCATTATCAAGGATTAAAATGGTAGTACCAGGCATGGTAACAGCAGCCAAGCACCTGGAGAGGCTGGAAGCACGTGCCAACTTCACGTTTAGGAAGATCCGTACCCGCCTCTTTTTGGAGGAGAGGGCATTGTAGGAGGTGGTGAGCGACGACGAGTGCGCTCCGCCTCCATAGGCAAAAGGCATCACCGCAGTGTAGGTGGTGACGGGGAATACACCACAAAAGTGTGCAGTAGATGCAAGTTCAACTTTAACTGCAGCGGTGATATATGAGGAGTGGAAGAAGGAGAGGGAGACCTACAGGCTGCTTGTGAACACCATCTCCAACCTGCATCTTCAGTACATGAGTGACAAGGCTACTGCAAAGAGGAGTGGGACACATCGTGCAGGAAATATGAGACTAAGGATCCTATATTCCTCATGCTTTTGGAGGAGAAGGTGATGGCGTTGAAAATTCAGGGTAGCAAAGGGATGGAGGCGTACTTGGACAGGGCAAAGGAGTTGCCGAAGTAGCTTAAAGGGGCCAGCAACCCTGTGGAAGACACGCGCTTCGTCCTCCTCTTGCTAAGGGGACTCCTAACAAGCTATGACACGGTGCGAGAGACGGAATGCCAGCCGACTCTCGACCTTGACTTCATCTGCACTCACCTGGTACAGGTAGAACCGCGTCAGAATCTAGCAAAGCGTAATGGCAGCACAGCAGCAATAAAGCAGCTTACATGGCCATGGGCTCCCGCAAGTAGCAATAGTAGCAGTCTGAGCAGTAGAGAGGTAAGAAGAAGGGCAACTGCCACTATTGCCAGAGTGAGGGGTACTACAAGGAGTGCTTCAAGTTCAAGAGGGACCAGAAGGAGCAGCAACAGGAGCAGCAAAAACAGTAACCTCAACAACAACAGTAGCAGCAGTCACAGCAACGTAAGCAACAGCAACAGCAGCAGATGCAGACGTGCGTGCACCATTTTGGCAACATGAACATCGCCAAGGAGGTGTGCGACCACTTCTTTATGGCAAAGTCTAACACGTCGCAGAAGGAGAAGGCGGATCTGGCGTGGTACAAGGACTCCGGGTGTACCAAGAGCCTGACGCACCACAAGGAATGGTTCACGCAGCTGGTCTCCATTCCTCCCCGTCTGATTGCTTTATCTGATGATCGGGTGATGTATACTGAGGGGATTGGGATTGTGGAGATGTGGTTGGAGACCCCGCATGGCGTTGACGTGGGCACGTTCCATGGTGTGCTGTATGTAAGTGATGCTGCGTTGTATCTTCTCTCAGTAACACAGGAATGCGAGTCGTCTTTGACAACGACTATGGCTACATCCTCGACAAGGAAACCAAAGAGGAGTTGGCCAGGTCGGTGAAGGAAGGCGACATGTACCGCTTGCTGGGGGCAACCAAGATCCTGCGCGAGCAGAGTCTTGCAGCAGTGGTACAGGTCACAGATGGCAAAATCTGGCATGCGCGTTACGGCCACATCGGCATGCTTGCCTTGCAATAAGTTCAAAAGAAGCAAATGGTGCGTGAGTTGCCAACCTTCTCTAAGTTTGAGCAGTAGTTGTGCATCGGTTGTTTGGAGGGAAAGGAGTATCGTGAGGCGTTCTCTTGAGCAGAGGAGCGTGCAAAGGAGGTGCTAGAGCTGGTCTACATAAACTTGTATGGCTCGGAGCTTTGGAGGCTGTAGGTATTTTCTCACCTTCATTGATGATTTCAGCCATTACATTGCTGTGTACTTCGTTTCCTCCAAGGACCTGTGCTTTGACAACTTCAAGGAGTTCAAGGTCATGGTGGAGAACCAAATAGACAAGAAAATTAAGGTATTATGCAGCGACCGCATTCGAGAGTATCTGAGCATGGTGTTTCAGGACTACCTCATAGCAGTAGGCATCAAGGCGCAGCGCACCGCGTCATACTCACCATAGCAGAATGGCGTAACAGAACGCGCTTACCGTGTACACTGGTGACGGGGTACCCCTTCCTGTGCTTGGTGTCGGCACCGTCTGCCTCACCTCGTTTGCTGGCTCCCTCACCTTACCCTCCGTCCTCTACGTCCGGTCTCTTGACTGTTCCCTCTTGTCCGTCCCCACCCTCAATGCCTGTGGTTTCTCCACCACCTATGCCCTTGGGCTCGTGACTTTCACTGACCGAGCTAGTGGTTGCATCGTCCTTCGTGGCCGACGACCTCCCGACGAGGGTCTCTATCAGGTCCTTGGCCCGCACTTTGTTTCTGCCTCAGCCGCCGATGTCGTTCCGCTCGTCGCTCTCTCGCGCTCAGCCCATGCCCACCTCCTTCATCGATGCCTCTATCATCTTCCCTCTCTTGTTGTCGCTTCACTCCTCTGCACCCTTCCCGCTGACTGTCTGGCTGACCCCTCCTTCCGGGCCCCTTGCGCTGCCGATTGCACCTTTTATACCGTTGGCAAGATGCATCGTCTTCCTCTTCCATCCTCACCCTCACGGGCATCTGCTCCTCTCAAACTCGTACATGCCGACATTCTGGGTCCTCTTCAGGATGAGTCTCTCATTGAGCATGTCACGTATGTTCTCAGCTTGATCTACGATTATTCTCGCTACACATGGGTCTTCTTCTTGCGGGCAAAGAGCGATGTTACCCAGACTATCCAGTCGTGGTATGCATCCGCGCAATGCCAGAGTCGCCACCAGTTACTACGCTTTTGGTCTGACAGAGGAGGTGAGTTCTTTGGTGCCACAGCATCGTTCTTTAACTGTGAGTGTGTGGTTCATGAGCTGTCCGCCCCCTACTCTCCACAGCTGAATGGGCTGGCCGAGCGCTCGAACCGCACTCTTGTTGAGGGTATCTGCACCGTGATGGCTAAGGCTGGACTCCTTGATCGAGGCCGCAGCTTCTGGTCTGAGGCAGCCAGCTATTGCACGTGGGTTTGGAACCGGATCCCGCATGGCCCCTTTACCCTCGACACCACTCCGTTCCAGTTGTTTTTTGGGGTGCCGTGCTAATCTCAGTCAGACTGTGGTTTGGGGCACTATGGCCACCATTTACCTTGGCCCCCTTTCCCGGACGGGCAAGCTTGATCCACCTGGACGCCTCCGTGTCACTCTTGGGGTTGCATCATATTCTTGTACACACCGCTTTTGGGACCCCGTCGCCCACCACCTCATCGAGTCTTGCCATGCTCGATTCTTCGAGCAGCTGACTTATGGCGCCTTTTGTGCGCATCGCTGTCTCCCTTCCCCAACCCGTGCCACGGCCTACACTTCCGACGGCCTTGTAGTTGCTGGTGCTCCTCCTCCCCCTTCGTCTCACCCAGTGGCCCTTTTCATACCCCTCGCACCATCTGCCACCTTTGCTCCTATCCCACTTCCTGTGCCCCCTTCGACTGCCCCGTCGCTGACCTCCCACTCCCCTCCCCCCGTCCTCCCTTCCGTTCCACCGTCCTCGCATGTCCCCCCGCCCCTCTCTACGGTTCTTCCTCTTCCTCCTACACCGGTCCCTGTCCCCACGACAGACCCTCCTCCCGCGCCTGTCTCCACTCCTCATCCCTTCCTCCTTTGCCCTCTTCTTTCCTCCCGCCTCTCGTCCCTCCTCCGCCTCCCCTTCTCCCCTTGCATCGTCGCGGCGGTCCACCGCCCATCTCTTCCCTCCCTGCCCTCTTACCGTCACCAGTGTCGTCCCCTGCCTCTCCTCCCGGCTTCCCCTCCTCCCCTCCTCCCGTTCTCCCTGCCTTGACTGGGCCCCAGCTAGTCGGCTTTCCTCGTACGCCATCTTCTCCTCGCACCACTGACCCTGTTCTCCTCTCTATCGAGGACATTCCGGAGGATGTCCCATCTCGGACGTCCCCTCCTCCCGGTCTCGTGGGCGACCCCGTCCTTCTCGCAGTGACCCCGTCTTCGCCAGCCTCGCTTGTTGCAGCCTCTACTGCCCACCTCTCGCCCGTTCCTTCACTGGTTGACGTCCTCTCTTGCGAGACCCTTCCGCTCCTTTCTCCTCCCTCCCCCTCCCCTTCGCCGTCCGTTCTCCTCTCCTGTCCATCCCCCCGGGCAGTTTCCCCTCACCTTTCAGTCCCTAGCCCGGCCTCTCTCCTCGGTGCTCCCTCTTGTCCCCATTCGTGGATGCGCACACACGCCGCTTGGGCTCGGCCTTCCGCTCCTCCTCCCCCTCCTCCCCCTCCTCCCCCTCCTCCTCTCTCTCCTCATCCACCTTCCCCTGCTCCCCCCGTCCCTGTCACTTTGTCCTCCTCTCCCCTCTTGGATACTCCTCCTCCCTCCCCCTCTGGTCTCCTCTCGCACTCGTTCCCGCACCGCTTGCGCTCTCACCTGTACTTCTGCCCCTCTCCCCGTCGTCATACTACCTTCCTCCCCGTCCCCC